>CM067318.1:1961158-2281158 GCA_034231615.1 Meghimatium bilineatum | reverse complement strand
CATCATAATCACGTGACATATCACACTACTAAATCAAAAATATGTCTCAGCATCGGCGTAACACATTGTTTATTTTTATTAGTTCAAACACAGTATTAAATTATAGATATATCTAACATACATGATTTGCTAGTCACGACAAATGCCAATCGTATAGATACACATCACTTTATATTATTCCAATATAATCCTACGGGTTTTCTTACAGCATATAATAAATATAGCGAATCACAAAACTTATATTTAAACCCGCAAAAACAACAAAAATCATGTCAACAGATATTACAACACAACAACCAAAATATAAGAATAGACAATACCGAGATATAATGTATGGAAAAATTCGAATACTTAGGAGCAGGCATAAATAATGCAGGAAACTGCATGGCAGAAATAAGGAAGAGATTGGCAATGGCATATTGTAAAGTAATCCGGTTGAAAAACATATGAAAAAAAACAAACAAATTACTAACGACATTCATAATGTTACGAACCTTTATTTTTCCAGTTGCAACATACGGCTGTGAAACATGGACCCTAAGTAAGACAGTGGCAATGGAGATAAACGCCTTTGTGATGAAATGCTACAGAAAGATACTTAGAATATCATGGAAAAAAAAGAGAAACTCAGATATTATAAACACATTGAAGATTCCAAAGTGTTGGTTACTAAACACAATAACAAAAATAAAACTACACATGTTTGGTCACATAGAGATAGCGACACAACTGTTTATAAAGACAAATAATGTAGGGCAGAGCACCCGAGTAAAGGAGAAAGGGTAGACCAAGAAGACGATGGATTGAAGACACTAAAGATAACATGAATACATCGTTGGAAAATACAAGCCGCATCGACCAAGACAGAGAAGGGTTCAGAGAGTAGACAACGTTCTGGAAAGAATACGTCACATGACAGAATATAATGTTAGCGCGTTTACACGCTTTGAACGTTCTTTTGTTACAATATTAAGACGACAAAATCTTACAATCATACACGAACTGCCATGCCAGTACGTCAAAATTATGAAAAACAGGAGGTCCAGGAATGATAAATTAGCGTTAAACAGTTGACATTGTAATTGTAATATACAATACACGGATCTTTCCCAGATCCTGGGTCTACCTTTCACCAAAAAAATATGTGACGATCCGAAATTTTTAGTACTTCGTGTCGTCAATATACCGGATCACTCCTAATTGCAAAATGGCTGCCGTAACTACGTTGAACTTGCCTTCGACCGATAAAAATGCTATACGTTTTGTTACATATGCGAGGAGTGCTCGCGGATAAAAAAGATACTCGCACAGGGACTTATTATGACATTAGCCTAGTACGCTGAGGGAAGGATAACTGAAAGTGCGATCGTAACAGTGAGTACGGCAACACTTGAAAATCTATTTGACGAGTTGTGGAAATCAATGTTGCAATCTAGTCTACAAGCGAACGTTAACGCGTTCTACCGTTCTACACAATACTGGAGGGAATTAGCACATACAGTGCCCACTTCCTAACCTCAATCTGTTCTACACAGCTCTCCTAACCCACCCATACAACCTTTTTAATGTCATATTTCGTTTTTCACATTCCGCAGAAAACGTAGTTTCGTGATATGGAAAAGAACCCAATACACGCTCGCTACAGGGTGCATATATAAATACTGTTAACTTCTAGACTCACCAGGATAAAGCTCTGAGTCCCTCATCCAGACCGCTCGAATATTCCTCTGTATTATTTGTTCCATGAGCTTCATCCATGAGATTCTCCTCCGATTTTGCACTAGCAAGACGTTGCCGAATCAACTGTCGCTTTCTTGACTCTTTAGCCATAGCGATTTCTCTGAGGGAAACAAAAGCATATATAAGAAATTTCTAAATAAGAGTCGGTTTTTTAAAAATTAAATAGCATTATTACTTCCTTATAGTTTTATCGTTGTTTATGTTCTGCTACTGCGGCACTTTCCATTTTGTCGGATGTTCTCTGACATTTTGGTTATTTATGCTTGCATTAAACATGTACGTTCGTCGCATTTTCTTTATTGTCTTTGGTTATAATGAAGGCTTTTAGTCGAAACGGTGCTTGTGCTTAAGTCTAGATCTTAATATATTATTTTACTATTGGTAACATAATTTATCTTTGTATGTAGATCAGGCAACGTAGTTTATTATTAGGGACAATGTTTGATATCATTTCTCTTGCTATGGGGATTTGAGGGGTGGGCGAGAAGGGCTGCCGCTGTCCGTAATTTATAATAAAGCAAAGTTAACACTTATCATTTATTAATACCGTAGTAGAATAATATTTTAGTGATCTCAAATTTGAGTGGCTCTGTTATATGAGGGCGGTAGCCATCTGCTCTCCCTCACAGTAAAGTTAACCCATATAATTTATTAATGGCGTATGGGTGTGAAATGTTAGCGATCTCACATTTCAGTGGATCTGCTATATGAGGGCGTAGCTATTTCCTCTCCCTCGCAGTCTTTACTTTCCGGATTAATCCGGTACCCAATTAATGAGGAGTCGATCCGGTGCCTTTGCGATCTGAAAAACATTTCAGCCTCTACTGGGGAATGAACACAGGACCACGCAAATGCGAAGCCAATGCGCTAATCCCTGCATTACGCGGGCGCCATAATTTATAATCAATCAATCAATCAATAAACCCATAACCCTTCAGGGTCGTAGGGGTACCACAATGGATGCTTTAGCACACAGAGTCCTCCAGCGAATTCTATCCTCAGCGATGCGGATGAATGTGGAAATATCTTGCCCTGTCCATTCCTTGATGTTGTCTGTCCATGTCTTTATTTGTCCTCCTCTGCTTCTTCCACCCTCGACAGTTCCCTGCAGTATTGTTTTTGACAAGGAATCGTGCCTCATACATGTCCAAACCACGCTAGTTTTCGTTGTTTCACTATTGAAAGCAATGGCTCCTGAACACCTGCACACATCTCTACTTTATTTCTTACGTACACATTGGTCCTATGTTCCCTATAGGAAATTCGTATAATTCTTCTGTAGCATTTGTACTCGAAAGCCTTTGTACTCAATAATTTATAATACCAACTTGCGAATGAAAAATTAAGCCTTCGTAATGACTCACTGGACTGTTACTATGATAATAATTAGTCACTATGATTATACTTTGTGCGACAGCCAATTAAAGTCTTGGGAAAAGTCACAACTAAAAGTTTTAAAAGTTGGATTTAACATTACCTATTATGTCTTTTAATGGAAGAGAACACCATTAATTATGATTGCAGTTTTGAGTATTCCACACATCATGTTTCGTCACTTCTCCATCACCACACAAATTGATGACGCAATAAGCAATGATAACCAATAACTGATAGGCGAGTTATGACTGCCACTGAATATTTATAAATTGAAGAGTTATACCATTCGCCAATCACACACTCTCTTCGGAATTTAAGATAAATCAAGACCAGTTGTAGTGTACCGGAATGTAGTGGATGACATGAGTGTTCTTCATGTGTCATTCAATCATTTGTGCTCCACAACTCTCTGCCTGAAAAATTTTTCCATCTGGCATGCAAAGAACACATGGAATTAGAAATACAATTAACGATAATAACAAGTAATGATAATACCATGATAACACGTAATGATAATATCAAGAGTGTTAAAGGGCTTAATAGATGTAGAGGTCTGACTTAATTTGACTTGGGTTACCCCATATGCTCTCCGCTCCTCTATCAAAGAAGCGACACGCTGCTTGCCGAGAATACCACACATATCACTTGACGCATTAGAATTCTCTTAGTTAAATGTGTGCACACGTTACAATTCTCTTAGTTAAATGTGTGCACAAGTTAGAATTCTCTTAGTTAAATGTGTGGACATGTTTCCAACTATCATCGACCGGGATTCACGTGACGTGACTAACCTCGTGAACTAATAAACGGCAACAATACCGCAGAAATGAGTCGCACGTGGACAAATCCAGTAATAACTTGTCATTAAGTAAAGTATTATACTAAAGATTACCTTTATATTCGTGCCAGGATATGCGGACGTTGAGGGTAATGAACGAGCCGATACACTGGCTACATTGTGAATGCATACATCAATGGTTTAATTTTGTATAATTAATGCGGCCGCTTAGAAGGTTTTCAAAAGTGTGAAACATGGTCGCGCTAAAGACTGCACGACATTGGCATAAAGATCAGAACATTCGGAAAAGAGAAAAATAATGGATATATGAAGAGACTGACAAATCAGCATCGAACTGAGACTATAACTCTACACTCTGATTGATTTCTTTAGATGGGGATCGAAGCAACTTTGGACTTGTACAGATTGCGCTGATGTTAACCTGCAGTAATACATTATAACATACGAAACAATAAAATATATAGTTACCTGTAGCCTTTAGCAAACTCTTCGATACTAATTCTTCCATCGCCGTCTTTGTCCAGCTGCTTAAAGACATCGCTAAGATCATCAACGGACAGCTCACTACAGATGTAAGCAAGTTCATCCTGGTCGATGTATCCGGAACCATCTAGGTCACAAGCATGAAACAGCTGCCCAAGTTGGTTTTCTTTGTCTGAACCGTTCATAGTAGTGTTTACACAATTGGATATTACATCAGCACAGCAGGTTTATCTCTGAGTTCTGATCACACAGCAGGGTTATCTATGAGTTCTGATCACACAGCAGGGTTATCTCTGAGTTCTGAGCACACGGCAGGGTTATCTCTGAGTTCTGTTTCAGATAACAGGAATATGTATTATAACATATGGATTCACTGTCAATTGATTAACTTATGAATAGAAAACAGTGTTATAAATCGGTTTCATGTAAAAACAGATATACGCGAATGTGATGTCTCAATCGATATTTGTATGTCTCAAAGCAGGAATATGACAATCGTACAAATAATGGACTAAACAAAACACATGCTACGAGAATAAATAGTTCAATAATAAAAGAAGAGTGGAAAGCAATTAATGACAATATACATGGTGCATACAAATCCAATGTGCGCTGATTTCAATTGATACTGACAGTAAGTCATATGAATTGTGAATATCTAGTGCGGGTCTATGTAATGTCACTGCACATTCTCATAAATTATACAACCCTGTTGTAGTAGTGACTGGATTACCATAACCGCTACCTCATCTATTTTCTATGGTTGTGAAGCTCTGATATAACCAAATATCAGAGGATGTGGTTGGTCAAGTACGGAAAACCTGTTTACGTGTGTTGCAAAGCGATTCCTTGCTGTTAAAACGGACCTAGTTCAATTCCCGTCATCGCTAAGAATTATTTTAATTTATCTTCATGCTTCCTACTTGAATTTACTGATATAACCAAATTGGACTAATATCTGCTATTAAAAACGAGTACCTCACCAAAAGAGATAAATTTAAATTGACAACATTAAAGATAACATGAATACGTCGTTGGAAAGTGGAAGCCGCATCGACCTAGACAGAGAAGGGTTAAGAGAGTTCATTGGGAAGACAATGTTCTGCAGAGAATACGTCACATGACACACACTCTGAAGTGAGAAACGGCTGTGTCCTATTTCCCCTTGTTATTCGTTATATATCGATTGTATATGTAAAATTGCCAACACCAATGAAGAAGAAAACAACACACAAAAAAACTCCTGAGCGAACTTCTTTTTGAAGATGATCAAGAAATAATAACATCAGAGGAACAACTACAACAACAACAACAACAACAACAACAACATATAAATAGACTCCACACAATATGTAGGGACTTTAGCATAAAGATAAACACAGAAAAAAAGCTGAAGTAATTTCAATCGCAAAAATAGAAAGAAACACTACTATTTTCGTCGATGATAAGTAAGTGTTTTCCACATGTGAAATAACTTACTAACATTGGAAGCATCATATCATCAAATGGGAAAATACACAAAAGAAATCTTACACAGATGCAAGATAGCATACCAGATCTTAGGACAGATGTTTCCTATTTTCAAAAACAAGTACGTGAACATAAATACTAAAACTGCACTAAATAAAATAATCATCATACCATCACAGCGCTTCCAATGTCAAGCGTGGACACTAACAAAATAAGGCACACAAAAATTTGTTACAACAGAAATGACCTTTCTACGCATAATTCTTGAAGTATCATTAAGAGACAGAATCAGAAATGAAAACATCAGACTATTAACACACACAATGTCACTCCTGGATTATATAAACAGACAGTAGATTTTGTGGTTTCCATAAACTCCCAGACTACCACCAGACAGTGCCCCACAAAAAGCATTACTATACAGACACAATGAATACAAAGTCAGAAGCAGATCATGCAAAAGATGTATTACAGAAATACAACAATCAACGAACATAAATATATACGAGGAGCACAAAAAGGCGATCTCTAGAGAACTCTTCTACCCCAGACGCTGCAATGCATAAATGGGTATAAAGCGAAAAGAAATAAAGATGTATAACTTCAACGGTGTTGTAGCTCAAGTAATTTGATGATGTCATTCAGTAATCGTAACACGTACAAATCTTATGCACACGTGTACATCACCAACAAATCTTAACACGTACAAATCTTATGCACACGTGTACATCACCAACAAATCGTAACACGTACAAATCTTATGCACACGTGTACATCACCAACAAATCGTAACACGTACAAATCTTATGCACACGTGTACATCACCAACAAATCGTAACACGTACAAATCTTATGCACACGTGTACATCACCAACAAATCGTAACACGTACAAATCTTATGCACACGTGTACATCACCAACAAATCGTAACACGTACAAATCATATGCACACGTGTACATACACAGTTTATTGTATATCCACTACTAGCCGTCGTAATCAAACCGAATATTAATTAGCTGATAGCTGGTGATATTTTCTCTGTCGTTTATTTTCGGTATAACGTTTATTGTTTACCATTGATTTATAAGCAGTGGTATATTCATTCATACCATTACAAAAATATTGGTGATTTCTTGCACATCGTGCATGTTGGATTTAGTTTAGTATATGAAATGGGTACAAAGTGAGCGATTGTTATAGCCTGAAACATATACTAGACAGGGAAATGAAGCTGTCGTGAAATATCAACACCAAATATCATCATCATCATGTGTCATGCACGCTGGCGAAGGTGCATATAACGACAAAAACACATTCTGCAATTGTTGACTATCAGTTCATTTGTCACTGTCCAAGACACAGGAGAGAAATATTGCAACCTGTGAGATGAGATGTCTAAGGAAGATTGTACTCACCAAGTCAGTATTGACCAATTGATTGGGGAAGACTGACCAACACGCATTAATACAGCATTCACCCACATTCAGTATTGACAAATTGAGTATGTAAGACTGCCCAGCATGCATCATCCACATTCAGTCAGGACAACCAAGAGCTCTGGAATGTCTTCCATCACACAGAATGCCAGTAGGAAAAAAACAGTTTGTAATCGAAAATAAACTCACTGCCTGCCATTGGGTACCACAGTAACAAACTCACTGCCTGCCATTGGGTACCACAGTAACAAACTCACTGCCTGCCATTGGGTACCACAGTAACAAAATCACTGCCTGTCATTGGGTACCAGAGTAACAAGCTCACTGCCTGCCGTTGGTTACCGAAGTAACAAACTCACTGCCTGCCATTGGTTACCACAGTAACTAACTAACTGCCTGCCATTGGGTACCAGAGTAACAAGCTCACTGCCTGCCATTGGTTACGACAATAACACACTCACTGCCTGCCATTGGGTACCAGAGTAACAAACCTGTATTTCCTTGGGGTTTGCATCCAGTTCAGGAATCAATACTTAGCCGGCGACTTTCAAAGCAGTTAGTAGTTCAGAAATTCGTACTAGTACTACACTTAGTCTTAACCACTAGAAAAATCTTCAAGAACTACAGAAAACCGATTTATATTTGCTCCCTGGGTTTCTCATAATTTGTCGTTTCCCAGCCCCGAGTTGCTCTCTAAATGCATCTCAGTTATATGTTCTTCGCCATGCTGTCTTTTTAGTACTCACGTGTCGCATGTTGTTTCATCCATTTTACAGTTATACGTGTGCTAACATTAGTTAATTCGGAGATTTTGACCAGTAAAATGACCGCGCCTTTTTATTATGACGTTGTTCATCGCTCACTTGGCTAGTTCCTGGTTGGAGATGTTATTCAATAAAGTGTTTTAGGTGATTTATCTAATATTATCATATTAGAATAACGATTTACGATCTTACATTGAACCATAACTTTAAAACACCAAAATAGGCTTCCGGAAGAACAAAAGCTGTACGGGTGTTAGCTTTACACTTAGACAACTAACAGAAAGAGCCACAGAACACAACAAAGAATTATAAATCGCACTCGTTGACCAAGAAAAGGCATTCGACAGAGTAGACAGACAACAACTTTAGAAAACACTTTCAATTGATGGAATAGCAGAACATTTCACCAATACATAAGATGGCTTTTATACTAATAGCCAAAGTGAAGTGGGAACAAATACGTGAGTGTCCAATAGGTTCCAAATCTAACCAGGAGTTCGCCAGAGGTGTGTCCTATCCCCTCTACTTTTTATAACATATATCGACTACATCTGTAAACTAACAAGTACCAACGAAGAAGATAACAAGAACAAATTAAACCAACTGCTCTTTGCAGACGACCAAATACTGGATTGTCAGAAGAATAATTGCAAGAAAATATGAACACTCCACAAAAAATGTCAAAAATTCAACATGAAGATTAATATTGAAAAATCCGAAATAAGGGCATAAGCAAAGAAAGAAAGAAATGTCACTATTTCCATCGATAATAAATACCTTAAACAGGTAAATGAGTTCACTTACTTAAGAAGCACTATATCGAGTTGAGGGGAAAACAGTTACAATAGATGCAACAAAACATATCAGATCCTAGGACAGATGACACGTATTTTCAAGAACAAAAATGTAAAAATAGACGCTAAAGTTGCATTATACAAGACTATTATTATTCCATCACTGTGCTACCAATACCAACCCTGGACAATGACAGCACAAGACAAAAGAAAAATTCTGACAGCAGAAATGACATGTCTACGAAGAATACTCGGGGTGTCATGAGATAGAATTAGAAACGATAACATCAGACAGATAACCAAAATAATACCAGTATTGGAACACATTAAAAGACAACAGATCAAGTGGGTTTCACACGCTTCCAGACTACCAACAGATAGCATGCCACAGATGGCTATGACACATAGACACAACGGCTATAAATCAGAGGCAGACCATGTACAAGATGGATCACAGAAATCAAAGAAGCCACAGGAGCAAGTTTACAAACAGCACACAAGAAGGTCATCTCCAGAGAACTTGTCTATCCCTGACGCCGCAGCTAGGGCCACATTGTCTAGATAGATAGTATGTGATTTATCAATATGTCTCGCTGATAACACAAAAGTAAACCATTCTATGCACTACCGCTAGATAATGCGCAGGGATTGTGAGAACGTACACAGAAGAAACAAACAATGTTGTCCGTAAGATTGCCATACAAATACATCATTAAATTGCGAAGGTGCAGCAGTAAATTGCGAAGGTGAAACAGTAAAGTACGAAGGTGCAACAGTAAAGATTGATCATTTATCCTCATGCTTCCTACTTGAATTTCTTTTTATGTGATTTATCACAGGTTTGCAAATTTGCATCGTTGTGATGCATTGCATCAGTGACCCAACACATCAACATCTTCGTGGTAATTAAATCATTCAGCTTTTTCACCACTTCAATTGAACATTGGACGCCTGTAACGATATCGCTACTAGGAAAGCTGTACGAAGTGGTTCCCGTACTGTGCACTGGGACACCAACATGAAAGCTAATCATAAACATACATGATCTGTTCGCAGCGGTAGACATCGATATCGATATAGAAACAGGAGGTCGTTTAGTAGCTATTAATCATCTTTTACATGTGTGACAGTTTGTGGGGGAGTTTAGACTTAACTCTCAGCTGTATGCAATGTTTTATAAGTCTCATACTCAGAGGGGTTATACACATACACACGCTAGATTCATATAGATCAGTTGGTGATGTAACTAGACTGCTGATGTAACTATGTTGTAACTGGACTACTGATGTAACTATGTTGTAACTGGACTACTGATGTAACTAGACTACTGATGTAACTATGTTGTAACTGGACTTCTGATGTAACTAGACTACTGATGTAACTATGTTGTAACTGGACTACTGATGTAACTAGACTACTGATGTAACTATGTTGTAACTAGACTACTGATGTAACTATGTTGTAACTGGACTACTGATGTAACTAGACTGCTGATGTAACTATGTTGTAACTGGACTACTGATGTAACTATGTTGTAACTGGACTACTGATGTAACTAGACTACTGATGTAACTATGTTGTAACTGGACTACTGATGTAACTAGACTACTGATGTAACTATGCTGTGTTGTAACTAGACTACTGATGTAACTATGCTGTGTTGTAACTAGACTACTGATGTAATTATGCTGTGTTGTAACTAGACTACAGATGTAACTATGCTTTGTTGTAACTAGACTACTGATGTAACTATGCTGTAACTAGACTACTGCTGTAACTATGCTGTGTTGTAACTAGACTACTGATGTAACTATGCTGTGTTGTAACTAGACTACTGATGTAATTATGCTGTGTTGTAACTAGACTACTGATGTAATTATGCTGTGTTGTAACTAGACTACTGATGTAACTATGCTTTGTTGTAACTAGACTACTGATGTAACTATGCTGTAACTAGACTACTGCTGTAACTATGTTGTGTTGTAACTAGACTACTGATGTAACTATGCTGTGTTGTAACTAGACTACTGATGTAACTATGTTGTAACTAGACTACTGATGTAACTATGCTGTGTTGTAACTATACTACTGATGTAATTATGATGTGTTGTAACTATACTACTGATGTAACTATGTTGTAACTAGACTACTGATGTAACTATGCTCTGTTGTAACTATACTACTGATGTAACTATGTTGTAACTATACTACTGATGTAACTATGTTGTAACTAGACTACTGATGTAACTATGTTGTAACTAGACTACTGATGTAACTATGCTGTGTTGTAACTATACTACTGATGTAACTATGTTGTAACTAGACTACTGATGTAACTATGCTGTGTTGTAACTAGACTACTGATGTAACTATGCTGTAACTAGACTACTGATGTAACTATGCTGTGTTATAACTAGACTACTGATGTAACTATGCTGTGTTGTAACTATACTACTGATGTAACTATGTTGTAACTAGACTACTGATGTAACTATGCTCTGTTGTAACTATACCGATGTAACTATGATGTGTTGTAACTAGACTACTGATGTAACTATGCTGTAACTAGACTACTGATGTAACTATGCTGTGTTGTAACTAGACTACTGATGTAACTATGCTGTGTTGTAACTAGACTACTGATGTAACTATGTTGTGTTGTAACTAGACTACTGATGTAATTATGCTGTGTTGTAACTAGACTACTGATGTAACTATGTTGTGTTGTAACTAGACTACTGATGTAACTATGTTGTGTTGTAAATAGACTACTGATGTAACTATGCTTTGTTGTAACTAGACTACTGATGTAACTATGATGTGTTGTAACTAGACTACTGATGTAACTATGATGTGTTGTAACTAGACTACTGATGTAACTATGTTGTGTTGTAACTAGACTACTGATGTAATTATGCTGTGTTGTAACTAGACTACTGATGTAATTATGTTGTGTTGTAACTAGACTACTGATGTAACTATGTTGTGTTGTAACTAGACTACTGATGTAATTATGCTGTGTTGTAACTAGACTACTGATGTAATTATGCTGTGTTGTAACTAGACTACTGATGTAACTATGTTGTGTTGTAACTAGACTACTGATGTAATTATGCTGTGTTGTAACTAGACTACTGATGTAACTATGATGTGATGTAACTAGACTACAGATGTAACTATGCTTTGTTGTAACTAGACTTCTGATGTAACTATGCTGTAACTAGACTACTGCTGTAACTATGTTGTGTTGTAACTAGACTACTGATGTAATTATGCTGTGCTGTAAGTAGACTACTGATGTAACTATGCTTTGTTGTAACTAGACTACAGATGTAATTATGCTGTGTTGTAACTAGACTACTGTTGTAACTATGCTTTGTTGTAACTAGACTACAGATATAATTATGCTGTGTTGTAACTAGACTACTGATGTAACTATGCTGTGTTGTAACTAGACTACAGATGTAATTATGCTGTGTTGTAACTAGACTACTGATGTAACTATGCTTTGTTGTAACTAGACTACAGATGTAATTATGCTGTGTTGTAACTAGACTACTGATGTAACTATGCTTTGTTGTAACTAGACTACAGATGTAATTATGCTGTGTTGTAACTAGACTACTGATGTAACTATGCTGTGTTGTAACTAGACTACTGATATAATTATGCTGTGTTGTAACTAGACTACTGATGTAACTATGCTGTGTTGTAACTAGACTACAGATGTAATTATGCTGTGTTGTAACTAGACTACTGATGTAACTATGCTTTGTTGTAACTAGACTACAGATGTAATTATGCTGTGTTGTAACTAGACTACTGATGTAACTATGCTTTGTTGTAACTAGACTACAGATGTAATTATGCTGTGTTGTAACTAGACTACTGATGTAACTATGCTGTGTTGTAACTAGACTACAGATGTAATTATGCTGTGTTGTAACTAGACTACGGATGTAACTATGCTTTGTTGTAACTAGACTACAGATGTAATTATGCTGTGTTGTAACTAGACTACTGATGTAACTATGCCTTGTTGTAACTAGACTACTGATGTAATTATGCTGTGTTGTAACTAGACTACAGATGTAACTATGCTTTGTTGTAACTAGACTACTGATGTAACTATGCTGTAACTAGACTACTGATGTAATTATGCTGTGTTGTAACTAGACTACTGATGTAACTATGCTGTGTTGTAACTAGACTACTGATGTAACTATGCTGTAACTAGACTACTGATGTAACTATGCTGTAACTAGACTACTGATGTAATTATGCTGTGTTGTAACTAGACTACTGATGTAACTATGATGTGTTGTAACTAGACTACAGATGTAACTATGCTTTGTTGTAACTAGACTACTGATGTAACTATGCTGTAACTAGACTACTGATGTAACTATGCTGTGTTGTAACTAGACTACTGATGTAACTATGCTGTGTTGTAACTAGACTACTGATGTAACTATGCTGTGTAGTAACTAGACTACTGATGTAACTAGACTACTGATGTAACTATGCTGTGGTTAACTAGACTACTGATGTAACTAGACTACTGATGTAACTATGTTGTAACTAGACTACTGATGTAACTATGCTGTGTTGTAACTAGACTACTGATGTAACTATGCTGTGTTGTAACTAGACTACTGATGTAACTATGCTGTGGTGTAACTAGACTACTGATGTAACTATGCTGTGGTTAACTAGACTACTGATGTAACTAGACTACTGATGTAACTATGTTGTAACTAGACTACTGATGTAACTATGTTGTAACTAGACTACTGATGTAACTATGCTGTGGTCAACTAGACTAGTGATGTAACTAGACTACTGATGTAACTATGCTGTGGTGTAACTAGACTACTGATGTAACTATGCTGTGTTGTAACTAGACTACTGATGTAACTATGCTGTGTTTTAACTAGACTACTGATGTAACTATGCTGTGTTGTAACTAGACTACTGATGTAACTATGCTGTGTTGTAATTAGACTACTGATGTAACTATGCTGTAACTAGACTACTGATGTAACTATGCTGTAACTAGACTACTGATGTAACTATATTGTAACTAGACTACTGATGTAACTATGTTGTAACTAGAATACTGATGTAACTATGTTGTAACTAGACTACTGATGTAACTATGCTGTGGTCAACTAGACTACTGATGTAACTAGACTACTGATGTAACTATGCTGTGTTGTAACTATACTACTGATGTAACTATGCTGTGTTGTAACTAGACTACTGATGTAACTATGATGTGTTGTAACTAGACTACTGATGTAACTATGCTGTAACTAGACTACTGATGTAACTATGATGTGTTGTAACTAGACTACTGATGTAACTATGATGTGTTGTAACTATACTACTGATGTAACTATGCTGTGTTGTAACTAGACTACTGATGTAACTATGATGTGTTGTAACTACACTACTGATGTAACTATGCTGTAACTAGACTACTGATGTAACTATGCTGTAACTAGACTACTGATGTAACTATGCTGTGTTGTAACTATACTACTGATGTAACTATGTTGTAACTAGACTACTGATGTAACTATGCTCTGTTGTAACTATACCGATGTAACTATGATGTGTTGTAACTAGACTACTGATGTAACTATGCTGTAACTAGACTACTGATGTAACTATGATGTGTTGTAACTAGACTACTGATGTAACTATGCTGTGTTGTAACTAGACTACTGATGTAACTATGCTGTGTTGTAACTAGACTACTGATGTAATTATGCTGTGTTGTAACTAGACTACTGATGTAACTATGTTGTGTTGTAACTAGACTACTGATGTAACTATGTTGTGTTGTAACTAGACTACTGATGTAATTATGCTGTGTTGTAACTAGACTACTGATGTAACTATGTTGTGTTGTAACTAGACTACTGATGTAACTATGTTGTGTTGTAACTAGACTACTGGTGTAACTATGCTTTGTTGTAACTAGACTACTGATGTAACTATGATGTGTTGTAACTAGACTACTGATGTAACTATGTTGTGTTGTAACTAGACTACTGATGTAATTATGCTGTGTTCTAACTAGACTACTGATGTAATTATGTTGTGTTGTAACTAGACTACTGATGTAACTATGTTGTGTTGTAACTAGACTACTGATGTAATTATGCTGTGTTGTAACTAGACTACTGATGTAATTATGCTGTGTTGTAACTAGACTACTGATGTAACTATGTTGTGTTGTAACTAGACTACTGATGTAATTATGCTGTGTTGTAACTAGACTACTGATGTAACTATGATGTGATGTAACTAGACTACAGATGTAACTATGCTTTGTTGTAACTAGACTTCTGATGTAACTATGCTGTAACTAGACTACTGCTGTAACTATGTTGTGTTGTAACTAGACTACTGATGTAATTATGCTGTGCTGTAAGTAGACTACTGATGTAACTATGCTTTGTTGTAACTAGACTACAGATGTAATTATGCTGTGTTGTAACTAGACTACTGATGTAACTATGCTTTGTTGTAACTATACTACAGATATAATTATGCTGTGTTGTAACTAGACTACTGATGTAACTATGCTTTGTTGTAACTAGACTACAGATGTAATTATGCTGTGTTGTAACTAGACTACTGATGTAACTATGCTGTGTTGTAACTAGACTACAGATGTAATTATGCTGTGTTGTAACTAGACTACGGATGTAACTATGCTTTGTTGTAACTAGACTACAGATGTAATTATGCTGTGTTGTAACTAGACTACTGATGTAACTATGCCTTGTTGTAACTAGACTACTGATGTAATTATGCTGAGTTGTAACTAGACTACAGATGTAACTATGCTTTGTTGTAACTAGACTACTGATGTAACTATGCTGTAACTAGACTACTGATGTAATTATGCTGTGTTGTAACTAGACTACTGATGTAACTATGCTGTGTTGTAACTAGACTACTGATGTAACTATGCTGTAACTAGACTACTGATGTAACTATGCTGTAACTAGACTACTGATGTAATTATGCTGTGTTGTAACTAGACTACTGATGTAACTATGATGTGTTGTAACTAGACTACAGATGTAACTATGCTTTGTTGTAACTAAACTACTGATGTAACTATGCTGTAACTAGACTACTGATGTAACTATGCTGTGTTGTAACTAGACTACTGATGTAACTATGCTGTGTTGTAATTAGACTACTGATGTAACTATGCTGTGTAGTAACTAGACTACTGATGTAACTAGACTACTGATGTAACTATGCTGTTGTTAACTAGACTACTGATGTAACTAGACTACTGATGTAACTATGTTGTAACTAGACTACTGATGTAACTATGCTGTGTTGTAACTAGACTACTGATGTAACTATGCTGTGTTGTAACTAGACTACTGATGTAACTATGCTGTGGTGTAACTAGACTACTGATGTAACTATGCTGTGGTTAACTAGACTACTGATGTAACTAGACTACTGATGTAACTATGTTGTAAAAAGACTACTGATGTAACTATGTTGTAACTAGACTACTGATGTAACTATGCTGTGGTCAACTAGACTACTGATGTAACTAGACTACTGATGTAACTATGCTGTGGTGTAACTAGACTACTGATGTAACTATGCTGTGTTGTAACTAGACTACTGATGTAACTATGCTGTGTTTTAACTAGACTACTGATGTAACTATGCTGTGTTTTAACTAGACTACTGATGTAACTATGCTGTGTTGTAACTAGACTACTGATGTAACTATGCTGTAACTAGAGTACTGATGTAACTATGCTGTAACTAGACTACTGATGTAACTATATTGTAACTAGACTACTGATGTAACTATGTTGTAACTAGAATACTGATGTAACTATGTTGTAACTAGACTACTGATGTAACTATGCTGTGGTCAACTAGACTACTGATGTAACTAGACTACTGATGTAACTATGCTGTGTTGTAACTATACTACTGATGTAACTATGCTGTGTTGTAACTAGACTACTGATGTAACTATGATGTGTTGTAACTAGACTACTGATGTAACTATGCTGTAACTAGACTACTGATGTAACTATGATGTGTTGTAACTAGACTACTGATGTAACTATGATGTGTTGTAACTAGACTACTGATGTAACTATGCTGTGTTGTAACTATACTACTGATGTAACTATGCTGTGTTGTAACTAGACTACTGATGTAACTATGATGTGTTGTAACTAGACTACTGATGTAACTATGCTGTAACTAGACTACTGATGTAACTATGCTGTAACTAGACTACTGATGTAACTATGCTGTGTTGTAACTATACTACTGATGTAACTATGCTGTGTTGTAACTAGACTACTGATGTAACTATGCTGTGTTGTAACTAGACTACTGATGTAACTATGCTGTAACTAGACTACTGATGTAACTATGCTGTGTTGTAACTAGACTACTGATGTAACTATGCTGTGTTGTAACTAGACTACTGATGTAACTATGCTGTGTTGTAACTATACTACTGATGTAACTATGCTGTGTTGTAACTAGACTACTGATGTAACTATGCTATAACTAGACTACTGATGTAACTATGCTGTGTTGTAACTAGACTACTGATGTAACTATGATGTGTTGTAACTATACTACTGATGTAACTATGCTGTGTTGTAACTATACTACTGATGTAACTATGATGTGTTGTAACTAGACTATTGATGTAACTATGATGTGTTGTAACTAGACTACTGATGTAACTATGCTGTGTTGTAACTATACTACTGATGTAACTATGCTGTAACTAGACTACTGATGTAACTATGCTGTAAATAGACTACTGATGTAACTATGCTGTGTTGTAACTAGACTACTGATGTAACTATGCTGTAACTAGACTACTGATGTAACTATGATGTGTTGTAACTAGACTACTGATGTAACTATGATGTGTTGTAACTAGACTACTGATGTAACTATGCTGTGTTGTAACTATACTACTGATGTAACTATGCTGTAACTAGACTACTGATGTAACTATGCTGTAACTAGACTACTGATGTAACTATGCTGTGTTGTAACTAGACTACTGATGTAACTATGCTGTAACTAGACTACTGATGTAACTATGATGTGTTGTAACTAGACTACTGATGTAACTATGCTGTAACTAGACTACTGATGTAACTATGATGTGTTGTAACTAGACTACTGATGTAACTATGATGTGTTGTAACTAGACTACTGATGTAACTATGCTGTGTTGTAACTATACTACTGATGTAACTATGCTGTGTTGTAACTAGACTACTGATGTAACTATGATGTGTTGTAACTAGACTACTGATGTAACTATGCTGTAACTAGACTACTGATGTAACTATGCTGTGTTGTAACTAGACTACTGATGTAACTATGCTGTACTGATGTAACTATGCTGTAACTAGACTACTAATGTAACTATGCTGTAACTAGACTACTAATGTAACTATGCTGTACTAATGTAACTATGCGGTAACTAGACTACTAATGTAACTATGCTGTAACTAGACTACTGATGTAACTATGCTGTAACTAGACTACTGATGTAACTATGCTGTGTTGTAACTAGACTACTGATGTAATTATGCTGTGTTGTAACTAGACTACTGATGTAACTATGCTGTAACTAGACTACTGATGTAACTATGCTGTGTTGTAACTAGACTACTAATGTAACTATGCGGTAACTAGACTACTGATGTAACTATGCTGTAACTAGACTACTGATGTAACTATGCTGTAACTAGACTACTGATGTAACTATGCTGTAACTAGACTACTGATGTAACTATGCTGTAACTAGACTACTGATGTAACTATGCTGTGTTGTAACTAGACTACTAATGTAACTATGCGGTAACTAGACTACTGATGTAACTATGCTGTAACTAGATTACTGATGTAACTATGCTGTGTTGTAACTATACTACTGATGTAACTATGCTGTGTTGTAACTAGACTACTGATGTAACTATGCTGTGTTGTAACTAGACTACTGATGTAACTATGCTGTAACTAGACTACTGATGTAACTATGCTGTGTTGTAACTAGACTACTGATGTAACTATGCTGTGTTGTAACTATACTACTGATGTAACTATGCTGTGTTGTAACTATACTACTGATGTAACTATGCTGTGTTGTAACTAGACTACTGATGTAACTATGATGTGTTGTAACTAGACTACTGATGTAACTATGCTGTGTTGTAACTATACTACTGATGTAACTATGCTGTGTTGTAACTAGACTACTGATGTAACTATGCTGTGTTGTAACTACACTACTGATGTAACTATGCTGTAACTAGATTACTGATGTAACTATGCTGTGTTGTAACTAGACTACTGATGTAACTATGATGTGTTGTAACTAGACTACTGATGTAACTATGCTGTAACTAGACTACTGATGTAACTATGATGTGTTGTAACTAGACTACTGATGTAACTATGATGTGTTGTAACTAGACTACTGATGTAACTATGCTGTGTTGTAACTATACTACTGATGTAACTATGCTGTGTTGTAACTAGACTACTGATGTAACTATGATGTGTTGTAACTAGACTACTGATGTAACTATGCTGTAACTAGACTACTGATGTAACTATGATGTATTGTAACTAGACTACTGATGTAACTATGCTGTGTTGTAACTAGACTACTGATGTAACTATGATGTGTTGTAACTAGACTACTGATGTAACTATGATGTGTTGTAACTATACTACTGATGTAACTATGCGGTAACTAGACTACTAATGTAACTATGCGGTAACTAGACTACTAATGTAACTATGCGGTAACTAGACTACTGATGTAACTATGCTGTAACTAGACTACTGATGTAACTATGCTGTGTTGTAACTATACTACTGATGTAACTATGCTGTGTTGTAACTAGACTACTGATGTAACTATGCTGTGTTGTAACTAGACTACTGATGTAACTATGCTGTAACTAGACTACTGATGTAACTATGCTGTGTTGTAACTAGACTACTGATGTAACTATGATGTGTTGTAACTAGACTACTGATGTAACTATGCTGTGTTGTAACTATACTACTGATGTAACTATGCTGTAACTAGACTACTGATGTAACTATGCTGTAACTAGACTACTGATGTAACTATGATGTGTTGTAACTAGACTACTGATGTAACTATGATGTGTTGTAACTATACTACTGATGTAACTATGCTGTGTTGTAACTATACTACTGATGTAACTATGCTGTGTTGTAACTAGACTACTGATGTAACTATGATGTGTTGTAACTAGACTACTGATGTAACTATGCTGTAACTAGACTACTGATGTAACTATGCTGTGTTGTAACTAGACTACTGATGTAACTATGCTGTACTGATGTAACTATGCTGTAACTAGACTACTAATGTAACTATGCGGTAACTAGACTACTAATGTAACTATGCGGTAACTAGACTACTAATGTAACTATGCGGTAACTAGACTACTAATGTAACTATGCGGTAACTAGACTACTAATGTAACTATGCGGTAACTAGACTACTAATGTAACTATGCTGTAACTAGACTACTAATGTAACTATGCGGTAACTAGACTACTAATGTAACTATGCTGTGTTGTAACTAGACTACTGATGTAACTATGATGTGTTGTAACTAGACTACTGATGTAACTATGCTGTGTTGTAACTACACTACTGATGTAACTATGCTGTGTTGTAACTAGACTACTGATGTAACTATGCTGTGTTGTAACTAGACTACTGATGTAACTATGCTGTGTTGTAACTAGACTACTGATGTAACTATGCTGTGTTGTAACTAGACTACTGATGTAACTATGCTGTGTTGTAACTAGACTACTGATGTAACTATGCTGTACTGATGTAACTATGCTGTAACTAGACTACTAATGTAACTATGCTGTGTTGTAACTAGACTACTGATGTAACTATGCTGTGTTGTAACTAGACTACTGATGTAACTATGCTGTGTTGTAACTAGACTACTGATGTAACTATGCTGTGTTGTAACTAGACTACTGATGTAACTATGCTGTGTTGTAACTAGACTACTGATGTAACTATGCTGTACTGATGTAACTATGCTGTAACTAGACTACTAATGTAACTATGCGGTAACTAGACTACTAATGTAACTATGCTGTGTTGTAACTAGACTACTGATGTAACTATGCTGTGTTGTAACTAGACTACTGATGTAACTATGCTGTGTTGTAACTAGACTACTGATGTAACTATGCTGTGTTGTAACTAGACTACTGATGTAACTATGCTGTGTTGTAACTAGACTACTGATGTAACTATGCTGTGTTGTAACTAGACTACTGATGTAACTATGCTGTGTTGTAACTAGACTACTGATGTAACTATGCTGTACTGATGTAACTATGCTGTAACTAGACTACTAATGTAACTATGCGGTAACTAGACTACTAATGTAACTATGCTGTGTTGTAACTAGACTACTGATGTAACTATGCTGTGTTGTAACTAGACTACTGATGTAACTATGCTGTGTTGTAACTAGACTACTGATGTAACTATGCTGTGTTGTAACTAGACTACTGATGTAACTATGCTGTGTTGTAACTAGACTACTGATGTAACTATGCTGTGTTGTAACTAGACTACTGATGTAACTATGCTGTGTTGTAACTAGACTACTGATGTAACTATGCTGTACTGATGTAACTATGCTGTAACTAGACTACTAATGTAACTATGCGGTAACTAGACTACTAATGTAACTATGCTGTGTTGTAACTAGACTACTAATGTAACTATGCTGTGTTGTAACTAGACTACTGATGTAACTATGCTGTGCTCAGTTGAGTTCATGATCTCTTAGGTGTTTGAGTAAGTCATGATTGTCAATAGCACAATTCTGATCGATTTTGTATTCTCCATTTCTGGATTGTCTATTGATGTTTGTTGTTTGATGTTACTGATAGCTTCACATTCCTTCCAATGTGTACTCACCTGCGTGTATGTGTACTCACTTGCGTGTATGTGTACTCACTTGCGTGTATGTGTACTCACTTGCGTGTATGTGTACTCACTTGCGTGTATGTGTACTCACTTGCGTGTATGTGTACTCACTTGCGTGTATGTGTATGTTCGCCGATTAATACTTTCCAACCAAATACAGTATGTATAGATACAACACGTTTTAGTCCATTCATTTAAGAGGCTGTGGGGATGGGGGTGGGGTGACAAAAGTTAATGTCAATAATATTGTTTATATAGGACAATTGAATAGTTGAAGAGATTAAAATATATGGTACTCCAGAAGACAAGAGTTATAGTTTGTGTTTTCGATTATTTCCGCATATTTAGTATATATAAATGGTTTTTATAAATCAGGAGACTACCATCAGACACCATACCATAGCAAGCTATGCTACACAGATACAGCGAAGGCAGACCTACAGGCGGACCATGACAACAATGGACCACCGAAATAATAGAGGTGACACATTCCACAATATACTCAGCAGACAAAAGGGTCGTTTCCAGAAAATTCTTCTACCCCTGACGCTGAAAGGCAACAAAGGGTTTGGTAAATAGATAGATAGATAGATTTAGTTGGCCGGTGTTAACTGTTGACACAAAGTATATATAAAGTGACCAACGAAAACCACGGCAATAATCGCGAAACATGAGATTCTGTTGGTAGGTCTCATACTAGCCATTGGTAGCGATGAGTAGTTATTATCGTTACGGAATATGCAATTTTAACATGTATCGAATATGTTATATTATAAATAGAATACCAACTACACGTAAACAACATTTTTTGAGTAGTGAGTTTTATTTACGGGATTTGTCAAGATTTTATTTACGAGATTTGTCAACATTTTCTTTACGAGTTTTATAAAGATTTAAATTACAAGATTTGTCAAGATTTTATTTACGGGATTTGTCAAGATTTTATTTACGGGATTAGTCAAGATTTTATTTACCAGATTTGTCAAGATTTTATTTACGAGATTTGTCAAGATTTTATTTACGAGATTTGTCAAGATTTTATTTACCAGATTTGTCACGATTTTATTTAGGAGATTTGTCACGATTTTATTTACGAGATTTGTCAAGATTTTATTTACGAGATTTGTCAAGATTTTCTTTACGAGATTTGTCAAGATTTATTTACGAGATTTGTCTAGATTTTAATTATAACCGGAATGTGTATAGACATATGTACCATAAAGACCTGTGTTTAGAAAATAAACATGATCTGAACAGGTAATTTTTATTTATTTCCATGCATTTCGTTGATTGGCCTTGGCTTCTTTTAGCAAGCGACTCCAAATAGATAAATAGTGACAAACGTCAAGCATGACAATAATAAAAAATATGAATAATGAAGTCTTGTTTACTTTCTGTACAGGTGTTATCTTGACTGCTGCACCTTTACACTTTACTGTTGCACCTTTGCACTTTACTGTTGCAGCTTCGCACTTTACTGTAGTACCTTCGCACTTTGCTGTTGCACCGTCGCACTTTACTGTTGCACCTTCGCACTTTACTGTTGCACCTTCGCACTTTACTGTTGCACCTTCGCACTTTACTGTTGCACCTTCGCACTCTACTGTTGCACATTTTCACGTTACTATTGCACCTTCGCACTTTACTGTTGCACCTTCGCACTTTACTGTTGCACCTTCGCACTTTACAATTGCACCTTCTGACTTTACTGTTGCACCTTCGCACTTTACTGTTGCACCTTCGCACTTTACTGTTGCACCTTCGCACTTTACTGTTGCACCTTCGCACTTTACTGTTGCACCTTCGCACTTTACTGTTGCACCTTCGCACTTTACTGTTGCACCTTCGCACTTTACAATTGCAACTTCGCTCTTTACTGTTGCACTTTCGTACTTTACAACTGTACCTTTGCAATTTAATGATGTATTTGTATGGCAATCTTACGGATAACATTGTTTTTCTTCTGTGTACGTTCTTACAATCCCTGCATATTATCTGGCGGTAGTGCATAGAATGGAGTACTTTTGTGTTACCAGCGTGATCCAATGCAGGTATAGGAGACCTGTCTACGTAAAAGTACACATGAACTAGTTTCCGATTTGCGAGAGATCTATTGGTTGGCCTTGGCTGTTTTTTTATGCGACTTCAATAATTATGTAAATATCGACTTATCAAAAGCCGAACAACAATCAAAAACGTAATGAACGGTTTGCACATTAATTCAGTTAGAAGGCCAGTAGTCATAGCCACGGTTACTAGTTGTACATTAGTTGGATGTAGTTCAGAGATATAAATGTCTACGTTTCTGTAGTCAATGAATATGATTTATTGAAATTGTTCTTATTTTTGATCGGATCTCCTTGAGTATTTCTTTTGGCTTCTATTGTAGTGACGTCTTCTCTATTTCTCTAGATATAGAGAATATCATTTTCCTTCTATATTTGAGAAACTCATTTTGTTTCTAGATATTATTCTTTCGCTGTTCTGCACATGTTACGTATTCCTTTGTCTATAATTGAATATTATGGGATAGCTTTTTTTTCTTTCGTACATTTTCTCTAATATTTGATGTGTCATCCGTGTTTTTTGTGCTCTTGGATTTTCTTATTGGTAAATTTTCATTTTATTATTCAATGCTTTTCTTTAAGCTGTCCCATTTCTTGTCTATTTTCTCTTCTGGATATTTCCTTCTGTATTGTTCCATGTATTCTATCACTAGATGTTCATATCTATTCTTTACAACTACAATGTAATTTTTCTGTGTATCGGATTGTTTTAGTGCTGATGTGTCTATCTGTGGACATTGATTTACTCTATGTTCTATCTTTTTTTAAAGTTTAACATGTATTTTGTACAGCTCTGGATTATGATCAGGGCTGATATCAACTCCTGGATATGTTTTAGTGGGCGCAAATTTGATTTCGTCCACCATTGTGACATTTGCAGTATTAGATAAGTTGCATAAAATTATATATTTTTGTAAATGGGGGTTAAAAGGATTAGAATTAGTTTATACTAGTTTATAGATTTTTTAGGAGGGAGAAGGGTTAGAATCAGTGTTTAGATTTTTTAAAATTGTGAATTTAAAAAGGCATGACTCGATATGATTTATTGCACAACGGTGGACGCAATCAAATTTGTACCTTTTAGTGTTCTTGACACTATTTCTAAATTTGTTATTCATCCAATAATATATATCTGGTGTCTATTGATGTTTCCAGGTGTTTTCCATGTATATAAGCTTATATGTTCAAATAATGTATTGTATATGGTCATGTTAGTCTCCACAGAGAAGTGTATGTTTTTCTCCTCTGTAGTTTATTGCCCATATTCCTATTTTCCCTACAATATTCTTGTGTTTTCCCCCTCTATTTGTGCATTCATGCGTTACATGACTATTCGAATAAGTGTTGATCTTACACCATCTTGAATAGACAACAACAACATGAACTGATATTAGCTTTTTCCAAGCAACTACGGAATCTGATGTTAGCTTTCACTAGACAACTACAAGATCTGATATTAGCTTTCTCCTTTCTCCAAGCAACTACGGAATCTGATGTTAGCTTTCACTAGACAACTACAAGATCTAATATTTCCTTTCTCCAAGCAACTACGGAATCTGATGTTAGCTTTCACTAGACAACTACAAGATCTGATATTAGCTTTCTCCTTTCTCCAAGCAACTACGGAATCTGATGTTAGCCTGACAAAGTTAAAGAATTTTTGCTTGACTATTGATATAGATTTTTGAAGTCTGAAACGTTTCCTTAAAAACAATATAAGGAAATGTAGAAAACATTCACATATTAGAAAAGTAGATTGAAACACCTACTGATATTTTAAAAGGTTCAGCCATTGGATATAGAAACAACTGCACAAATTCGGTTTTCGTCTCGTAAGAAAATTCACTAATGGTAGTACTACGCTCGCAGTCCAACCCCCGTTGCGCCAATTAGTGCAATACCTGTGTGCTTATTTTCCTTGCCTATGTTTATCAGTTTATTCATATTATTTATTAATTTAAATATAATTATATTTAGGGTTAGGGTTACAAATAACAATAATATAACTATTGTTGTAAATGTGTATAAACTCTGTTTACACTCAACTAATGTTAATAAAAGGTTTCATATTGGTTACAAAACATATAGAATTATCAGCGAACTGAATAAATAAGTATAAGAAATGTATCCATATTATAATATTATATTATTATAATTATATTTTCTTTAAGTTAGTAACGTTAATTCATTTACTAAATACATTGCTTACACTCGGGTGCTTTCACTAAACTACGTAACATCTGGATGTCAAACACACTAAGAAACACCACAAAACTCAGGTTGTTTAACTCCCGCATTATACATATTCTATCATATTGGATGTGAAAGTTGGAAAGCCACAGATAGGAGACTAAACACCATTGAAAACAAATGCATACGTACCATTCTGAACATTAAGTGGAGTGACTTTAAATCTAACACTACTAAAAGTGAGGAAAGCAAACAAAACCATATATCTTCCTTCATTAGACAAAGGCGATGGACTTACATCGGTGATGGTATCAGAATGAGCAGCCTAAGAATTCCCCATCAGTAACTAAATTGGGTGCCAGAAGGAGTAAGAAGAAGAGGGAGACCCAGAGAAACTCTACGAAGAACCATTAATAGAGAAGGCATGTCAATGAACCTAAACAACATCCAGGAACTGAAAGACCAGGCAACACAAAGACAGAAATGGAAAGCTATGGTTTCTTCCCTATGCGCCGCCTATGGCCCTGGAGGAACATAACATAACATAACATAACATAGCATAGCATAGCATAGCATAGCATAGCATAGCATAGCATAGCATAGCATAGCATAGCATAGCATAGCATAACATAACATAACATAACATAACATAGCATAGCATAGCATAGCATAGCATAACATAACATAACATAACATAACATAACATAACATAGCATAACATAACATAACATAACATATAATAACATAACATAACATAACATAACATAACATATAATAACATAACATAACATAACATTGTATAGACTATAGATAGTGAAATCCACATGTTCTGTTGTCTGGGGGAGTGGGCCAGCCTTCCTGGATGTTAATTGTTCGTAACACCTCCTGGTTTGTTCTTTTCGCTGTCCATGGTATTCTCAAAACTCTTCTATAACACTTTAATTCAAATGATGTTATTCTCTTGGCCACTGTTTTATTTAGTGTCCACGCTTCACATCCGTATGTCGCCACAAGAAATACACATAGACACGACGCATGGAAAGAGTGTTAATGGAGGGGATGATAGAAGGCAACAGGGGCTAAGGCCGACCAAGACGACGTTGAACAAAGGACATTCAAGAATGCCTGCGCATGTCACTGGAAGATACAGGGCAACTTGCTCAAGACCGCGGAGAATTCAAGAGATCCATAGGAAAGAAGAAGTTCTGAAATCATGTCACAGATGATGATGATGGGGGAGTGGGGATGTGTATTTATCATGACCGTCATGAAATCTTGTGAATGTGGAAAGACAGCGTAACCTGTTCACAATTATAGCTATTAGTTATTCTATTATCACTGAATTATTAGACATTGATGATGGTGATATCCTTCGTATTACTTTACCTAAACAGTAAAGTTGAAACATTTCATGCTGCCATCAAATATATTTGAGATGTGTGCATGAATTGTAAATTATTAACATGTAAAACAAATCACGTAGTTCTGTCCTACTATTTCTGGTAATTTTTTTGGCAGGGGGTGGGGTAAAACATTTAACTAACCAAGCAGGGGAGGTTGTTTATGAATTCTGGACAACTGATTAATACGGGTAGGGGTGTAAAGTCATTAGTGAAAAAAGTTGAAGTAATCTTTTGTCAGCACCTAGGAAATACGAATTCATAACTAAGCTAAGATTAGCCACAGTGTAAATTAAGTTACACAGTAAATTATTGATTCATGACTCAGATAAAGTACGATGAATGGCACATTATTGATTCATAACTCACCTAAGATACCAGGAATGGTAAATTAGGGGCTATTGATTCATACCTCAGGACGAGATACGTCAAACGATAAATTAAGTTACAGAATAAATTATTGATTCGTAACTCAGCTAAGATTAAAATACAATCAAAATTAAGTTACACGGTAAATTATTGATTCGTAATTCAGCTAGGAAAAAAAACCAGGAAAAATTAAGTAACACGGTAAATTATTGATTCGTAATTCAGCTAGGATAAAAAAAACCAGGAAAAATTAAGTAACACGGTAAATTATTGATTCGTAATTCAGCTAGGATAAAAAAAAACAGGAAAAATTAAGTAACTCGGTAAATTATTGATTCGTAATTCAGCTATGATAAAAAAAAACAGGAAAAATTAAGTAACACGGTAAATTATTGATTCGTAATTCAGCTAAGATAATACACAAGATAATTAAGTTACACAGTAAATTAGTAATCACAGAAAATCACTACAGCCAAAAAATGCTGGGCTAATGGCTACGTCCTGAATAGGATAAGCTACCCATTTCTTCAGTATATCATTGATTCATGACTCTGCTAAGATAATACTCATCATCATCATCAAGTGCTGTGCCGAAAGGCATTGACGATCATATTTCTCCATGTACATCGATCTCCCAAATATGTTATCATCTCTGTTGGTGTCGTCAATCGAAGCCATTTAGTCAATCTGTCCAATATCTTTTCTCTGGGTCTTCCTTTTGATCTTTTCCCTTCTATCTTTCCTGTTGTCACTATATATCCTCAATACCTCATCTTCTCATTATGTGCCAGTAAATGTTGACTGTATTTTTCTTATATTATCAATAATGTATTTTTCCACATCCATCCTTCTAAGACATTTTTCATTAGTAATCTTTGCTGTCCAAGGAATGTGTAACATTCTTCGAATAAACTACATTTCCGCTGCCTCCGATGATTTTTGTGATGTCTTATTTATTGCCCATACTTCACTTCCATAGAGTAGCGCTGGTTCAATGTAGCATTTGAGAACACGTTTTCTAAGTATCCATCGACAGGGACTTGTTGCATAGGATATTTTTTTAATTTTATGGAATGCTACTCTTGTTTGTCCTATTCTGCTTATAATTTCGGTCTTGCCAGGTAAGACTGGTGACATCAAAAACAAATTACAAACAAGCTAAAAATGAAGACACAAGTTTACGTTTGTCTTGTGCTGTCATTGTTCATGTTTTAACAAACACGTTAAAAATGAGAATTATAAAATGCTACATATATTCTATATTAATGTATGACTCAGAAACATGGCCAATAAACAAACAACTTGAAGACAGACTTGATGCCTTTGCGATGTGAATATATAGAAGAATGGGAAGAACATCATGGAAAGAGAAGAAAATAAACAAAGAGGTTCTAACAAACAATATGAAGAAATAATTATTAAAGGAAAACAATATCAAGCAAATAAAATACAGTCGAAGGGAAGCGAGCAAGAGGTAGGCAGAGATACAAGTAGGAAAGTAACATCACAAGATGGACAAGTTATAGTCTAGCAGAGTACGCAACCAAGATAAGAGACACGGGATGTTGGATGTCTATTGCCATCCAACCTTCGTTGTGAAGATAGCACTTGATGATGATGAAGATAAGGCACACGTTAAATTAAGTTACACAACTGTAAATTATATTCCGGTATTTAAATTAGAAACGATAATAGATTTATTTACATAATTCTGACGTAATTCATACCTTATTATTGTGACAAATATCGTTCTGCAGAATCTTCACAAGCTAATTAACGGAAATATACGGTTGTGCGCAAGTAACCAACAATTACTAGTGATTTCCGAAATGCACCTTCAAAGTATATCCAAAATTATTGATAAACGCTACAGGTCGTGTGGGTGACTCATTCTAGCTAGATGTATTGATTGTAATGAAGCAGATTGAATGTGTACGTTATATTGAATCTCGGTCCAGTTACAGAGTAGGTTTACTTTCTACACCAGTTTTTAGTCGTACGGGTTTACAGAAAAACAAACACGAGAAATCGCATAAGGAAAGTAAATTATTGCGAGGACGAAAAGTGCAAAGATTAAGAGGAATTGCATTCAAAATTACAATTAAAATATGTCTTTAACCAAAAACAAATTGAGACAATGTGCAGAAATGCTGTTTAATTATATATATTTAATTGTAAAATTATCCTAGTATGACACAAGTCAGTGATCCTCAAACTGTTTCCTGTCATCGCCTCATGTTGTATGTATTATATTGAATGAAAATCGCAAATATTAACAAACAGCACAGCTCTGAAAGCAAGGACTTGTGTAACACAGGCACATATAAGAAAAAACCCAGATAAGTTTAAGGGTTGCCATTTTTGTGTTAGGAAAAAAGACATAGTAGCAGTGTGACGACAGACAGACGACGCTTCTACTAAAAAGTCTTTGTCAGTATAAATAGGCAGTACACAACAAATTGAATATAGAAACACAAGTAGGTCTATAGTATGGAATGGGTACGAAAAGGTGAACAAAAGAGAAAAAGAGAAATAGTGTGAGTAGTTGTTGAAAGTAAAGCAGACGAGGATAGAAAGACGAGAAGAAAAGCGTGGAAGGGAGAGGTTGCGAGAGTAACAATTGAAGTGAAAAAAAAATTGGTTGAATATCCTTTACAGGGTGTAGCTATCAACCCAGCATTTGTTGACTGTGGTGATTTTCTAGGCAATATAAATACGTTCATTAGTTTGCCATTGCTTTACGAACTATTCGGATGCATAATTGCCTGTGGCGGGGATCGAACTCGGTACTTTGGCTGTCACAGACGCGCTCTATACCACTTCGCTACAGAGCCCGACACAGTGAAAGTTGAAGAAAAGAGTAAAATAAATTGTTAAGAAGGAAAAGCAAGAAATGAAGATTCATCCAACAGGATAAGCCAAGAGAAAGAGAGAGAGAGAGAGAGACATGACAGAGAGAGCATAAGAAAGATTTGAAATAATAGTAGATGTAAAATAGTTACTAAATAATTTAGAATATACTTCACTGAAAGAATTGATCAAATGTATATCCATTATAGATACACAACACACAGTGAACCTGAGGATACACAGAACAACCAGGAACGTAAGATGATCACTTGTTCGGAGATCATGTGACTGGATAACCAGAACAATGACATGCACTAGTTTCGATGTTTGTAACCAGAACAATGACATGCACTAGTTTCAATGTTTGTAACCAGAACAATGACATGCACTAGTTTCAATGTTTGTAACCAGAACAATGACATGCACTAGTTTCGATGTTTGTAACCAGAACAATGACATGCACTAGTTTCGATGTTTGTAACCAGAACAATGACATGCACTAGTTTCGATGTTTGTAACCAGAACAATGACATGCACTAGTTTCGATGTTTGTAACCAGAACAATGACATGCACTAGTTTCGATGTTTGTAACCAGAACAATGACATGCACTAGTTTCGATGTTTGTAACCAGAACAATGACATGCACTAGTTTCGATGATTTTAATCAGAACAACGACATGCACTAGTTTCGATGTTTGTAACCAGAACAACGACATGCACTAGTTTCGATGTTTGTAACCAGAACAACGACATGCACTAGTTTCGATGATTTTAATCAGAACAACGACATGCACTAGTTTCGATGATTTTAATCAGAACAACGACATGCACTAGTTTCGATGATTTTAATCAGAACAACGACATGCACTAGTTTCGATGATTTTAATCAGAACAACGACATGCACTAGTTTCGATGATTTTAATCAGAACAACGACATGCACTAGTTTCGATGATTTTAATCAGAACAACGACATGCACTAGTTTCGATGTTTGTAACCAGAACAACGACATGCACTAGTTTCGATGTTTGTAACCAGAACAACGACATGCACTAGTTTCGATGATTTTAATCAGAACAACGACATGCACTAGTTTCGATGTTTGTAACCAGAACAACGACATGCACTAGTTTCGATGTTTGTAACCAGAACAACGACATGCACTAGTTTCGATGATTTTAATCAGAACAACGACATGCACTAGTTTCGATGATTTTAATCAGAACAACGACATGCACTAGTTTCGATGATTTTAATCAGAACAACGACATGCACTAGTTTCGATGATTTTAATCAGAACAACGACATGCACTAGTTTCGATGATTTTAATCAGAACAACGACATGCACTAGTTTCGATGATTTTAATCAGAACAACGACATGCACTAGTTTCGATGTTTGTAACCAGAACAACGACATGCACTAGTTTCGATGTTTGTAACCAGAACAACGACATACACTAGTTTCGATGATTTTAATCAGAACAACGACATGCACTAGTTTCGATGATTTTAATCAGAACAACGACATGCACTAGTTTCGATGATTTTAATCAGAACAACGACATGCACTAGTTTCGATGATTTTAATCAGAACAACGACATGCACTAGTTTCGATGATTTTAATCAGAACAACGACATGCACTAGTTTCGATGATTTTAATCAGAACAACGACATGCACTAGTTTCGATGTTTGTAACCAGAACAACGACATGCACTAGTTTCGATGATTTTAATCAGAACAACGACATGCACTAGTTTCGATGATTTTAATCAGAACAACGACATGCACTAGTTTCGATGATTTTAATCAGAACAACGACATGCACTAGTTTCGATGATTGCACAAATCTGATACAACCACACTGGATTAATTCCACGATTGAACGGCGCGTACCCCACCAAAAGAGGTACATTTTGCTGAACCAAATCAAGCTATCAATATGAGATATGCACGGACATGTAAAATAAAAAGACCCCTCCCATCTCCTTTTTTTAGTTTGGATATCACATAGCACGTACCTCTTTCAATCACTTCTCTACCACATTTTCCATAACTTTCTATCATTTCTCTACCATATTTTCCATAACATATTTTTCATTTCCTGTTTTAGTTATTCTTCTTTCCCTTTCTGGTTAGTTCTGTTCTAGACTTCTTTAGAGACTTCATTTCTTTCTAAAAATTTTTGTTTCTTCTCTAATTTTCTATCATTCCAATTTCTTCCTATGGCCTACTTCTGGTTTGGTCCCTCTATCGGTTTGTTTGCTATCCTGTTTTATGGAGGCCACGTAGCACAACGATATGCGCAATAAAAAAAAATAGATATATAAATATTTAACATTGAAAGTATCAACAGAAATATTTAGCTGTAAAGTCTATCCTCCACAATAGTACAGGAGCTTTACTTTTTTTAAAAATACAACATAGCAATGTTGTTCCACATGATATTAAGATATCACTTTAGAATATATTGCTAACATGGTATTGCCGAGAATATTCTGGAAACTGTGTGTGTAAAATTGAACTTGAGCTTTGTGTTCACGATCGCAGTTAAATGAAATATCAAATAAGAAGACACATAAATCCTACTATAAATTTACTGTCGAGCGTTTTCCATAACGAATTATTCAGGCTCTCAGATGTTAAAGGGTGTAGTATTCGAAGGACAAGGGGCTATGGGCAGACTAATTACGTAAGGAAAGTTCACTGACAGCGGAACACTACGTACTTACCGTTTAGTCGGACATTGCCACCAAGAGCTATTTTTTGACCAGCAAGGTTCAATGATACAATGGGTGGTCAATCGTCATTATACACAATAGTTGCCTGGCGACAGATAGAGAATCTATCACAGGTAGGAAAGATCACCTAAATTAAAGGCATAACGAAATCTGATATTATGAACCGAAAGCAGCGAAGATGCATCTCCGCTGTAACATTAGCTGTACGCCGAATTGCCAGAACGTTTGTCCCGAATTCGTGATGGCGACTTCAAATTAAGATACAAAACGGATTTTGTCTTTCAAACTTAAAGTAAAATTGACTCCTTACACGTCGTGGCAACATCTGCGATTAGGTGAATAGTATTATTAACAAATACACAAATATGTACACTCACTAAAAAGAAAGCTTATGTGATCATATTTTTTAAAGTACTCTTTCTTGTATAATTTTTCATTTAAAAAAACCAACAACAAATGTCTAATGTGAAACAATTACTGCTGTTGAAATAAAATGTGAAATAATAGATGTAATAATTACTGTTGTTGAAATAAATTGTGGAACAATAGATGTAACAATTACTGCTGTGGGAAAAAAATGGACTATATGACTATACTCATTTCCAAAATAGTGCAGAACATTTTTGTCAAGTAGTTAGTTGTACACAATTACATGACAAATACGTGCTCTATTGATTAAAGTTACATACTTATATTGTTCTTGCAGGTAGTTTACTCGATACTATTATGAGATTTTAAGTTTTATTAAATAAAATGTAACCTATTTTCGTGAATTTTTTTTTTTAATACGGATCAAGAACATGCCAATTATATTAAACTATAAAAAAGAATTTTAGTATGTTACATAATCCTGTCACCAACAAGTTAGAATGTTCATTTTAACCCCATATCACACAATAAAGATAACCTAATCCCTTTTGAGAAAAGTCACCACAATCCCCTGAAAATATTCTCGAAATATTAAACATAACAAACTACAAATTGAACAAAACAATCGATAACTATAATTTTATAAACTCTCATAAATGGCAGCATATGTAGAATAGAATGTTTGAAATGGTGAGGTCATCCATGTAAAAGCAAATCAGACACGAGAAGACAGACACATGCAGACAGACATAGTTTCAGATAAAGCTCTCATCAGAAAATAATATTTGAAAAAGAATTTCCTAACAGTGAGGATGTACACTTTGATGAACTCAGACCAAAGCCCAACTCGGTCATGTGAACATCTATAGTGTCGTTCTTACTTGTCGTTTTCTGTTGTATGTAGTCTTAATAAAGGCTTTCTTGTTGAAACGTCGTTATGTGTGTGTAATTGTGTGTGTTTCCAGTAATTAGCAAAACCTCAGTACACTATTCCAAAGTTTAGATTTCTGTTCTTCGCAGCAAGTACATATAATACACAATCATATCAGAAAGTATGAATATGTTTCGGAATTCTCAAAAAAAAAATTAGAATTTACAGAAAAAATTGTCTAATGAGGAAATGATTTAGCTGCGTCTAAAGTGTTCAACACAGTTTGAACATTTAATAAACACTGGAAAGATCAAGGGGAGAAGAGGTAGTAGACGACAAAGAGAGAATTTGCTAGATGGACTAGTATTGTGGCACGGTAGAAGCTCACCAACCGAGCTTATTAACAACACAAGAGACTGATAATCGTGGAGAAACATGATCGCCTACGCCATTCGGCATGACACTTGATTGATTGATTTGATATCTAAAGTAAAACTGATGGAAGAATCTAATCCCTCCCATTACTACCATTCTCTGAATATGTACATTGTCTCGTTCGACTTCTTCCTCATCTTCTAGTAGGGTATCCATGACTGCTCTAATAAATTCAATACCTATTGATAAAGCCTTCTAATCGGAGGGGGTACAGAATTATAGAATAACGCATATGCATCACGCGTGAATAACACTGTGTAATAATAAGTATTCGAATATTGAATGAGTACATCTAGGCATATCCTAGCTTTACGATTAAGTTATCTTGTTTTGTCTTATCAAGTCCCAAGTTCATTAACCCTTTAATGTTCTTTCATTGCAAACAATATCGATTCCCATCGGTATTCACTTACGCACATGGCAATCATAACTAATCATGGCAATATGTGATTAGCAGATCTAGTTAGTAGGTCTTCATGTCATCATTATGCCACTTCGGACAGGTTTATAAATGAGGTCTTCATGTCTTCATCACGCCACTTCGGAAAGGATTATAAATGAGGTCTTTATGTCTTCATTACGCCACTTCGGACAGGTTTATAAATGACCCACTCTCATATTTAATACATTCTTCTGCAGGTGGTAACGGGATATAGAAATAGGAGTGCACAGAACTAGCCTTTAATATACAAACTACTGACTACAGAGAATCTACAAACGTCGTTGGGCTGGTAAACTGGAATATATGACAGATCATCGCCTACCAAAGATACTTCTTTATGGCGAGTTAGAAAAAAGATGTACGCTATCAAGGTTGCCAAAACATGCCAAAAAAAATTACCATCGCCTGCAAATGGTAATTCCCCGATAGCTGGGAATGTCTTGAAATTGGCTCTTAATTGTGCCAGGTTGAACATAGAGCCATCGATCTTGTGGGAACATATGTCGCGATCTTGTTCAGGAACACACAATTCAGTGGAGCTGTAAAGAAAATTACAAAGAGTGTGGGGATAAGAATTAACCCATGTTTTACTCCACATGTGGCTTCAAAACTGTCAGATTTAAACACCAAAATAACAGTATTCAAAACGATTATTATGCTAACGCTGTACTATAAAGCCAAACATGGAAAACGACATCAGAAGACAAATGTAAACTTGTGACAGCTGAAATGGCATGCTTATGCAGAATCCTAGGAATATCGCTCAGAGACAGAGTGAGGAATGAGGATATTCGACACAAAAAACGTCACAGCCGAAATCTTGGAATATATCAAGAGGCCACAGATCAAATGCTTTACACACATCAGCAGACTAACTTCAGACAGCATACCACAGCAAGCTATGATACATAGATACAGTGAAGGCAGACCTAGAGGCTGACCACGAAAACGATGGACCACCGAAATAACAGAGACTACAAATTCCACAATATACTCAGCACACAAGACTGCCGGCTCCAGAAAATCTTCTACCCCTGACGTTGAAAGGCAACAAATGGTTTAGTATATAATGGTTTATATATATATGTATGTATGTATGTATGTATGTATGTATGTATGTATGTATGTATGTATGTATGTGTGTGTGTGTGTTTGTGTGTGTGTCTTGCATGTTTACGTATGTAGATGAGTCACCAGCCATTATCGATATTGCTGAACAATCTATATCACAAACGACATCTTAGTTTTTTTGGTAATCCATAAACTTGCATCTCCAGATGTAGATAAATGTGCAATCTATTTATATATCGCCATGGCTACAAAAATATCAATACATTCCTTAGATAGCGTTATCAAGGTTTTAGGTGACAAATATCAGCTGTTTTCATATGCCGGTTACACAAAGATAGTAGTACAGGAAAGTGTGTATGTTACATTTTGTGAGAGAAGTAGAAAAAAAAGATCAATGCTTGTGACCGTAAGCGTTATTTCAGTGACTCCGGAAGATGCTTATGACGTTTATGACAAAATCCCGAGGGAGTGTGTTTTTTGTCACCTTAATTCCCTGTGTGAGGTGTTTTACTTTCAGCTGCACATTATGATTCTCTTATTTTTTTTTTTAACGGCGAATTTTTTCATAGCTTTTTACAATTCCCTAATGATTATTTTGTTGAATGCGGTAGTAGGATGCAATGTCACTAAGTAACTACTTTGTACTCTGGATATAACTTTACTGTGATTTTTTGTGGGCTGACTACAGTGCATTTTGTATAAAAAATATTTCGTTACTGTATGTTTTCCTGTGAAGGAGTACAGGGAGGCTTTCTATGCAATGTGGAAATAAAGGACTCTCTGCAATAGCGGAAGCCGTGACATGTACAGAAATAATTTTGATTGTACCTCCGAAGGAAAAAAAATCATGTCCCAACCGTGGATTGAACAATGGACCTCAAGGATCTGAGAACGGCGTTCAAATCACAGGTTGATTATATCACATTAGCCCAGGCACATCTGCTTAGCAGGCGTCTCCACAGTCAAGATATTATGATTCGTTGTTGGACTAACACCTAACTTACTTTTACTTAGTGTTCTGTCGTCTTTCTGTCTCTTTTGTATCATGCTGTATTCTAGCAATATTTTATATGTTTCTTTATTAAAATTATGTACCTTTTTCTTTAAATTCCCTGTTATCATTCATTGATTTCCGTCATTTATCCCATTTAGCTGTGTTATGATGGGATCGCACACAGTGCCATAATTTACTTGTGGCATGTTACGTGTTCTTGATAAAGGCATTGTGGTCGAAAATTCGATTTATGTGTATTTTCCTTTGTGGTGCAAGAGATTAGCAAAATTTCATTACATTGTTTCCATGTTTTACTTGCCAGTTTACAATTTTGCTGCATTTGTTACTTATCAATACAGTGGAATCCCTCTATAGCGCATCCTTTTATAACAATGTTTCCACATATAACAACAATTTTCAAAATCACCAATTACATTTATTCTTTATTGTTTGTAATGTATATAACGAATGTCTATCATTACACACATATTTTGTCGGTCCAGACGAAATTGTTATAATGAGATTCCACTGTATATGCTTTGAGCTACGCGAAGCAAGTAACAAAATCTTGTATGCATGTTGCGAGTTGAATGTGGCAGCTGTGACATTCCTGTGCGATTGTTTGAAACAGCAATACAATTAGCATCACCTCTCAGTGACAAATTACTTTGCTATTTGTTTCAACGCAGACCACTAAGCACATTAATTGCACGTCTATCCATACACTATTTATTCTCATTCAGCTCTTCAGCTGAACACGTAATAATACAGCACAAAACAATATATTTCACAACAACCGAGAGAGTAACACGAAATAATATATTTCACAATAATATAGAGAGTCACACGAAATAATATATTTCACAACAACATAGAGAGTCACACGGAATAATATATTTAACAACAATATAGAGAGTCACACGAAATAATATATTTCACAACAACATAAAGAGTCACACGAAATAATATATTTCACAACAATATAGAGAGTCACACGAAATAATATATTTCACAACAATAGAGAGAGTCACACGAAATAATATATTTCACAACAATATAGAGAGTCACACGAAATAATATATTTCACAACAACATAGAGAGTCACACGAAATAATATATTTCACAACAATATAGAGAGTCACACGAAATAATATATTTCACAACAATATAGAGAGTCACACGAAATAATATATTTCACAACAATATAGAGCGTCACACGAAATAATATATTTCACAACAACAGACTGAATCCACATCGAGATCAAAATCTTTACGTGGTTAGAGATTGGGGCTTAGACCAGCCAACACAAACTGGAAACTTAGATTGGTCTGGTCATCCCTGACATCGAACAAGACTACAGTCCTGGCCAATCAAGCACTAGTGCTGAAGTCGGAGATACCAGACCGAGAGGAAACCTTGGTATCACACAGCAAGAGTAGTTAATATGTCCTTACAACAATACAAACAGCAAAACAACAAAACAGATTGAATAACACGAAATAACATAGTTCTCATAACAACAGTAAAAAATCACACGAAATAATATAGTTTACAAGAAGAGAGAGAATCACACGAAATAATGTATTTCACAACAGAGAGAGAGAGAGAGAGAGAGAGAGAGAGAGAGAGAATAACACAAAATAATGTATTTCACAACAGAGAGAGAGAGTAACACGAAATAATATATTTCAGAGAAAGAGACATAATCACACGAAATAATATAGTTTACAAGAAGAGAGAGAATCACACGAAATAATTCATTTCACAACAACAGAAAAAAATCACACAAAATAATATAGTTCCCCATAACAGGCTGAATCCCACGACGTATTATTGTACGCAAAAACACAGAATCACATGAATTAGTAAAACTCGCTAAAAGACACAGAATCACACACACATTAGTATAGTTAGTATACGGGCTACAAAGTGTCTTTACTTGATTTTGTGTGATTTCTAAGGTTAGCAGATAACTAAGATACAAAAAAGTATATCGCTGTGAATTCTGGAAATAGATATAACGATGCTCGTGTAGTGTTTCTGACTGGCACCGTTAATGGTAGCGTCTACAACTATGGAGGCTATATGTCTTATGAGAATTTATTGCAACGAGACAAACATCTCCGATACTTCTCAGCCGGCACTGACAGCGGCAAAGTCGCCATACAGTCAGCCCCGTATTTAGACTTGATAAGGCCTTAAGCTATTTGAGATCTGAGGGCCCTTTATAAGTCCAGATATTATATGTCAGTGCCAAATATATTTTTTGGGGGCCCCCAAAACAGTGGGGGCCCTAAGTTATAGCTTGTTTAGCTAATAAATCCGGTCCTGTATACAGGGATGCAAGTCAACCTGGCTGGGATAGATGAAATGAAGGGGCTACCAATGTCAATGCAAAGACACAAGTAGTTGTCGCTATGGATTAGAAGCGTCTAGTGTACACATTAAATGACCCTGTAGAATGCAGCATTCGCTAGAGGACAGCGTTATGTAAAGATAGGGTTACGGCAGCAGCAGTGTCTTATTTTCCAGTATAAAATGGCTGATGTGGTGGTCAAGAACAGAGCAGTCAAAATGAAATGTGTAATAGTTAAGTGTCTCCCTACAACAGACCCCATACAAAGAAACCTGTCGCAAGGGTCAGAGTTGTGCCCTGATGTCGACGTCTGTTTCGGCGACATTAGACTCGAAACACCATTGAGTCGGATGTCTGCTGGAACAGAGGGCGGAGCACGTATGGGAATGCCACACATGCTGTGAGGCCAGTTTCTAATCAAGTATCAAGAAACAGATCCCATTCAAAGTAGGAGTCATGCTTCAGGTACTGATACCAATCTAGAGATGATGCTTTGGGGTATGGAAACAGAACGTTGAATACTGCTCCTCACTGCACAAGAGATGAAATGTCGGAGAGCACATTCTGTTCAAATTTAGTGGCTGAAGCAGTGTCGAGACTTGGAATCTGGATGATGCCGGCAACGCGGACAAGTCCTCGTCTTTCAGGACGAAGAACCGCATGTCTAACTCGATTGTCGCAGTTACCAATAGCATGGTACAGAGTCGAAACACAGACTAGTCTTGGCGATGGGTTGAAAAGTCATCACAACAGACGAGGCGAGTACGTGGAAATTGTACAGGTCAAATCTTCGAATCCGAACGTGTTTGGCAACAGCAGTCGAAACGAATCTCGGCTATGAGTACGAAACAAGTCAAGCCTGATTCAACTGTCACGATTACACAACACGATTCATACTGAAATTTTTTTTTTGGGACCTAGGGACACAATGGGCAATAAACCCATCTTTCTACAAGGGGATTGATTCGCTGACTTCGAAGCGGCTCTATCTGGACGTAGATGTGTAGTGGATACCCAGTAAAAATACCAGCTTCTCAAATCACTGCTTGAGAACAAACATAAAGGTTGTCATATTCTAGGGAAGCTCATCGCAAATACACACATGCCTAAATCAGATGTGCTGAACCGAAAGGCACAAACAAAGCAAGTTGTTGTAAAACTAGCAGCACAACGCATTTCATTATCGCCTGCTGAAATAACACGAAATCTCATCATTATTTTCTTCCCTGTCGAGATAATACGAAATTTTATGATTATTTTCTCCCTGTTCAAACAAATAATACGAAATTTCATTATTTTCTCCCCTGTTCAAATAACTGTAAATTTCATGATTGTTTAAAAACGAATACAGAAGAGAAAGTATAATCAACAAAACAGATTTTCTGGAAGTCTAATAGCTTACACAGCCGACTGCATGCTCTTTACAAGGTAAAAAGATCCTAACAAATGCAATATATAAATATAGATATATGAACATAATAAAAATAGTACTTACGCAAACCACAAGTCGATTAGCTTCACAACAAACGCACAAACTATTATACTATAGAGTGTGAGTATAACTAAAATACAAACAGTGGTATACAGGACAGTTTCGATGTTTGAACCTCAATAAACGAATCACACAAATGTTTACACATTTGTCAATGGTAGGATGACACCTGAATCAATAACATATAACCGTAGAAACACATAAATATATCGTAGCACTGTAGTATTCACACGAAGTTATTTACTTTTTTACGTCATTTTGATCTCTATCGTATCTCTACAATTACTATCTTACACCTGTTCATATTTGTTCAATACAAATGAATGGCACGATATATACTTATATGAGAAATAAAACAACTTTAGTGTACAGAGCATCATGAATTGTAAATATGTGATTGTGAAACACTACGAAATGTACGAGAAGGGATAATTTCCAACAACGTACACTTAAGTTATTGTCTATCTATATATTCGATACACCCAATAGTTGCCTTTCAGTGGTGGGGGTAGAAGAGTCTCTGGAGATGGTCCTCTTGTGTGCTGAGTATATTGTGGAGTTTGCCGCCTCTTTTATTTCGGTGGTCCATCGTTTTTTTGGTACGCCTGAAGGTCTGCCATCACTGTATCTGTGTAGCATAGCTTGCTGTGGTATGCTGTCTGATGGTAGTCTGCTGATGTGTGCAAACCATTTTATCTGTTAACTCTTAATATATTCCAAGATTAGAGCGGTGCCAGTTCTTTGTCTAATGTCTTCATTTCTCACTCTGTCTCTTAGCGATATTCCAAGGATTCTGCGCAAGCATGCCATTTCAAGTGTCACAAGTTTACGTTTATCTTGTGCTGTCGTACGTTGTCCATGTTTGGCATTGGTAACACAGCGTTGGTATAATAATTGTTGTCAATAGTTGTCGTCTCCAGAATACTCTTGATTTGACTACGATACATTGTGTTCTCACTGACTACGAGACATTGTGTTCTCACTGACTACGAGACATTGTGTTCTCACTGACTACGAGACATTGTGTTCTCATTGACGGTTTTCTGATCCTGTCTCAATGTTGTATCAGGAAAGTCACATGGCTACACCGAGATCTCTAACTAAAGTTATTATGTATATGGAGACAGGAAGTTTTGGAGAACATTGTCACGACAGGCAAGATTAAAGGCAACAGAAACAGAGGGCGACAACGTGAGAAAATATTAGTTTGACAACCTGGCACAACAGGGAAATGACAACGATTTTGATACATAATGCTGTGGAGAGCCATGATCGCCTACGCCAGTTGTCAAGGCACCTAATAATGATAATGAAATGGGACTGGGAAACTATATAAAAAATATGTCCTACTTATAAGTATTTTACTTACATAGACGGGGCAAGCAAATACAATGTAGGCCTATAATATGTATAACGTTTGTGTGAGCAGTGAAGTGGAAATTAGTTCATTGCGTGCTCCCACGTGCAAAATGATACGACTTAACTTAGTACAATTACTCTAATTTCCACAATGATAACAGCATGTTGTTTATAGGGACTATACACAATGTAAGAGCATTGAGGAAACAATCAAATAATCTTTTTTTTTAAATTCACAGAATAGTAAACACTATAAGGGCAGTAGTAGTGTAGAAAGATGAATCTTATACACTATCTTGTGATATAGACCTAATATGGATTGGAAAAAAAAATATGATTTTCGATTAATATTAATTTTGTTGTTGTTTAATAGTATACAATCAAGTATGACCAGCTTCAATTTGTTACTTTAGTCTTCTGTTGTACTGATTAACCAAGACTCGAATATGTATCCATAGACTGAAATATGTATCCATAGACTGGAATATGAATCCATAGACTGAAATATGTATCCATAGACTGGAATATGTATCCATAGACTGGATTATGTATCCATAGACTGGAATATGGATACATAGACTGAAATGTGGATACATAGACTGGAATATGGATACATAGACTAGAATATGGATACATAGACTGGAATATGTATCCATAGACTGGATTATGTATCCATAGACTGAAATATGTATCCATAGACTGGAATATGGATACATAGACTGGAATATGAATCCATAGACTGGAATATGAATCCATAGACTGGTATGTGTCCCCATAGACTGGTATGTGTCCCCATAGACTGGTATGTGTCCCCATAGACTGGTGTGTGTCCCCATAGACTGGTGTGTGTCCCCATAGTCTGGTATGTGTCCCAATAGATTGGTATGTGTCCCCATAGACTGGTATGTGTCCCTATAACAGGTATGTGGCGCCATAGAAGGGTATGTACCCCAAAGACGTGTATGTGACCCATGGACGGGTATGTGACTCAATATACTGGTATGAAGGTCCCATAAACGGATACTGGCCCCCTATTTCAATATTTTTCCTGTGGCCACTCTAGAAACCGTTGTGGTTATGCCTGATCAATATTGAGAACTACAATGTAGGTGAGATATCCTTCTTCTTCTTTCATGCTCAAACTCCTGCATATGAGTAGAATGTAGTCAAGAAAATGAATTTATTGTGTCATGGCATACAGCTTTGGTCTGTCACATCCGACTTCAGCGTGATCTGGGTCTCTAAGACCATAAATAGGGTATGAATTCCAACTCCTCCGCAAAACCTCTCTTTTCTTCTCTTAATACATACATGCAATGTAATCAGTGTTGCTATTTATCCCCATCCCCTTTTTCAGGTCCAAACACGGACGAAGTGAGAAATGCATATCAGTAAAAAGTAAAGTAACCCATAGCATGTATTAATGCTGTAGGGGTGTAAGATGTTAGCGATCTCACATTTCAGAGGATCTGCAAATTAGGGCGGTAGCCATCTCCTTTCCCTCGCAGTCTTTACTTCCCGGATTAATCCAGTACCCATTTAAGACTGGTTGGACCCGGGAGCCGTTGCGATCTGAAAAAACATTTCCGCCTCAACTGGGGAATGAACGCAGAACCTCTCATATGCGAAGCAAATGCGCTAACCACTGCGCTAACGCGACTAAACGCGGTTTAATAACAGTAAAGCTACATGAAACAGAATCGAGTAGAAAAATACATATTGTACACAGTGTGCTGTATTTTTTGGGAAGCTTGAGAACCTCTGCATTTGAATCAAAATGCTCCTGTACCGCAGAGCATTCGAAATGTAAAAATCTACCAGTTTAATTTTTCAAAGCAAATTTTTTGGGGATTCCAATCAACAACAGAGCAAAGTTACGGTAAGCGTTCATGATTGACCCGGTGTTTCTAAGAACATTTGACGTCAGTTTGAATGGACGTTCAAAGAATGAATGCTCAATCTGTTTCAAATGCCACATAAAATATCATGGTCAATTGAGTGTGTTAACCCGCTATGATTAATGTGGACACATGGGGAGGTGGATAAGAGATTTAATCTAAGAACATTAGATTGGGATCAGCAACAGATGTGACATTCAATGTGATTCGTTAAATATGTGTGCCCACTTGACTGACGATTTGTGGTCCAACAACGATTTCTTTGTCGCGGTCCCACTAATAACTACTTTCTTACATATAACTAACTTGTATGATAGGCCCTACAATCGATATATGAGTAATGTAAATTTAATGAAGAATCGTTTAATGAAGAATAAAGGGTTTTAAAAGCCGAAGAAGATTGACTTCACTGTACTCGGTTTCCCATATGTACTCCGTCCCTCTCAACGAAGCGGCACGCCACCTGCCGAGAGTACCACTCATAGCACGTAACTCCGTAGCTTCAAGTGATAATCCACAGGGATCTCCGAAAAAAATAAGGATTCGAACCCATGACCTCTTGAACACAAGGCGAACAGCTTCACCACTACGCCAGAGAGATCCCCAAAATCGAAGCAGCGTTTACTGTGGTCAAACATTTACCGATTCTTATGGCGTAGGTCAGTAGCTTTCAAATTGAGCCAGACATGTAACTAATAGATGACAGTATTGCGACAAAAATGGCATTTTGGAATGTAAATAATATTGAAACGAATATTTCTACCGATAAAAACAGACAAACTAACAATAAAAATGTCCACAAAGAAGGTTAAATATTATTTTGTTGCCCTTTTGTTATCAATGTGTGACTCATTTTCTGAGCGATTTAACTTTACTGGCACAGTTGTCAAGTATTTCTCTTCACATTGTGAACTCTCTTTTCACATAAACGCAAACATAACTTTTACATATGTGAAAACATATTTCTTGTGTACTTATACTAATTTATTCACTGTGACATCTACATGCTCAATCTATTTTTTTTTAAATGATCAATAAAATCAAATAGTGCAATTTGAAAGTGATCTTACAATCTATAACTGTTGTCACTTTGTGACGCGTTATAGTCGCTAGATTTACTTTCTTTTACTTGATGTGAAAATATTTAATATTAAATAAACCAAAACAAGTGTTTGACGAAAATTATTGAATTATGAGTGGAGACAGCTGAAATACAATGTTACTTATGAAAGTGGAATTGATAAACTGTTGCAAAGTGTCCAGATAGAACAATGTGAAATGAAAACATACACTAATTGAATGTTAAAATCCATATTTTGGTTCAAGTAAAATATTCATGTATTTGGTGTATACAATATAACATTGTTGATGTCAACTTTTCATGAAACCCTCCTATCCCCCAAACCTTTGAAGAGTTCATAAATTTGGTTAAAATTTAGGGAGGATTTGAATTATCTGAAAAAGTTTGTAAATTCGTGACAAAGGCAAACGGGGGGGGGGGGGAAGCAGGGGTTGACAAAAATTGACGTCAACAATGATGTAATTAATTAATTTTTTTTTAATTTGAAATATTTTTTCTAAGAATGTGATAGAAGAGATTTGTATGCAAAGTTTTAAACGGAGGAGGTAGGGGGGGGGGGTCTGTGAATTCTTGTCTTTCATTGACACGGGAAGAGGTGTCTGTGAATTCTTGTTATTATTTGACAGGGGAAGAGGGGTCTCTTAATTCTTGTTATTATTTGACAGGGGAAGAGGGGTATCTGAATTCTTGTTATTCTTTGACAGGGGAGGGGGGGTTCTCTTAATTCTTGTCATTAGTTGACAAGGAAAGAGAGGTCTATGAATTCTTGTCATTGGTGACAGGGAAGGGAAGGGGGGTTCTCTGTATTCTTGTCTTTGGTAGACAGGGGAGGGGGTTCTTTGAATTATTTTTATTTGTTTACAGAGGAGGAAAGAAATGAATAACAAAACATTTATAGACATCCTATTTTCCTTTATTACCAGCTGCCAAACGTTTCGACATATCTCCTTTCCAATGTGTTCAGGTACTATATACACAAACACATTAGAACGATCGAACACGTTGTGAGGACAAACACGTTAATAAATCAGATTGATAAAGGAAAGATCAGGAACGTAGCATTGTTGAATGGGAGAACATCGGTATGAAATATTATTGATATCCCACAAGGTAGAATACTGAGAGTGGATAGATATGATAACAAATCACACACGGCATGGACTATACGAAGATGAGACAATGTCCACAAGTATAGTTAGAAAAGTATATAAACATCAAGTGAACGTCCAGCAATGTTTGGTTGTTACCAACTGTTATTGTGACTCAGCAAAGCCTATAATAGATCCTTGTATCTAGAGATCGATGACTGGTCACGTGCCACACATTTATCATTGATGCAAAAATTAATATTCAGACCCCTCCCCCACACACTTAACGGCAAGTGTGGATGTATCAAAGCTGCATCATCAACATGTGGTTAGACACTAGACGTACACATACAGTTCATTTTGAATGTATACACATATACGTGAGTGTGAATATGTAAATATACAGTTTACTTTGAATATGTGTACAAAAATCTAAATTTGAATATGTGTACAGAAAGGTGACTTTGAATATGTGCACATAAAGTTGAATTTGAATATGTGCACAAAAAGGTGACTTTGAATATGTGCACGTACAGTTGAATTTGAATATGCACACATATAATTGACTTTTAATTATGTGTACACATATACATACATGGACATACGAGTTGTGTGCATACATTCAAATATAGTCGAAACGTATTATCTTAAACAGGATATATTTTAATATGTACAATAATATGTGCACATATAGTGGCCCTCTGTATCACAGAGGTTAGTGGCATCTTCTAACTTCATAAATATCTTGAACTAACTTCTAAAGTTAACAATATAGAGAGCAAGGCTAAACACGGTGTACTAGTAATGCAACATGACGTTCACGTTTTGCTTAAACAATCTGAAGTAGTGTAAAAACTGTGATATACAAGATATGATTCAATTCATATATAATTGATTGGGTTGGCTGACTCTTATACCTACGTTGGGTGATCTAACTATAACAAAGAAGAAAAACAATAAAAATAACAAATTTGCCATAAAACATAGATCGTATATTTTCACATAATTTTCTGTCAGCTGTGCCCTAATCCACGTAAGGAATGTATTGACGTATTAGAAGAACGAATTAACGAGAAGGACAATCGATATCAGAAACTGTTTATTATGTTTGCTTACGTAGGAGTCTGCTCATCGTGTTTGAAAACATATCGCCCAATAACCTAAGATCACGATCAATAAAGTATTATGATCCTATGAGCTATGCATCTCATAACATGAGAATCACTGTGACTACATACACTTTACGTAAGATCGATGCAAGTTTTGCCATACGCGACTTCATACTGTAAAAATTAACAAAGTATTCACCATAGGAACTGAATTGAAGTCTTGCATTATTTAAATACTTTAACAATTCTAAAAATGTGTATTCTACATTATAATAATATATAGCCATCTTCACCTTGGATACATAATCACAAATACTGGCAGACGTGGAGCAGAGGTTAGAAGGTGAATATGAATGGCTAAAATCACTTTCAATGACATGAGGAAAATAGTAACATCTAAACAAATTACAAACTAGAAATAAAAAAAATATATAACTTCCTACATCTACTGTACATTAATTTATGACTCAGAAACATTGGCAATGAGTAAACATCTCCACATCATTGATGTCTTTGTGATGTGGGTGTAGAAGAATAGGGAGAACTTCGTGCAAGAAGGAGGAAATAAACAAAGAGGTTCTAACAACACTTCATATTAAAAATACTTATTAAGATAAATAAAATCAAATGAAATATTTTGAACATTAAAAGACATTGTTGAAGGCAATACTTGAAGGCAGGCAAGTGGGTATGCGGTGGGTGTTTGAGATGTTCAATCCCCTCTCCCCCACTTAGGAAACCAGAACAACTATAAGCAATAGGAATTTAGCAGAAAGGGGTACCAACACCACACTCCTACTTTCACGAATTGTCCTATAAAGAGCAACCAATTTCCTAAAGAAGGAACATCATACGAAGACAGGCAAATGCCCATTTTTCACTTTAGGAAGTGCACCACCAACACAATCCAACACATAGCATATCAAATCTTAGGAAAGATGTCTTCTATATTCAAAAGCAAATATGTGAACAAGAACACAAAAACAGCACTATATAAAACGATCATTATGCCATCATTGTACTCCTAATGTCAAACATGGACACGTAAGCATAATACAAAAGAAAACTTGTTACAACAGAAATGACTTGTCTACGAAAAATTTAAAAATAAGAGACATAGTCAGAAATGAAACCATCAGACGACTATGAAACACAATGTCAGTCCTGGATTACATCAGAAGACAACAGATCAAGTGGTTCTCATATGCTTCCAGACTACTATCCGATAGTGCTCCTCAAAAAACGTATTACTATACAGACACGATGGATACAAAACTAGGAGCAGAACATGCAAAACATGGATCACAGAAATATAAGAATCAACGAAAACAAACATATATGAAGCACATAAAAAAGTCCATCTCCAGAGACTCTTCTACTCCTGACACTGCGATGCATTAAGGGGTATAAAGGGAAAATAAAGAACCACCAATACGAACCACAAGTGACGAAGATGTTGGGGGTCTGTTGTCGTTAACCTTCGAAGTGGAGACAGCACATGTTGTTGATGATGATCAAAGCAGACGATGTGCAGACACTGAAGTATGGAAATATATAGTTAATTATTTGCGTGGTTTTCCGCCGTTTATCTGATCCAACCACCTGCTCAAGGTGTACGGAAATGGCACTTACATTGGGAATATTGCGTCATGTGAAAGTTTATACCATTCAAAACTATACTGACGTGAAACAATGTTGTGGCCTAGTTAACAGTGAAACATAAACAACGTGTGTGTGTTTGCCACCTAACGTTATCTGCAATTGTGTTGTAAGCAATCTGTGGGTCCCATATGAGTCACTTCGGTCCACCAAATCACTGGAATAGATAGATATCTAATATGTTTGTGTGTTGTGATTATCTTAGTCGTATTTTTAGCGCTTCTGTTTTGTCTTCTAACGTGGACTTATGTTCTTCCCTTGAAATGCTTACAATTTCTTTAACCTATCATGAAATACGTTTAAAACTATCAACAACCCATCACTATACTACCAACGTCAAGTGTGGACACTTATAACAAAAGACAAAAGCAAACTTGTTATAACAGAAATGACTTGTCTACGTAGAATTCTTTTGGCAATACTTAATCTAGAAAACGTAGAATACCTTTGAAATACATGCGTCAACGAAATATGTTGTGTTGTATGTTCGTTCCTCACAAGGGATCCATTTGTTACACCCACTTTGGAAACTCAGTTAAGAGTTATATCTTTGACAATTAGGTCGAAGATGGCTAAGCCATAATCTGGCTGCAAATGTCCTCGGACAATTCGAACTAGTGATGACCACTTTAGTTTAGTCCACTTTAGGGATGATCATTAAATATTAAGTTCCCCACGCAGACACACACATTTAACCTTCCAATCTCCTCCAACACTCCAACAATTTTTAACCTTTCAATCTCCCACAACAATTTTTAACCTTCCAATCTCCCACAACACTCCAACAGTATTTAACCTTCCAATCTCCCACAACACCCCAACAATTTTTAATCTTCCAATCTCCCACAACACCCCAACAATTTTTAACCTTTCAATCTCCCACAACAATTTTTAACCTTTCAATCTCCCACAACACCTCAACAATTTTTAACCTTCCAATCTCCCCAACATTCCAACAATTTTTAATCTTCCAATCTCCCACAACACCCCAACAATTTTTAATCTTCCAATCTCCCACAGCACCCCAATAATTTGTAATCTTCCAATCTCCCACAACACCCCAACAATTTTCAACCTTTCAATCTCCCACAACAATTTTTAACCATTCAATCTCCCACAACACCTCAACAATTTTTAACCTTCCAATCTCCCACAACACCCCAACAATTTTTAATCTTCCAATCTCCCACAGCACCCCAATAATTTGTAATCTTCCAATCTCCCACAACACCCCAACAATTTTTAATCTTCCAATCTCCCACAGCACCCCAATAATTTGTAATCTTCCAATCTCCCACAACACCCCAACAATTTTCAACCTTTCAATCTCTCCCAACACTCCAACAATTTTTAACCTTCCAATCTCCCCCAACACCCCCAACACTTTTAAAGTCAGAAAACGTACTATACAATAATATTTTTTGTTTCAAATTTGTAGAAAATGCTTCAAAGTCAGATAATGTTGACTTATTTTGCTAACAGGTATACCTATTGTTGTTCATTTTGATATTTAACCTGCGTTACCAATCCCCCCCCCCTTTTCCTGTTTAAGGTTGTTACCCGACACGAGAACTTTTATCCATTGATCCTCATTATTGCTAATATCATTGTATTTCTTATAGCGACAGTGAGTGTGGGGAATAAGGTAAGTGTGTACAATTAAATTTTAAGTAGGAAGCCAGAGGGCAATTTTTAAAAATTCTTGAGACTAACGGGGATTGAACCAGTCCATTCAACGGCACCACATTGCCTTAAGTGTGTATAAGTGTGTGGTTGTGTTGTTTTGTGTGACATGTTACAAGATTAAAGTGTGCTTGCAGTTATCTGTGAGTGACATGACACTAATATTGTAATAGGGGGCCTGCGAATGAGAGTGGGTGTGTTTTGTGTGCGTTTCAAGATGTGCGTAGTGCATTCGATAAAAAGTGTATGTGCGTGCGAGTGTCAATAAGTGCGCTTATTGTGTAGTCGTGGCAGCTAGATGTGTGTGTGCGTTTAGTGTGTGGATATGTAATAAGCAAGTCTGAGCATAGCCATGATACAAATTGTGTGTGTAGTGTGCTGTGTTGTTTACGCTGAGAGCGAATCTGTATAACAGCATACGAGTGACACGGGATATAGTTTTTGTGTGCCAGTGTTAGGGTGTGTCTGTATTGACATGTGGATGACAGTATACAGGCGTAGTGGAGTTCGTGTGTATGCATATTGGTGGTGGAGTTCTTGCGTCTGTGTTTGTGCATGTTGGTGGTGGAGTTCTTGCGTCTGTGTTTGTGCATGTTGGTGGTGGAGTTCTTGCGTCTGTGTTTGTGCATGTTGGTGGTGGAGTTCTTGCGTCTGTGTTTGTGCATGTTGGTGGTGGAATTCTTGCGTCTGTGTTTGTGCATGTTAGTGGTGGAGTTCTTGCGTCTGTGTTTGTGCATGTTGGTGGTGGAGTTCTTGCGTCTGTGTTTGTGCATGTTCGTGGTGGAGTTTGTGTGTCAGTGTTTGTGCATGTTCGTGGTGGAGTTTGTGTGTCAGTGTTTATGCATGTTGGTGGTGGAGTTCGTGTGTCAGTGTTTGTGCATGTTGGTGGTGGAGTTCGTGTGTCAGTGTTTGTGCATGTTAGTGGTGGAGTTCTTGCGTCTGTGTTTGTGCATGTTAGTGGTGAAATTCGTGTGTCAGTGTTTGCGCATGTTGGTGGTGGAATTCGTGTATCAGTGTTTGTGCATGTTCGTGGTGGAGTTTGTGTGTCAGTGTTTGTGTATGTTTGTGGAGGTATTCGTGTGTCAGTGTTTGTGCATGTTGGTGGTGGAGTTCGTGTGTCAGTGTTTGTGCATGTTGGTGGTAGAGTTCGTGTGTCGGTGTTTGTGTATGTTTGTGGTGGAGCTCGTGTGTCAGTGTGTGTGTATGTTTGTGGTGCAGCTTGTGTGTTACTGTTTGTGGTGGAGTTCGTGTGTCAGTGTATGTGCATCTTTGTGGTGGAGCTCGTGTGTGAGTGTGTGTGCTTGACTGGTCGTCAGTATAAAAACCTGTGTATAGAATATGTAAGCCTGACCTGAAATGCCGATATTGATTATTTCGTTTGTCGGTCTTGGCTTTTTTCTGGCATGTGACTTTTAAGTTTATAAACACGTACCAACGAAAATCACGACAATAATCAAACTAGTAACAAATGAAGACATGTACTGAGATCTTCTACTGCCGACATCTCAGTTGATGGCAGTGAGTGATACAGGTGGGGGCATGAACCACAGTGTATTACATGGATACAAACGCTTTTAAGAAAACATCCGTTATATGAAAACAAATAAAACTATTGCTTCACAGTGAACAGCTTACCTGAATAACTGTTATCTTCCTGTTCGTATTTAGAATTCGTTCTTCAACTCAAATAATGACAATTATCCGTCAAACAGCTTGTCACTTCCAGATAATATGCTTACAAGAGAAATTCAAGTCACAAACTAGTTAGGTCAGGACAAGCGTGATGTCTGACAAGTTCAAGGAAACATGGGGCGCACACAAAAAATAAGAAGACATGGAGAGGAGGGGGGGGATTGATCTGTATAAGTCATATGCCCTATTGGCTAGAATCGTGTGGGAGATTTGTAAGCTGTCCACTATAGCTAGTCTAGTAGTGATAGGGACAGACTAGCGCACGGATTGGTTGTTTGTCTCCAGGTACAAATGTACAAGAATCAATCGATATAGGAAAAAATAAATAGATCATACGTCACAGCTGGAGTCAAAGGGGAGAGAGGGAGAGGAACGGGCAACACGCTTTTGGATAGTAAATGAGATCAGAAATAGAGATAGTTTGGAAACAAGAAAATGTGGTTGACAGTTGGAAGTAATGGGTAAAGTATGACTTAGAGATTGGATGAGGGAAGAACTGGGTAAAGTGTGATTTAGAGATTAGAGATGTGAAGAACTAGGTAAAATATGATTTAGAGATGGGAGATGTGAAGAACTAGGTAAAGTATGATTTAGAGATGGGAGATGTGAAGAACTAGGTAAAGTATGATTTAGAGATGGGAGATGTGAAGAACTAGGTAAAATATGATTTAGAGATGGGAGATGTGAAGAACTAGGTAAAGTAGTATTTAGAAATGGGAGATGTGAAGAACTAGGTAAAGTATGATTTATAGATGGGAGATGTGAAGAACTAGGAAAAGTATGATTTTGAGATGGGAGATGTGAAGAACTAGGTAAAGTATGATTTAGAGATGGGAGATGTGAAGAACTAGATAAAGTATGATTTAGAGATGGGGATGTTAAGAACTAGGTAAAGTGAGATTTAGAGATGGGAGATGTGAAGAACTAGGTAAAGTAGTATTTAGAGATGGGAGATTTGAAGAAGTTGACAAAAAGTAGTTTGAACATAACGAGAAAAAAAATTGAAGATGCATGCACATCTAGGTAAAATTTAGGGTCATGACACGGCTCTACTAAAGGAGTCGGATGTCAAGAAGAGTTGACAGGCTGTCCCGTCCTTTAACTTTTTCACAAGTATAGCTGGAAAATATATGAGCCTTCTGTACGCCTAACCCCTGTCCAGAATAGTACAGCTTTATGTTCTCGCCATGTACATTGAGAAAAGGTGGTTTGTGGAACAAGTCATGTACATTGAGAAAAGGTGGTTTGTGGAACAAGTCATGTACATTGAGAAAAGGTGGTTTGTGGAACAAGTCATGTACATTGAGAAAAGATGGTTTCTGGAACAAATCATGAACAATGAGAAAAGGTGGTTTGTGGAACAAGGCATGTACATTGAGAAAAGGTGGTTTGTGGAACAAGTCATGAACAATGAAAACATGTGGTTTGTGAAACAAGTAAGGAACATTAAGAAAAGGTGGTTTGTGGACAAGTCATGAACAATGAAAAAAGGTGGTTTGTGGAACAAGTAAGGAACATTAAGAAAAGGTGGTTTGTGGAACACGTCAATGAACATTGAGAAAAGGTGGTTTGTGGACAAGTCATGAACATTGAGAAAAGGTGGTTTGTGGACAAGTCATGAACATTGAGAAAAGGTGGTTTGTGAATGGAAGGGAGGTATGTTGAGAAAAGTGAGAGGGAATGGCACGTTTATCAAAGTGTATGTTGTTTTTTAGATGAAGTGAAATAGTTTGGGAATATGCGGCCTGTGGGTGTGATGGAGAGTAATTAATGTTGGGAGAAAGTGGTCTGTGAGTGAAACGCTTGGTAAATTGTGAACGAATTCTGAGAGAAAATATGTTTGTAAATGTTAGAAAGCACGGCGTAAAGTGGGATATTTGTTGGCTATCTTATTATTATTTTTTTTGGGAGTGGGGGGGGGGTTGGGAGGAAATGGGGTATGGGGCATTTAAGGTGGTGGATTTTACCAGTATTTTTTGGGGTGGGTCTCCCGTGCGTATTTGTTAAAATCTTTCGCTTAGCTCAAGATGTCGCATGTACAAAATCCGTTCGCATCGTCTTGTTTATAAAGTGGATTTATTTCTGGAATCCAATGGGACTACTGCGTGAAGCTACGGAATTACGTGCTATGAGCGGTACGCTCAGTAGGTGACGTGAGGCTTCGTTGTGATGGACAGAGAATATATGGAAGAGCTCGAGTACAATGTTGTCGATTCTTTACTTCATCTTTTCAATCATTGAAGGAGTAGGATCATTAATGGTGGAGTATCATTGATGGTGGACAATCATTGATGGGGCAGGTTCATTGCTGGAGTAGTATCATTGTTAAAGCACAATCATTGATGGTGTAGTATCATTAATGGAGTAGGATCATTAATGGTGTAGTATCAGTGATAGAACAGGATCATTAATGGTGTAGTATCAGTGATAGAACAGGATCCTCGATGTAGACAAAAACATTCATACGTTAATGGTTAAATAGAGGTGATTAACTTTCAAAATAATAATTTTTAAATTGTATGGGACATCTGGCTGATGTGGGGGTTTGGGTGTGGGTGTGGGGGTTTGGGAGTACTTAGGTGGTTAACCATTTTTTAGTATTTATTCGTAGTACTTCTTCTTCTTCGTCTGCGTTCGTTCTCAAACTCCTGCAGATTAGCAGGATGTAGTCCACAGAACGGAATGCGTTGTGTCATGGCTTACAGCATTGCTGCGATATCTGCACCTTTCGGCCTGACACATACGACTTCAGCATAGCTTTGGTTCACTGACCCTATATGGGATGGGATAGCCAACTCCATTCCATAACCTCCTTAGTCGCCTTTTACGACATGCGTGGAAGGTAAACAGTATTGCTATTCTTTGCTCCTCTTTCGGGTCCCGGCAACACACGGGCGATTCCTAGTACTAAAAGTTATCATCGACATGCTAGGTTCTAGAACATCCCACTTCCTTTATTATCCACGTTCTTCTCTGTGAGTGGATGTAGACAAGATAAAAGTATGTATATCGGTTATTGAAAATAATCATGATAAAAATATATATGTAGGCCTATATGTTTTTGTATATGTATATATATATATATATACGGCTCTACGGTTGTGTCCCACCGATATAGAAATCTCATAACTGCTGGACAGGTTAGAAAATGAAACATATATAGAAAATGAAACATATCAAAGTCATCGCTACAGTATAAAACACATATTCACATCTATTTTTTGTAAATATTTTTTTTGGAGGGTGTGGGGAGGGGGGGGGGGGTCTATCTCGGCCGGGCAACGCCGGGTATTACCTGTATAAATTATTTTACAAGTAAAGAGACAGGACAAACTAGTTTTTGATGGGACAAAAAGTGTTAATAAATAATCATTTATAGATGGAAAAAGACATAAACTATACTTATTTGATCGTTGTAACAGGCCATTCTTCATCTTAGGACATGCGTATTTATATAATCAAAATGGATTCTCGTTGACGAATGATAGTTTAGTAAATCGCCAGGACTAGATTGTAATCCTTCGTACCAAGAGAACACAATATGAAAGGTGATTTGTGAGGTGAAAAGAAGCATAATAAGAATATCTGGTCGTTGGTGGAAATACACAATTGAATATACGGCAGTATGGATAAATAAACGTTTATCAAGTGTGATTTGTATGAAGCAGAAAATAATTTATCGCTTTAACTTTGCGATAACTTTCTAATTCTGTCGTAAAATATTCCGAAGACACTATACTAGTAGGTGATTTACTAATACACTGGCACACAGGTGATTCTAAATGGGGGTTGAAACGGCTTGACAACGACAAAGAGTTAATGGCATTCGGCTTATCAAAGTTGATCTGTCAATAACTATACAATGTATATAGGTATAGAAATATGGTTTCTGGGTGGAGCGATACAAAGTTGCGAAAGATGGTTTATGGATAGATAAAATAGAAAGTAAAAATATGATATTTGGGTGGTAGGAGACAAGCGCAGGAAAGATTGTTGAATATGTTAAGAAATGGTATGATGTTTTCCACACAAAAATAGACAAGGTTCTAGGATTGAACGTATCTAAAGTAACAAATATAAACATGGAGTACATCAGATTGTAGGAAGTGGAATGGGGGGGGGGGTGGATGAAGACGAAAGATGCGATTGACTGTAGGTAATTCGGTTTATAACTCACAAACAACAAGGACGGAAGAGAATATGCGTAGTTTATTTTGTAGAAGACTACGTCGTGTGGTTAGATTGTAAGGTCAAACAGGTAACAGGTGTGGAGATCGTGCTGAGTACTACGAATTATGGGTATTGAATATCTATTGAAACATTCACTAGAAAAGTGGTGGTTTAGGAGGGGTAAGGAGCGTGAGGTCATCAGCAGATATGTAAAATATGCACCGCATGGGGCAGGTAGGCAATAGCAGCTTTTGCCACAGCTGGGGTTTTTTCACAAGATCCGATGTTTTTGGTCGTTGTCTAGGGTGGTTGGGGTTATTATGGACAAATTTATCTTTATCTGGCTTTTTTCCTCTCAAATTCTAGGAATTTAGCAAAAAGACGGGTCTTTTGGACGGATCTATCTATTTATATTTCTGTCTGGTCCGTTTGTATGCATCCATCCATCTTTCTATCCGTATGTCTCTCTGTATTTCTGTCTGTATGCTTGCATGTCTGTCTTATTCAGCGCTTATTCTCAAACTCCTGTTAGTTGGCAGCATATCTCCAGGAAAAGGCTCATGTTAGTTGTCAGAATATCGTCAGGAGAAGGCTCATGTTAGTTGTCAGAATATCGTCAGGAGAAGGCTCATGTTAGTTGTCAGAATATCGTCAGGAGAAGGCTCATGTTAGTTGTCAGAATATCGTCAGGAGAAGGCTCATGTTAGTTGTCAGAATATCGTCAAGAGAAGGCTCATGTTAGTTGTCAGAATATCATCAGGAGAAGGCTCATGTTAGTTGTCAGAATATCGTCAGGAGAAGGCTCATGTTAGTTGTCAGAATATCGTCAGGAGAAGGCTCATGTTAGTTGTCAGAATATCGTCAGGAGAAGGCTCATGTTAGTTGTCAAAATATCGTCAGGAGAAGGCTCATGTTAGTTGTCAGAATATCGTCAGGAGAAGGCTCATGTTAGTTGTCAGAATATCGTCAGGAGAAGGCTCATGTTAGTTGTCAGAATATAGTCAGGAGAAGGTTCATGTTAGTTGTCAGAATATCGTCAGGAAAAGGCTCATGTTAGTTGTCAGAATATCGTCAGGAAAAGGCTCATGTTAGTTGGTAGCATATCGTCAGGAAAATGCTCATGTTAGTTGTCAGAATATCGTCAGGAAAAGGCTCATGTTAGTTGTCAGAATATCGTCAGGAAAAGGCTCATGTTAGTTGTCAGAATATCGCCAGGAAAAGGCTCATGTTAGTTGGCAGCATATCGTCAGGAAAAGGCTCATGTTAGTTGTCAGAATATCGTCAGGAAAAGGCTCATGTTAGTTGGCAGCATATCGTCAGGAAAAGGCTCATGTTAGTTGTCAGAATATCGTCAGGAAAAGGCTCATGTTAGTTGTCAGAATATCGTCAGGAAAAGGCTCATGTTAGTTGTCAGAATATCGTCAGCAAAAGGCTCATGTTAGTTGTCAGAATATCGTCAGGAAAAGGCTCATGTTAGTTGTCAGAATATCGTCAGGAAAAGGCTCATGTTAGTTGTCAGAATATCGTCAGGAGAAGGCATATATATCATGGATTACAGTGCGGCTGAGACGTCTGAGTAATTCTGCACGACACATTCGATTTTAGCACGCAGCACTCCTTCAGGTCACTTTGATTAATGGGACGAAAACTAGCTCTACCCCAACCTCCTTAGTCGTCTCTTGCGCCGTGCATGGCATATCGTTTACTATATTTACTCCCCTGTGGAAAACTGGCATTATACTCTGTTCACTCCAAGAATGAAGTGGGTCAGTTCTTCTGATTGGTTATTGGACGCAGAACTCATTAATGATTGTTATATGCATAATAATATTGTTTTTACATTTCTTTTTAAAATATTTTTAAAAAAAAACCTTGTTTAAATATTGTTTTGAATTGTTTTAAATAATATTGTTTTTACATGTCACCAGCTGTTTAAAAATCACATGTTTTCGCGGAGTAATGTGGGGTTGGGGGGTATGTTTTGATCCACTTCATTCTTAAAGTGAATAGAGTATACATGAGTGGTTTCTGATTTAACGCAACTAACAAAATATTTTACTGCTTGTTTAAAAAAAACACACAATGTAATGAGAACCTGCAACCAAACAAAAAACATCTACATTCCAAAATTCTGTCATCACAAATGACAAGTATTATAATATGTGCATTATGCGTGTTTCTTAATGAACGTGGTCTGAGGAAACTGTCTGACAACATGTCTCGTTGCATTTATTCTACAGTCAGAAATATGTACCGGATATAAACAATAGAAATGTAAAGAATCTGAAATATGATCGAACTTGTATAAACACAATGACCAGGTCGTTATTCCAACCCATTGCCCGACATTTCTCACATTGACGCATAATTATCTTTATCGAACATGTCTGCAAGGCCTGTAGATACACTGTGTGTGCGTGATTTGGGAGGTGTTTGAGCAGATAAACATCCCCCTCAAGAAAATAGAACATGTTATGTATAACTAATAATAATAGTAAAACCATAAGCCCGTTTAAAGTTGTAGGGACAGCACTTGTTTCAGAAGTTCATTACTTATCCTTTTCTATGATTGTATTGATGTCTGGCTAGAGACATTATTTCTGTCGTTTCTGTGTTGATCTTCATGTTCTGATTGAGGCAGCTTTCGTTGAGTACGGTTATGTGATCTTGCAGTTCTTCACTTGAACTGTGGAGTAGGTATTGATCGTCAGCAAATTTTAGCTCATTATGCCAATTGGATAGTAAGCTTCTGGTGGTTTTTCTGCTGTTTTAGTAATATTATCCATACAAATGATAAAAAATAATAAAATTCTAGTTCCACGAATTAGCCACAACGTGGGTAACTTTTCTTTCCCACCCCTCCCAAACGTTTATGGGAAAAGGACATACCAAATCAAATAAGAAGGATGGGGTTGCAATGACAATGGGCGAATTACCTCCCACCCCCTGGTAGAGAGAAGATATATCTACGGCCTTGTCACATATGTTTGGAACAAATTAGAAGAAATGAATTACAGATGAAACATATTAAATAACTGGTGAACCTGTTGTATAACTCCGCTGAGTAAGTTCAGGTTATTCATATTGAAATGGTACCACACACATGTTAATCATACTGAAATGGGACGACGGCACAGGTTAGTCATACTGAGATGGGACCACGGCACAGGCTAGTCATACTGAGATGGGACCACGGCACAGGCTAGTCATACTGAGATGAGACCACGGCACTGGCTAGTCATACTGAGATGGGACCACGGCACAGGCTAGTCATACTGAGATGAGACCAGGGCACAGGCTAGTCATACTGAGATAGGACCACGGCACAGGCTAGTCATACTGAGATGAGACCACGGCACTGGCTAGTCATACTGAGATGGGACCACGGCACAGGCTAGTCATACTGAGATGAGACCAGGGCACAGGCTAGTCATACTGAGATGGGACCACGGCACAGGCTAGTCATACTGAGATGAGACCAGGGCACAGGCTAGTCATACTGAGATGGGACCACGGCACAGGCTAGTCATACTGAGATGGGACCACGGCACAGGCTAGTCATACTGAGATGAGACGAGACCAGACAGATGGACTATTCCAAGAAGTTGTTATTAAACAATATTATTCTGTGATCTAAAGAACAAGTATCTCTCCGGGATCAAAATAAAAGCTCTTGTCACTTTTCAATCATTAACTTCTTACATGGTGCCGACAGACACTTCTTTTCATGCCTCTTTTTCGTTCGCTATGATCACGTGGTGCACCCTCAGTGACGTATATTTTACGTCATCATTGTCTCTTATCACTGTTTAGTGTTGACCAATAGTATGTATAAAGACCTGTGTACATAAAACGTAATCATGTTCTGAAGGGTCGATTTTGATTATTTTCATGCGTTTCTTTGGTCGGCCTTGGACGTTATTGTCATGTGATTTCAACTATATAAATAGTCACTAACGAAAACTCACGACAATAATAAAAAATGTAATGAATGAAGTTCTAATTAATTATGTACAAAGGTCTACTGCTGGCGACGGTCTTGGTACAGCGTCCAGGTTGATTTCTTCCCTGAAGTAACGTGTATTTTTATTATCTAGTCCGCTGTGTCAGATGAACCACGACTCAAGTTCGCGCTAGCTGGGCCTATTTGACTGTCCTACTAACCACTCTGTAACCGAGACTAGTCTTTGCTCCGAAATATTATCCTTCATTTTCCTTTTGCGCTGATGTTAGCGCATAGGGCAGATGTCCTATCTCTCCAATTCTGTCTGTTCAAAGCTATTCTGTCCAGTTCTTGAATAGTATGGATATTGATTGTTTTACTTTCTCTAAGTATTGTTCTTCTGAGTGTTTCTGTTTGTCTACCCCTTGCTCTTTTGCCTGTAGGTATCCATTCAAGAGATTTGTGGTGTATTCTGTTGGTGTCTGCGCGTAGGACATGCCCGATGTAGGACCAGCGGCGTTTTCTGATAACATCTGTGATGAAATTTTGATGTGTCTCTTCTCTGATTTTATCATTCGATTTGAATTCACTCCAATGGGTGTTAGTTATCCTACGAAGACATTTGTTCTCGAAACTCAGTCATTTCTTTTCTGAAGATTAAGAGTAACGACATATTTTGGTTAAGTAAAAATTAATTCTTATGATAAGGTGACAGCGGACGTTAGTTAAATTTGGTTATATCAGAAATTTATAACTTTAAAAAAAATAGTGGAGGTCGCAGATCTGGCATTGCCGTCACCAAGACCTTGTAAGATCAATAAATTAAACACATTGCCCTTGCTATTAAATGAAATTGATATGTTTATTTTATGCTAGTTATTTCGTGAGTTGTTGGGACAATGTTTATATAGAATAATTTCTAAACAGTCTAGGGGCCAGTAAAATGGTGTGGCGGATAAGATTCGCCCAGCAGGCCGTATTGTACTCACACCGGGACAAGATTCGCCCATCAGGTCGTATTGTGCTCAACCCGAGACAAGATTCGCCCATCAGGCCGTATTGTGCTCACCCCGGGACAAGATTCGTCCAGCAGGCCGTATTGTGCTCACGCAGATTCAGAGTAAATTTTTTTAAATGTATACTGCACCATTTTCCTACATTTGTTTTAACAACAATTTCACCGACGGTAGATTACATGGCAGGATACACAAGCTCATGACTGACCGATTTCTCAAACTTATAAATTTGCTTCTGCAACAGCTGGTTCGTTCACAACGCCCCTTAGGTTTTGGCTGACCATATTTCCTTGACAAAATATCGGAAACTGAGATCATGAAAACGGTGTGATAGTTACGTAATATTCTGGATACTGCATATGCTGCGCTGCAAAACACAAAGCACTTAAAGCTACGCCCCCTAAGACTGGAGATGAATTTCGCTCATATGTCAAGGCTAAATTTAATTTGGAAAAGCAAAATCGGTGTTAGTGTGAAAAACTTTGAAACTCACTTATGTTATCTGTTGTGTTGTGTAGGTGTGAAAGCTGAACACTCACTGCAATCATGGACAGAGGTTACAGATCTTCGAATCCCAATCATGGACAGAGGTTACAGATCTTCGAATCCCAATCATGGACAGAGGTTACAGATCTTCGAATACAAATGTTACAGATGAATTCTGCACATCTCCTATGTGACAAATGTGTAGGTAAGAAATGAAATAGATTCATATATGGCCCGCATGAATCATTACTTTCAATAGTAAAGCCAAAAATATACACTTCCTTCATCGGACTACATATTGCAGATCTTCAGAAGTCTGAGAACGAACGCAGAAGAAGGAGAAATTGGACCATGTCCACGTCTGAAAGAAGCGCATCTCACCATAAGGCTACCTTAAGTAAAATTAATTACAATAATAACATAGTTTGTGGTACAAACAAGGGTTAGGTAATACTGAAATATGAGGATGACAAAACAGAGATTTAATACTTTGGTATGGCTTGTTTGTGTGCCACAGCGACAACCAATCCAGAAATTTCTCTCTTTATCTTCCTCTGTCTCTTCACTTGATCTGTCCAGTAGTTACTAAATGTTCAAGTTTGACTTTTCTCATCACATGCCCTGACAATCTTGATTGTTTCTAATTTTCGTTATAATTTCTCGTTTTACTCCAGCATCTTTGATAACTTCTACATGAGCTTTCTTGGCTGCTCATGAAATTTTCATCGTTCTTCTTAAAAACCACATCTCAGTTACCCCCAGCTTATCTTGGACACTTTTGTTTACTGTCCATGCTTTGCTTCCATAAAGAGGATTGGCTCAATATAACATCCTAGCACTCATAAATGGTCATCATCACATATGGTGGACAAACAACATGTAAAAACAAACTTTTCAATTATGCATAATGAAAATGACAAAAACTGCTTTGTGAAATCTAACTTTAATATTGTTTTAGACACTTGTTAAAAATGAAATGTAAATAAATTATTTTCAACATAAATATTTCTTGAATTAAGGGTCTTATCTATTGGGTACACATATCTCACCCCTGCAAATGGATCTAATGTTTGCAAGGATAGATCTTTCAAACATGAAATATTGAATCAACATGCAGTTAAGAAAAACTTAAGGAGTGATGCCTCAAACCTCCCCATGAAATGAGCCTTTTCCTTAGAGAGCATACCACTGGGTCAAAGTGCATGAACCCATGGATCATTGGATCATCGAAACTATTGAAATGAAAACCTGCACAAAACACTCACAAAGTCATATAAAAACCTTATAGAGTAGACGAATGTAAGCTTATTTATAAGTTATAATCATTCAATACAGGAATCACAAGTCTGTGATTAAAAATATCTACTAAAAGTTTTCTCATGGAGTTTGCCATGAAATATTCTTTAACCCGATCAGTCTCGGCCATTCAGGAAAAATTCCCTTAATCATTATGCTGATGTCGGATGTTTTAGGAATGAATCAATAGCAGCCGGAACGAGAATGTGAGGGTTAATATCACAGTTAAGTCATCTCTTTAATATCCTTATTGTAAAACTTCACAAAATAGTATGTATGCCCTAAATCCTGCAGTTCTCTGAAAGTCCTCAATCTGAAAATTATGAGAAAAGTTGCAGCAGTGTCGTAATTCCTACAATGATGAATAAGAATATCCACATATATTCTTCTTCTTTCGTTCACTTGAAACAAGTCTATATCTGTATCCATATTTATCAAGTGACATATTCCTTCCAGAACGTTGTCTTCATCGTGGATATTCTGAACGCCTCTCTGTCCTGGGCAAGCAGGCCTGCATTTGCCAGAGACATGCTGATACATTCTTCTATGTCTCTGGTCCTGCTGAACTCCAACTCTGACCTACATCCTGTTGTATTCCTGACAGATGCAAGGTCAGTGCTTCAAGCTCTCCAGTCTGGAAAACTAACAGACTTGAAAAAACTACTTAGCGAATTGTCTTACCAGTATAGGGTAACCATACAGTGGATACCCTCTCACTGTGGAATACCAGGAAATGAAAAAGCAGACCAACTGGCTAAGGAAGGTGCTGCCGAAGACCAACCAGATATACCAATCACCTACCATCAGAAAAAACAGATGATCAAGTCAATAAGAAAGCCACAAACACCAACACAAGATGACTATCACATTATGAACAGACCAGAACAAGTTATAATTCTACGTCTCAGAACAGGACACAACCGACTCTGCAGTCACATGTATACAAAGTTCAAGATTGGCAACACGGCCATGTGTACATGTGGACAGGCAGCACAGAGTGCCAAACATATACTTCAAGAGTGTTCTGAGCATGAAACGCTGAGGCAGACATATTGGCCAGAGGAAACAACACTGGAAACAAAACTCTATGGGACACTGTATGAACTACAAAAGACAGTGAGTTTTATTAAGGAGACAGAATTACAGATATAGACATGTTTCAAGTGAATGAAAGAAGAAGAAGAAGAAGTCTCTGGTCCATTGTCTTCTTGGTCTTCCTTTTCTTCTTTTACCTGATACTCTGCCCTCTACAATCAGCCTTTCGATGCCATTTTGTCTCTTTAAGTGTCTAAAATACTCTAGCTTCCTTCTTATGATGGTATTAGAAGCCAACCTTCATTTAGTTTGAGTAATTTCAATATTTTTATTTTTCTCTGTCATTGAAAAAGACTAAAAAGCATACAATAAACCCAACATGTTTACAGGCATGTTTCAACATACAGGTTGACAGGTATGTTTCACCCAACTAGTTGACAGGTATGTTTCACCCAACTAGTTGACAGGTATGTTTCACCAACAAGTTGACAGGTATGTTTCACCCAACTAGTTGACAGGTATGTTTCACCAACAAGTTGACAGGTACGTTTCATCCAACAGGGTAACAGGTACGTTTCACCCAACAGGTTGACAGGTACATTTACCAACAGGTTGACAGGTACGTTTCACCCAACAGGTTCAGAACATGTCTCTAGAATATATTGAGAAATAACTGCCATTTGAATCTGTACTCTGCTGAACATGGATGTGTCGGGCCATTGGCGCAAATAAATCAGAGACAATAAATTTCTATTTTCTGGACTACATCCTGCTGGAAATCTAGTAGGACCATTGTCCTACTACACAAGAGATCCAGTGGGAGTTTGAGAACAAACGCTGAAGAAGAAGAAATGATCTTAATCACCAATTATAACTAAACTGTTATAGAAAAGAAATTAAGCATGGAAACAAAATTCAACTAGGAAAGCTGTCAATTCTGAATGTTTCCTGTTAGGGTGTAATGTGACTGTGATGTCCTTGCTTCATATACTGGTGATTTTATTGTAGTTTAACCTCTGACCAAAAAAAAGCGCACAATTTTTACTGGGAGTCAAACCCTAAACATAAGGTTATGAGACCAATGCTCTAACCTCTTGACCATGCGACACAAACATTTTTATACAATGAGAAACATTTTTTTAAAGAAATGATTTGGAAAATCAAGTAAAATATACAAATACTAAACAAAAATATGTAAGTATAATCCCACACTGATAAATGAATGCTTCAATGCTAGTGGAAATTTGTGTAAAAAAATGTTGACATTGGGTTGCTACAGGTTATATATACAAATAGACAATTACAACCTGATACAAGTTTTGAAGTTCACATATTTAGGCAGTATTTTCACTAAGAATATACAAGATAGGGCATATAAAAATATTCCAAAAGGCAAACATGGTTACTTATCAGGCAGTTAATGAAAATTAGCAAAATAACACACAAATTGTTAAATATCAATTGTACAAATAGAATGGTTAAATATCAGTTGTACAAATAGCATGGATAAATATCAATTGTACAAATATCATGGTTAAATATCAGTTGTACAAATATCATAGTTAAATATCAGTTGTACAAATAGCATGGTTAAATATCAGTTGTACAAATAGCATGGATAAATATCAGTTGTACAAATAGCATGGATAAATATCAGTTGTACAAATAGAATGGTTAAATATCAGTTGTACAAATAGAATGGTTAAATATCAGTTGTACAAATAGAATGGTTAAATATCAGTTGTACAAATAGCATGGATAAATATCAGTTGTACAAATAGAATGGTTAAATATCAGTTGTACAAATAGAATGGTTAAATATCAGTTGTACAAATAGCATGGATAAATATCAGTTGTACAAATAGAATGGTTAAATATCAGTTGTACAAATAGAATGGTTAAATATCAGTTGTACAAATAGCATGGATAAATATCAGTTGTACAAATAGAATGGTTAAATATCAGTTGTACAAATAGAATGGTTAAATATCAGTTGTACAAATAGCATGGTTAAATATCAGTTGTACAAATAGAATGGTTAAATATCAGTTGTACAAATAGCATGGATAAATATCAGTTGTACAAATAGAATGGTTAAATATCAGTTGTACAAATAGAATGGTTAAATATCAGTTGTACAAATAGCATGGTTAAATATCAGTTGTACAAATAGAATGGTTAAATATCAGTTGTACAAATAGAATGGTTAAATATCAGTTGTACAAATAGGATCAATACACAGATTCAACATTTCGATCGCAAGGTCTTTGTCAGGAAAAGAACAAACGTGCAAACTATAATTAAAATAGACAAAAAACTGCATTGGAGAAAAGTATGTGGACATCTATATTACCATAGAAGAAATGGATGCAAGTAAAGTAGTGTAACTAGTGACTTATGAACTGTTACCATCACGTCAAGTTCCACAGATCAAGATTGAAGTTAACAAATACATGATAACAATATATTTCTACCAACAATCTATTACCAAGATTGATGTTTTCACACTAGAGACAACTGATAACAAATGACAACAAATGCCTGAGAAAGACTGTCAGTGTTGTTTGAGGAGAAAGGTTATGAAATTAAGACATAATAAATAGAATAGAGATTACATCATGCATCAAATATATCGAGACATCAAATATATCGAGACATCAAATATATCGAGACATCAAATATATCGTGACATCAAATATATCGAGACATCAAATATATCGAGACAGAAAATATATCGAGACAGAAAATATATCGAGACATCAAATATATCGAGACATCAAATATATCGAGACATCAAATATATCGAGACATCAAATATATCGAGACATCAAATATATCGAGACAGCAAATATATCGAGACAGCAGATATAATGAGACATCAAATATATCGAGACATCAAATATATCGAGACATCAAATATATCGAGACATCAAATATATCGAGACATCAAATATATTGAGACAGCAAATATATTGAGACAGCAGATATATCACGACAGCAAATATATTTAGACAGCAGATATATCGAGACAGCAGATATATCGAGACAGCAGATATATCAAGACCGCAGATATATCGAGACAGCAGATATATCAAGACAGAAAATATATCACGACAGCAAATATATTTAGACAGCAGATATATCAAGACAGCAGATATATCGGGACAGCAGATATATCGAGACAGCAAATATATCGAGACAGCAGATATATCGAGACAGCAAATATATCAAGACAGCAGATATATCGAGACAGCAAATATATCAAGACAGCAGATATATCGAGACAGCAAATATATCGAGACAGCAGATAAAATGTGTGAAAGAATGCACATCTCTAGTGACAATATGATGTGAAAGAATGCACATCTCTAGTGACAATATGATGTGAAAGAATGCACATCTCTAGTGACAATATGATGTGAAAGAATGCACATCTCTAGTGACAATATGATGTGAAAGAATGCACATCTCTAGTGACAATATGATGTGAAAGAATATATCATATGATGTCCTACTAGCAACAGGATATGTTAGATACCGCACAGGCTATGTCCTAATAGCAGTAGGACGTGTAAGTAAATTTACATCTAATAATGTCCTTAAAGGAATAAGATGTGTGAAAGAATGTACATCTAATAATGTCCTAAAAGGAATAAGATGGGTGAAAGAATGTACATCTAATAATGTCCTAAAAGGAATAAAGTATGTGAAAGAATGTACCAGCTACATCTAATGTCCTAAAAGGAATAAGATGTGTGAAAGAATGTACATCTAATAATGTCCTAAAAGGAATAAAATATGTGATAGAATGTACCAGCTACATCTAATAATGTCCTAAAAAGGAATTTGATGTGTGAAAGAATGTACCGGGTACATCTAATAATGTCCTAAAAGGAATAAGATGTGTGAAAGAATGTACCTGGTGCATCTAATAATGTCCTAAAAGGAATAAGATGGGTGAAAGAATGTACATCTAATAATGTCCTAAAAGGAATAAAATATGTGAAAGAATGTACCAGCTACATCTAATAATGTCCTAAAAGGAATAAGATGTATGAAAGAATGTACCCGGTGCATCTAATAATGTCCTAAAAGGAATAAGATGGGTGAAAGAATGTACATCTAATAATGTCCTAAAAGGAATAAAATATGTGATAGAATGTACCAGCTACATCTAATAATGTCCTAAAAGGAATAAAATATGTGAAAGAATGTACCGGGTACATCTAATAATGTCCTAAAAGGAATAAGATATGTGAAAGAATGTACCGGGTACATCTAATAATGTCCTAAAAGGAATAAAATATGTGAAAGAATGTACCGGGTACATCTAATAATGTCCTAAAAGGAATAAGATATGTGAAAGAATGTACCGGGTACATCTAATAATGTCCTAAAAGGAATTGGATGTGTGACAGAATGTACATCTAACAAATTTAGTAGTATATATGACAGAATACACACCCTGTAATGTATGGTTGCAACATCTTTGTAGCAATACAATGTCAGATTATATACTTATAGTAATGTTTACAACTGTTATGTGCATTTTCTCATTGATACATCCAATTATACTGTACCAGTAATGAAACAAATCAAACATATTCATTGTTTTGCACATGTGTGCTTACAAATAGCCATCCTACATAAGGCCATTATTATAAGGTATGGAAATAGCTTCAGGCGAAATCCAGAAATGTGAAGAATTTTTGACGGGATATTCTGAACTCCAGATCAATTCTTGTCATTTAGTGTAGGGGCTATCTATATTACTGGTACATCTGAAAATATAAATGCAAAATATAATTATATATATATATAAATTCTCTAACTTATCTAATATGTATGCATGTATATGTGTGTGAGTGTATGCATAAAATGTGTGAAAGTGTGAGCATGTTTCGTTGGATCTGATGCATAAACTGTTTTACTCATACCTTCCAGTATCTCATGACTAGATTAATCATTATTATTTAGATTTTTACTTTCAATTGTTTAGTTTCCGTGTACAATAGTTTCTCTACATATTTTCCATGTACACTTGTTTCTCTACATATTTTCCATGTGCACTTGTTTCTCTACATATTTTCCGTGTACACTTGTTTCTCTACATATTTTCCATGTACACTTGTTTCTCTACATATTTTCCGTTAACACTTGTTTCTCTGCATATTTTCCATCTACATTTGTTTCTCTATATATTTTCTGTGTACACTTATTTCTCTACATATTTTCCATGTGTACTTGTTTCTCTACATATTTTTCATGTGTACTTGTTTCTCTACATATTTTAGTGTACACTTGTTTCTCTACACATTTCTCCATTTAAAACTAATCCACAACTCAACATTCCTTTACCCCTCAGAAACATATAAGTGGTTTATTTAACCTGTAGCACTCTGTCAGTGATGGCTTTCATTGACAAATGCCTTTCTGTACACAGCTGTCAGAAATGCCACCCCCCATTGCTATGCACTCATTTATCCATGTTTAGCTACTACAAGATGATTAGACTCACGTGACCGGAATCAGCAAACCAAAGCTAGTAAACATTTTCTACTTCTCTTTTTCAGCGAATATTTGTTTTGGAAGAAAGACGAACATTAGAGTTGTAGTTTTAATTTCTAATAATCTGTCGCAATCGACACGATCAGAGTGAATTTAACTGGAATGGAAGTCATTCTCTGCAAAAATCATTATGTCATTAAATCATCTGAAAAACACTTTCATATGTGAAAGCAGTGTGCTAACCACTGAGCTACGTGGCCCCTATTGAATATTGTACTTTAGATTAATGAACAAAAGCACATCAGGAACACCAAGTACAGCTGCTAAATTAAAGACAATTCAATGGAATAGGCTACAATATAAATTTAATACATAGTATTCTTACTCTTACCGTGACAAGTTGTATATTGTTGTTATCTTGAACCGCACTGCAAAAAATAAATGTTCATTCAATGAACACATTCATGATTACATTGTTCTTTAGTCTTATCTGTAATAATACTAGGATTCTTTGCATTACATTATAACTACAGCATGACTATTCTTGATTATTCAAGTTAATCATAAATATAAATGATTATGAAATGTTGCTCATTCTATTCTGTGGACCTATTGTCTTGGATATTTTTCTTCTTCTGCGTTCGTTCTCAAACTCCTGCAGATTAGCACGATGTAGTCCGGCGGAATGCATTGTGTCATAGTTTACAGCATTGCTGCGATATATTTGCATTTTGCCAGACACATCCAACTTTAGCATGACTGTGTGTCACTTTGACCATATATAGAATGAGACAGCCATCTCCATCCCATAATGTCCTTAAGAGCCTCTTAGGAAATGCATGGAAGGTAAATAATGTTGCTATTCTTTGCTCCCCTCTTGGGCTCACAACACATGGGTGGTCCTGGATATGATGGGGGTGTCAGTGACTGTGAAAACGCAGACATGTTGGCTATTAGAACACTAATACTATGGAATATCATTAACAATAAGAACATATTCAAAAGACTTCACTGACACGTTCTAAATAAGAAGACAGCATGAGAAATATGTGATTTACACAACTCAAGCAATGTATCATTACTCCAAGATTGAGATGAACAGACAACTTGAGACCATGGTTATGGAATGAATAAAACCAACAAACCAGCAACTATTAACCCTTTAGTTGTGAAGGCATTCTTAAGGATATGATGATAAGCCACCATTTTATGGAAATTCTCTTCTTAGTTTCTCAGGGAAAAATATCTATCTGGATGCTTATAATAAAGCATTCAGACAAATTGTTTCCCTGGGAAACTAATAACATGATGATCTTGGCAAAATGGCAGCAACCCCTCATCGTATCCTTAAGGATACCTGCGAAACTAAGGGGATAACCAGCATACTCTTCTATTATATCCTGGGAGAGACAGAACGCCTATGGATTAGCCCACAGTACTGCCAACATCATCTCAGAAAACTAAGAAAGGCTATAAAGCACGCAGAAAAAAACCCCATAAAGCATGCAGAAAAAAAACCCCCACAGGGTCATACTTAAGATTAAAAACAATATGTCAGAAGGAACAGACATCTAACAATGCCCTAAAAGCAATAGGATAGAAAGAAAGTCACTAACTCAAAACAAATGGCAACTTCTATAAGTAGGTAACAACCCAGCAAAAACACCATATCTTTCTCTGTAGTAGACACAGATGTCTGCAATGAATTGTAATCTTTAATACTGTCAGCTGTCATGAACAGTATATGAATCAACTGCATCATAGACACAAATTCATGGGAGAGTCTTGCACAAGACAGATCTGACTGACATCATAGACACAAATTTATGGGAGAGTCTTGCACAAGACAGATCTGACTGACATCATAGACACAAATTTATGGGAGAGTCTTGCACAAGACAGATCTGACTGACATCATAGACACAAATTTATGGGAGTCTTGCACAAGACAGATCTGACTGACATCATAGACACAAATTTATGGGAGAGTCTTGCACAAGACAGATCTGACTGACATCATAGACACAAATTTATGGGAGTCTTGCACAAGACAGATCTGACTGACATCATAGACACAAATTTATGGGAGAGTCTTGCACAAGACAGATCTGACTGACATCATAGACACAAATTTATGGGAGAGTCTTGCACAAGACAGATCTGACTGACAACATAGACACAAATTTATGGGAGAGTCTTGCACAAGACAGATCTGACTGACATCATAGACACAAATTTATGGGAGAGTCTTGCACAAGACAGATCTGACTGACATCATAGACACAAATTCATGGGAGAGTCTTGCACAAGACAGATCTGACTGACATCATAGACACAAATTTATGGGAGAGTCTTGCACAAGACAGATCTGACTGACATCATAGACACAAATTCATGGGAGAGTCTTGCACAAGACAGATCTGACTGACATCATAGACACAAATTCATGGGAGAGTCTTGCACAAGACAGATCTGACTGACATCATAGACACAAATTCATGGGAGAGTCTTGCACAAGACAGATCTGACTGACATCAAAGACACAAATTCATGGGAGAGTCTTGCACAAGACAGATCTGACTGACATCATAGACACAAATTTATGGGAGAGTCTTGCACAAGACAGATCTGACTGACATCATAGACACAAATTCATGGGAGAGTCTTGCACAAGACAGATCTGACTGACATCATAGACACAAATTTATGGGAGAGTCTTGCACAAGACAGATCTGAGTGACATCATAGAATCAAGAATGGTAAAGCAGCTGCAGAGAACAGACATCAATCTGTACAACAAAAACACACTAGAAGAAAGACAAGAGCTGCTCAATGCCCCACAGATTCGTTCCACACATGCTCAGAATGCAGTAGAAAATTCCCATCACGAATAGGACTCATTAGTCACAGAAGGTCACACTGAAGAATCATCTTCCCAGATAAGCTGAATGATCATCATTGATTACAATAGATAAACAACATGAATCGGAACAGAGAAAACGTGGTGCTTGAAAGGAAAGAAAATCAAACAGCTTGATGTAAAACTCTGCCTATGCCTATATAAGTCTCAATATTTGCAGGAGATTCTATGCCAGACTTGGACTTTTCAGACATCTTCATGCAATACAATGATGGAGCTGAACTCTGAGACTGCTGGCAGATTATTATGCTGTCATTAATTTTCCTTTTGTGCTGAAGTTAGCGCATAGGGCAGAAGTCAGATCTCTCCAATTTTGTCTGTTCAAAGCTATTCTGTCCAGTTCTTGAATAGTATGAATATTGATTGTTTTACTTTCTCTAAGTATTGTTCTTCTGAGTGTTTCTTTTGGTCTACCCCTAGCTATTACGCTGTCAGATCTATTGTAAACAGATAGGTTGTCCCATGGCAGCAACCTGATATTAGGGATGAAAATAACTCATCATGTACTAAGTCGCAGCAACAGTTAGGTTGGGAGGCCAGTTCCTTTCCGTGTCGTGTTTACCTTTCCCAACTCATGCACTGGTACCGATTTACAGCTGGGTTGACTGAAGGAGTGATCGTGTCAGGCAAGAAATTATAACCCTGATTTTTTTGTCCTGACGTGGTTTAGAACCTGGCATGCCATAACCTTGTTAAAGTAAGCAGGCTCCCTAACAACTAGGCTAGCTCCTCTGCCGCAGAAGACTGCTAGCTCCTGGCATTGAATCCTACAGTCATATTGAGTAAAACTGTCACCTGGGACCTGCAAAAGCTCTGAAAACACCCCTATCAATGCAAGCGCTAGAGAAACACTAATCTGGATATAAAAGTCACACTGTACTGCCTGGCATAAGGATCAAGAGTGACACACTCATCACCCCTCGGTGTTCTAACATCACCATCAATTTTAACATCATAAATAAAACCATAATCATTGACAGCCTGAAATAATAACAAATATTGATATGCTATAAGAAGACAGATTAGTGTTAGAAAACCCCTGAATCTGCAAGGCATAAAGGGGTACCAGAGAGCTCCTCTACCCTGATGCTGCAAGGCATAAAGGTGTAACAGAAAACTCTTCTACCGCTGACGCTGTAAGTCATAAAGAGGTACTAGAGAACTCTTCTACCTATAACGCCGTAATGCATAAAGGGGTACAAAAGAACTCTTCTACTCCCAATGCTGCAAGGTATAAAGGGATATAGAGAGAAAAGAAAAAGAAATGATTTATGATCTTGCATATTATGAAGAAGAATTTGAAACACAGAAGAATAAATAATGATGACTTACTCATCTCCCCAATGTTCAGTTACAATCAGAAGACCAATACCAACAATTATGTAAATGCTGCCAATTACAACATATGCAATGCCGAGGAAGGGGTTCTTGCCTCCAAGGAAAGATGTTGTAGATAAAATGATGCACTTTGTACCACCAAAGATGGTTACTGGGTAGTCTAAATACAGAAATAAACATGTAATTAATGAATAAATGGTAGCATATCCTATTCAAGAACATCAACTATATAAATATTTTATGTAAAATATAAAAGTCTTAACTATATAAATATTTTATGTAATTTGTCACTGATTTCTGAACATTCTAGATGCACAATTGTATGTGGCAAGATTCTAACCAAGTTACTTGGTCATCACAGATATGCTCTGAATCACTGTCACCACAGAATTAATGTATAGTCTACATACCTAATTATTCTTACTAAGCTAATATTGCAAATAAAGCAATACTCTACAACTGTTTTATCTTTCGTCAACTAGATTTGTGTTATTGACATATTCATCCCCTCTGTGGCGGCATGGTACAGAGTGCATTTGTGACGGCCAAGGTACCAGGTTCAAATCCTGCCACAGACAATTGTGCATCCAGGTTCATAAAACAATGGAAAACTACTGAACATATTTATATTACTTGAAAGCTATGTCCTGAATAAGATAAGCTACCAATTGATATAAAGTATGGGGTACTATTTGTGCACAATTCACATTTGTTTAAAAAATGTGCTTATGTACAGGATCATCTACACCAGAGAATCCCAAATATTTTTACCCCATAGACCACTTGCTGATTATGTTTTCCATAAACCCCAAGCCTGTCTAATATTGACTTTTCCAAAACATTAACTTCAAATGTGTTTTTGACAGATGACAGTTTTTTGTAAAGTGGATGATTATAAAAAAAATAAATAAATAAAAGATTATGTACAATTGTATTCATACCATTATTGAAAATACACAAAATGCAAGCAAATATTTGGATTTGGAAGGAAATATATCTGAACCTCGTAAAATTCTTACACAAAATTAATACACAACAAATGCTGTTAATGCGAAGGATGATGCTCTGATAGCAATTGTTTAATATTTGGCTTCAAATTAGTAATGTGTAGTCTTACATCTCCAAAAAATTCATACAAAAATAATTCTGTTAATGTATAGGTGTCAATTAGTAAGTATTTTCTGTATTAACATGACCCCCCACCACCAATTTTTTAAATTTTAAAACATTTTTTTAAATTAAAAAAAAAGATGACATGGTGTTAAATTTCCTAGTAATTATAACTCATAATGTTAACTCATTAAACATTGTGATTCCAAGCACACAGAGGAATGAGATTGTACATCTCTGGTGAAAATTATGCAAAGTCAAACAACTGATGGCTTTGGCATTCATACCAGAAACTGAATTCATTACTGTTTTAAAACAACTCACCAATACTGACTGTTTCTCAAACCTGGATTTTCTCATCCATTACTTTGAAGATTTCTTCATTGGATGGTCACCATTCGCAGCCTCAATTTCACATGAGCCTTTGGAATCAACACAATCTTGTCATGAATAAACTGCCAAGGAACAATAACGCTGTTTGAAGGTTGGCACAATGTATTTAACTCAATGGTGAATGTATCTCATCCAACATCAGCAAGACTTGACCAGAAGTTACAGCAACAACAACATTCATCTGCACTTTTGAGAAGCCAGATTGCCATAGGTTAACCAACAAAAAGAACAAAAACTTTTAGAATGTGTCAATGATGCGATTAAAACAATGGTTGAATGGTACATCCTGCAGAGTCTATTAAAACAATGGTTGAATGGTACATCCTGCAGAGTCGATCAACTTCTTGAAAAATATAACACGTTTTGAACAACAATGTTGTGTTATTAACCCAATCTTCTTCTTCTTCAGCGTTCATTCTCAAATTCCCACTGGATTTCTCTTGTAACAGGACAATGATCCTACAAGATTTCCAGTTGAATGTAGTCCAGAGAATGGAAATGCGTTGTGTTGCCGTTTTATTTTCGCCAATGGCCCAACACATCCGTCTTCGGCGGAACCCAATCAAAGAACTTAATTTCAAGTCTATCATTTATGAGACAATTCATATCATTTGATGATTTTTATTATAATTATCGACTAGTTATATTGCTCATACATGTTTGTATAAAATATTTAATATATTATCTTGGTAATTTATCTTGTCTGGGGAACATTTTGTCTGGGAATATTTTGTCTGGGAATATTTTGTCTTGAGGATATTTTGTCTGGGGATATTTTGTCTTGGGAACATTCTGTCTGGAGATATTTTGTCTTGGAGATATTTTGTTTTGAGGATATTTAGTCCGGGTATATTTAGTCTGGGGATATTTCACCCAGTTACCTTTATTGTTTTCATTTGTTACATTAGTTTTACTATTTGATGGTTAGAATATAAAGTAACAATATTACTTTATTATAATAGTTATTGGCTTCTATACAAATGTTGCTGCTTTTTAATCACTTACTGAATTATCTAAAATCCCCAGCAAAAATATCAGTTTGATATTGTCTAATACAAAAGATATATTAATTAAAGATAATGGTACTTTCCCAGGTGAAGGGTCTAACTTCACACTCTTTATAAAATCTAGTGTTAATTTTGTGTGTCCATGAATTTCGGCTCAATCCTAGAAACAAAATAGTTACCATAATCATAAGATTGTTAAAGATGTAAAAAGATTGTTATAGTAGTGAGGACTGCTGCCGGATTTGACAATGTGTCTGCCATTCACTGAGATCCCCAATCCATACAACCCTCCTAAATTAAATATATCAACCCCCAACCACTGATTGACAGATTCGACAAGAGAAATAATTTGTGGGAATAAAATTGCCTAAATTATGTTTCGCTTTCTGCAAAAAAATGTACACAATTATCTTGGAAAAAACCAAAATACCTAAATTATAGGCATGACTAAATTACTGGCATGGCATAGCTAAAAAAGAAAACAGGATGTTAAACGTACTATACTCAATGTTAAAAGTGTAATTTCCAGGAAGCAATTTGCCCTGAAATGGTGGCCTGATAAGGTTCATTCGCCGGTAGAGTTTGCGAAAACTTGGCAGGGCAGCTGTTCGCATCCATACGATGAGATCCTCATTATTGTAACCATTATTGTCATCATTATAAGTATCAAGCTGCCATACAGTTTTATGCCAGTGTGGTGGGCGTATATTGGATTCCCAATCTATTAAGAAATATTTCAGTACAAGTTACAGTTATGCATTTTGAAAAGAGTTTGTACACACAAACCGTGCACACAAAGTCACCCGAACAGACCAATCGAGACAAGGACTATTAAAACAACAACAAACATCCCATACAGGTATTAAAATATCCTCAGTAACAACAAACGTATAACATAATATCCGTACTAGTTATTAAACTTTGTGTGCACGGTTTGAATGGCTTGATGAAATCACATCTTTTATTTTTGAGATGAGGTTAGTCAAGTACAGAAGAACGCGTGCGCAATTGTTGCTAGGCGATCTGGTGCCGTTGAACGGACTGGTTCAATTCCCGTTAGTCTCAAGAATTTTTAAAAATTGTCCTCTGACTTCCTACTTAAAAATTTACGCGTATAAACAATTATTTGAAGCAAAATTGTACTGTCTATATATGTTATCCATGTTTACAAGAAGACCTATCGGCCCTTGTATAACTAATACGGATATTATGTCATGTGTTTGTTGTTACTGAGGATATTTCAATACCTGTACGGGATGTTTGTTGTAATAGTCCTTGTCTCGATTGGTCTGTTCGGGTGACTTTGTGTGCACGGTTTGAATGGCTTGATGAAATCGCATCTTTTTTTTTGGAGATGTGGTTAGTCAAGTACTGAAAAACGCGTGTGCAATTGTTGCTAGGCGATTTGGTGCCGTTGAATGGACTGGTTCAATTCCCATTAGTCTCAAGAATTTTTAAAAATTGTCCTCTGGCTTCCTACTTAAAAATTTCCGTGTATCAACAATTCAACTAGAATTATTCTGTTTTCGTTCCCAAGGTGAATGATGGTTGATAGTAACCACACTGAAGCCTCAGTTGTTGTTCCAAGGCCAGATGAGTCAGCTTGGTTGCATTAAGTTCATGTTTGTTAAAGGCTATCTTGATGTTCTCTATCCACCATTTTATTGGTCTACCTTTGACTGGATATTCTTTTGTTATATGCACTTATTGGTATTTGGTTTAGGTTCATTTTCATACGGTGACCGAACCACTTTACTTGCTGTATTTCAATATGTTCAATACATTATTTTATACCAACTATCTTCCTAGTTTCTTCATTTCTTATTTTATCTAGTTTAGTCATCTTTGCAACTTTTCTCAGACACTTCATTTCATATGTAAAGATTTTCTTCTGCTACGAGGCTGCTAAAGACCATGTTTGACATTGATAGTTGGTATAAAAAATGTTGATATTATCAGTTTCTTTTTTACTTTTATGGCCACCTGTTTTGCAGGATATGGCATCCATATACGACTCCCTGATAGATCTGCCTGCCAGTTCTGTGACTCTTGTGGTGAAAATTGCTCAAATTAATTATGAAGCAGAGGCTCAGGCCATCAAGACGGTCATTGAGTTAATACACCAACAGTTTGATCTCATAGAACAAAAACCATCAGACTTAGTCATTTTTACAGTCAATTTCGGAAACACTTAAACATACCCCATTTGAAAATAAAAATATTCTTCACATAACAATAACAGTGCACAGTCTTATCTCTACATAACCAATCATCAGTGTGACCACGCAATGGATACCTGGACATAGCGATATAGCAGGAAATGAAGAAGCGGACAAATTTGTAAAAAGAGGCGCCTGAAAGCAACAAAAGCAAAGACATTGTAGTATGAAAACAGTCAAACAGATTCTCAGAAACAACAGTAGGGAAATCAGGCTGAAGAGATGGGCAAATGGGTTGACTGATCGAAATGTATTTAGTGAATTGACACGGCCAAAGGACAATGACAGCATAAACAAACTCAGAAGGAGAAACCAATCCCTTATCTTTCAGTTTTGAACAGGACATGCAAGGATCAAAAGCCATTTTAACCTTATCAAACCTCAGCAACTACCCACTTGTAGACACTGCTCTCATCTCAATGGAACATCTCCTTATTAACTCCATACCTTTCAACTGCTAGGATAAAACTTCTACAGACATCCTTAACAGTCACTAACTTATTGTATGAATCGAATCACTAAGTCAACTTCAGATGACCTGCACTGTTTTAAGAATGGCATTGTGATGACAAGAATAGCACTACTCATCATCATCATTTGGATATCGACAACAGCAACAACATCTGTTTTTTTTTATTTCCATCAGGATCTTTTCATAGAAAAGCTGGTAGATCACTGTGTTTGCTTTCTGGCACCTACCCGGTAGTTTCTATTTCTGTCTAGTTTCTATTTTTGTAAAAATGTTGCTTAGATATCTAAATTATTTGGCTTGTTTTATTTTGGTGTTATCTATTGTTATATCCAGTGCCTTTTCCTGGTCTACAAATACTGTGAGTAGAACATGATTGTATTCGATTGCTTTATCACTTAATTGTTACAGTGTGAATAGTGAGTCTGTAACAGCTTGCCCCTCTTCTGAAGCCAAATTGAGAGGGACTTAGCTGTGGTTTTGCAATGTATCGTAGTCTCTGTTCTATTATTTTTGCGTGAATTTTACCGTACCTGCATGACTTAATAAGCAGTTTTCTCTATATGACTCACATTCTCTCTTTCTACCTTTTGTTTTTCAATAATAGTACAATTACTGATTTTTGCCAGTCGTCTGGTACTTTTCTTTCTGACCAGGCTATTGAAAATAATCTGGCTAACCACTCGGCTCCTGTGTTTCTACACACTTTTATTGTTTCGCTTGGTATACAGCCCCCTTCTGGTGATTTCTTACTTGGGCTATGTTTTAAGGATTCCTCTATTTCTTGATTTAGTATATCTGGTTCTGCGGTTTCTATATCTTTTTTATCGTTGGTGGGTCTATATTTTGTTAAGATACTTGGGTTGTATTATATTATAAAGAGACACACCTATTTAGAAAGACAAATAATGGAGGGAAGAGTACCTGGGAAGCGGAGAAAGGGCAGACCAAGAAGGCGTTGGACTGACGACATTAAAGATAACATGAATACACCGCTAGAAACTGCAAGCTGCATCGCCCATGACAGAGAGAGGTTCAGAGAGTTCATTGGGAAGACAACGTTCTGGAAGGAATACATCACATGACACACTTGGGTTGTATAATTCCTGGAAGTATTCTTTCCATCTTGCCTTCCTATTTATGCTGTTCACTAAGGGTTAACCAATTTTATCATTGATAATTGTGATGTGATTATAGCTCTCTTCTCTCACTTGCATTGATTTAATACTTTACAAAAATTATCTTTGGTTTCTTTTACAAATGTCAGTTAAATGTTCTTCATACTTGTTCCTTTAATTAACTTTTTTTGTTTGTTTTGTTTACAAACTTGGCATTTGTTCTAGCTAGTTGATATTGTAGATAGTCGTTATGTTTGAATTTCAGCTTAGTTAGTTAGTTATTTGTTGGATCATTTTCACATTCTGGACAAGTCCATAAGTGCTCAGATCTCTCCTTGAGTGTATCCACCATTACACGTTTACTTACTGTCACAGTACGCCATTGATTGACCATCATTCTTCTTTGCCCATGAAACTGTTCCTTTCTAGGGACACCACATTTCATACCAATCTTCCCCATTCTAATCAAGGAACAAGAGTCATTGTCACTTATACAGTCATTTTTTCATGCGTTTTCCAGTAAGATGTTCAAAATATCTGCCTGATCCCTCACTCCACAAACAGTTCTAGTAGTTGCGTGTGCTGACAAACTATCTGCTCTTTCGTTACCCAGGACTCTGCATGTCCCGGCACAAAAATAAAAGCCACTTTCTGCACCCAGGAATTCTTCACCGCATCCAACCACAATTCCCAAGTGCAACCCACTTGCACTTACATAATCATGCTCATCGTGTCAATGAGTATACAGGCATGTGGCACCCATTTCAAAGCTTTGGTTACTGCCAAAATCTCCATTGTATTGCTGCTTGTCATCTGAGCAAAAGCACCATTCTGATGGTCTTCCCTCACCGTTGAGTCATGAGGGCCCTTGCACTATTGATGTTTTTCACAACCGAACCATCTGTATATATATATATATAATCATATCACTTTCCCTGGGCAATCAAATATCGCATAGTCAGTGCTGACGTATCTCTCGTACACTCCAAAATGATTCCAACAGCCTCATTCTGGATTCTATCCAATCTTTCTGTTTGAGTCTGACTTGGTGTCAGAATCCCCAACACATATTCTACCACAGCCACCACCTTATTTCTATTTCTCAGTCTAGTTTTCGATTTTCTGAAAAAAAATGCGGCCAATATATTTATATCTTTAGCTTATTTCACTTTGGTGTTATCAAATGGTGTTGCAGGCTTGCTAATATTCATAATTTCTGTGTTTTGTACATTTATTTACATGTTTTGAAACAAAGTAAATGGTAGTAAAACATGACCAACAATATGGCTAACCACACCATTCAATTGGCGACACCAAACTCACTGAAAATGACTAAACTCATTGGTCTGAGATAGAAAAAAACAAATGTTTTACACATATTTTACATTAGAAAATATAATGTTACATGTTTTACACATATTTTACATTAGAAAATATAAAGGTAGAATAACTAGAAAATAAAGAGCATATAGCTTTATATTTAAAATTTATATTTAATAGGGACTCTTTCCAGTGGGACATTGTTATGTTAGTCATTTTGCTTCTATTTCTCTCATTATCATCATCAAGTGCCGTCTCTGCAGCGAAGGTTGGCTGCAACAGATCTCCAAAGTTCCGTCTCTTGTTTTGCTGGTGCATTCTGCTAGACTGTAACCTGTCCATCTTGTGATGTTACTCTCCCATTTGTATCTCTGTCTACTTCTTGCTCACTTCCCTTTGACTTTACCCTCAAGTAAGGTCTTCAATAAGGACTTTTAATGTGTCCAAAATATTTTATTTGCCCGATCTTTATTTCTCTTAGTAATTCTTTATTCATATTAAGTGTTTAAATTAACACCTCTTAATTTGTTTTCTTCTCTTTCCATGATGTTCTCCCTATTCTCCCATATACCCACATCTCAAAGGCATTAATTCTGTCTTCTAATTTTCTATTTCTCTTGGTTTTAATTATTGCATGTCTTCTATTGTAGAAAGTTGTGAATGTACTCTAAATTATTGCTTCTATTTCTCTGGAGTTCTAGTTGGATCTTAAACCATACGAATGTTGCCCCCTTTTCTCTCTAGCTGAATCTCATACAGTTAAACTTTTCTTTTCATAAAACTTTTTCTAGCCTTTTGTCTTCAATGATAGTTGTTTGTGTTAGTATAGTTTCCATTGTAGATCTTGTCAGAGGCTTCATCGTGCATTGTTTGGAAGGTATCTGCCCCAGAAGGGTTTATATTTTTGTCTTCTGCCTATGGGTATACTTTTATTGGCAGCTTATATGTTTGTAATTATTACTGATTTCCCATTTACATGCATACATAAGACATACTTACTGCGAGGATTATTGAATTTGATAGTCTTGTCTGTAGATAAAGCAATGCCTGTTCTGACGAGCTCAATTTCAACATTCATGTCATACATTATGCGGATTGAATCTGCAAGATTAATAATTAAAATTAGAATAATAATAATGAGAAAAATGATAATTAAAATAAAGTAATAATAATAATGACAATAGTTAAAATAATAATAATAATAATAGACCAATAACCCATCAGGTTCATAACATTGTCACATTGGAGACAGCAAAAAAGCCATTGAAACACTTCTGCTGTTCATAGCCATTCGAGTTAGAGTAGAAAAACAAATGCAGAACATTTATTGATGAAAATTCAAGATTTTCTTTGTTACATAATTTTCTTCCTTCCTCGACTGTTCCTTGCAAAACAGTTTCAAAAAGTGAACTACGTCTTCTAGCATGTTCCAATGAAGCAGACTTACGCTATTTCACTACTGCCAGAAGTGTTTCGTGATAACCCACACACTTGTATGTAGATGTATGTTTGTGTTTATTTAGTTCCCTGGCAATTATGAGCAATAGAGCAATTACATTCTATTGTACAATGGAGAAATTTCTATAGAGCTATATTTCATATTCAGAATTCTCTAACTCTCATTAGTGCGCAATGCTTTAAGAAATAAGCCTCCTACTCAGAAGGGTACATTCTGTGGACTTTGTGGCTTTTCTACCTCTCTGCAACATGCAGTTGGAATCATGACCTTCATTTCTCGTTCCAATCATTCTTTCCTATCAAAGGTGTTCGTATTACCCCTAGTAATGCCATGATCAGTGGGATGTGTGGAGTAGAAAACACTGAATAGTGTGGAAGTAAAGAACACTGAAGTGTGTGGGGGGGCTGGCTGGCTTTCCAAATAAGCAGGACTAGTATGTTTGACCAATTCTGGACTTTCCATGTAAATATAGAACTGTGTCAGTCCTGCACAGAGTTGAATTACATACACATTTGGACGATGTTCAGGGCTGGTGCACATCTAGTTCCTGCAGCCTGATGTAGAATGCTGGGTTCTATAAATGTTGCACCACATATAGAAATGTAATTATTCAGATGAGGTGCTGTGGGATTTCTACAAGAGGAAAGTTGTATTAACTATATTAACATGTCATCAACTGAGAGTATACTTTTACATATCGTATATTTCAGAATATAAGCCGATCGGTTTATAAGCCGAGGATATAACATGTTCTAAATGTCACCAAGGTGCACAGACCATAGTACATAAAAATATAATATTGGTAGTAATGCTGTGAAATCTTGTTATTATAAGAATGAAGGGACAAGGATTCACACTTTAGTACACACTTTAGCAACGTTAAGACACAGGGTCATTTCTTCCATCTTACCTAAGCATACATAAAATACAACATCCAGGATAATACAGTGCGATCTTTCCCCAGGGGCATTGCCAGCCACAACAATTTGGTGTTTCCCAACATCAAAGTTTTATCAATTTAGTTATTCAATAAATCAAACCATTCCTTTCTCAGCATACATAATTCTATCTTGCACAACATGCTTTAAGATAATATTACTGGTATTACCGAGTGTGTTGATGTATTAGGTATGTTGATTATCCTCTTCGCACACCGGACAAGTCCATAGGTGCTCAGATCTCTGCTACAGTAAATCTCTCAGGGTATACCGGCTGATGGTTCCGGTTCTATGTTGGTTCACTGCTCTTTTTGAAGTCTTTGTCAGGGGTTCTCTACGGGCCACACCCATCCTCACTCCCAATTCGCGCATTCTCGATATTGACTCATGCTCATTCATCTCAAAATCCTCTGATCGTGAGGATTCACGAAGAGCAATGAGTATGTCTGCGCGGTCCATAGGATGACCGTCTGTTGTGGCGACGAAGCTAGCTAATTAGTTGGCTTGCTCGTTTCCCTCCACGCCCGCGTGTCTGGGGACAAAAATAAGCGTGAGTCTTCGTAGTGATGCCCGCATTCCTGCTCTCTCAAATGACTCCACCCATTCCCTACATACATCACCTGTTTTGACTTTCTGAATCATATTCAGAGAGTCACTTAGTATGTACACATGGGAATAGGCTTGCGATTCCAGCCAGTTAAGTGCCTGCGTTATTGCGAATACTTCCATTGTTAGGCTGCTTGTTGTTGCGGTAAAGGCACCACTGGCTTCATGTACTGTTCTTCCTTTTGATCTGGCAGTAAAGGCCCATGCACATCGGTGGTGACGGATGACCGACCCATCCGTGTAGATCACAGTTATCAACCACTTTAGCGCTGCTGTAACTCCCTCTATCTCCATCCTCAATGTGACAGTGGAGTATGCAGATGATCTTTCAACCAACTTCATGCTGATTCTATAGGCAACAAAACCCTAACCGTTTTTTTTGCTGACTGAGCCATCTGTGTATATAATTATGTCTTGTGGTTTTGAGTGTGGCTGGGTGAGCAATGTACTGTAACCTGAACAGTAACAACACTCCATTTCCAACATGTTTTATCTAGTTGTATTGTTATGTTGGTCAGTGATTTTATTTCTTAGTGTCTACCTCCACTCATTCACTGCCCTTTCTTATTTCTTCTAATTCACATACTCTTCGCAGTGTGTCTTCAGCATCTGTCATCCATGATCTGCCACAATGATTCGTTTTCCCTTTGAATCATCTAGACGTTTATGTAATGGGTGGTGAATATATTCTGTTACTTTAAGGTATGGCCTGACTTGCGCTACCTGATGCCACACTCTAATAAAGCAAAAATCTAATAGCAGAGATGGGTGTATCTCTAGTATACCCCAGTACGGCTCGTATTACCTCATTTTAACCTTTTTCTAATCTATTGACCTGTGTCTGTGACAGTGTTAGTAGGTAAAGCCATAATCTATGACAGATAGATAGATTAGGGACAGGGAACATAGCAAATTTTCATTTCAATCCTACCATTAAAAAGACTGTTAGCAATAGCGCCACACGGGGCATAACCAAGGTAAGATCCATTGATAATCATATATCTGTAAGGGTCACATTCAGTTTTCAGATCTTCTGGTTTTATAGTATATCCATGCAATTGATCATCATCACGAGATCGAACATATCGACGATGGTTTTGGTAGTAGTTTGTAAGGCTGTAATACACAAAGACTGGTTCCTGAAATAATGAAAATGTGTAAAAAAAATGTCAGTAAATGTCAGAGAAAAATTCCATCAATAGGTGCCAGGCCAGCTGGCGTAGGCGATCATGGCTCTCCACCATTACATATCAAGATCATTGTTGAGAAACATAAGCCTCTGTATGTTGTATAGAAAATGTATCACAAATATAACAAATCTGTATGACCTAGTTATGTTCATATTTTAAAATATGGCACATCTGTATGACCTAGTTAATATTTTAAAACATGACAAATCTGTATGACCTAGTTATGTTCATATTTAAATATGACAATTCTGCGTGATACAACCTAGTTATGTTTATATACTAAAAATTATAAATCTGCGTGATCTACTTATATTTAAAAACGACACATCTGCATTATGTGACCTAGTTATGTTCATATTTAAAAATGACAATTTTGCGTGATACAAATTAAGTTATGTTCATATTTAAAAATATGACAAATCTGCGTGATCTAGTTATGTTCATATTTAAAAATATGACAAATCTGTGTGACCTAGTTATGTTCATATTTAAAAATATGTCAAATCTGCGTGACCTAGTTATGTTCATATTAAAAATATGTCAAATCTGCGTGACCTAGTTATGTTCATATTTAAAAATATGACAAATTTGCGTGACCTAGTTATGTTCATATTTAAAAATATGACAAATCTACGTGACCTAGTTATGTTCATATTTAAAAATATGACAAATTTACGTGACCTAGTTATGTTCATATTTAAAAAAAATGTAATTGGCACTTTTTTCCTCTTTACTTAATTACTTAACTCTATTTTATTACTTAATTTTATTACTCTATTAATTACTTAACTTTACTTTAACTCTTTTCCTAATTACTTCATGTCTGATTTTATCTAGTTTAGTAACCATTGCAGCTATTTTCAGACACCTTATTTCACGTGTAACAGTTTTCACATAAAGATATTTAACAGGACGAAATATAAATAGTAGGAAAAGTCCCAATAGAAGAACACATGAGTTATGTTCCCTCTAATCTTTTGTGTGCATGGATGTGATGAAGGTGCAAGAAACTATAAAACTGCATGTGCAAATTACTCCTAATATGATGTACATGACTCTCAAACAAGGTGTATGAGGTATGAAGTGATTTAAACTAATAGGAGTTATGAGGTGGTTAAACTAACATTAGGTATACAGTGGTTAAACTAACAGGAAGTATGAGTTGGTTAAACTAACTGGAAGTATGAGGTGGTTAAACTAACGGGAAGTATGAGTTGGTTAAAACCCAGTAACAGTTGAGACATTACCAGTAGTTTCACAAATAACATCTTCTTACTCCATTCATAAATCAGGAATGTATGTTCTCAAGCAAAATTTCAAAGAACATTGGAATGACAATCATGTAACTAATGAGATGCTAAACAATGTGCATAGATATTTCCTGTAAACCATTGGTCAAATCATATTTAAAAATCAAGAGTATCAGAACAAATCTTGTATGAATCTCAACTTTAATTATACTATTGTTTATTGTCTGTCCCCAGGTGAATGATAGTTGATCGCATTCACACTTGCCGTTAAGCGTAGGGGTTGGAGCTTAAGCTGTCGTTCCAAGGCCAGATGTGTTGCAGTAGTTGCATTTAGTCCATGTTTGTTCATGGTTATCTTGATCTTTTCTATTCACCTTTATCTTGGTCTACCTTTGGCTTTACTCCCGGATATTCTTTTGTTATATGCTCTTATTGGTATTTGGTTTGGGTTCATTCTCATAAGGTGACCAAACCATTTTACTTGCTGTCTTTATATATGTTCAATACATGGTATTATTTCAACTCTTTTCCTAATTTCTTCATTTCTTATTTTATCTAGTTAAACCATTGCAGCTTTTCTCAATCACTTCATTTCACATGTAATGATTTTCCTCTGTTGCGAGGTTATTAAAGACCATATTTGACATTGGTAGCACAGTGTTGGTAAAGAAATTGTAGATATTATCAATCATTTCTACCTTAATTTTTAGATGAAGAAGTAATGGTGAAAGTTGGTAGGTCACTGTATTTGCTTTCTGACACCTTGTTTCTATTTCTCTGTCTAGTCTTCCATGTTCAGAAAAAAATGCTACCTAGATATTTAAATTCTCTGGCCTGTTTCCCTTTGTTGTTATCTATTGTTATATCCATTGGTGTTGCAGACTTGCTGATTTTCATAACTTCTGTTTTTTATAAGTTAATTTTCATGTTGTACTTCTGACATGCTAATAGCAATGTATTGATGTGATTTTGCAAATTTTCCTCATCTTTGCATATTACACTTTGATCAACGGCAAAGAGTAGTTTGTTGATTTCTTTGTTAAGTTCCTCATCAGGTTTGTTTGTAATATTTTTCTCTGTGTTGATGTGAGCTTCTTTTATTATTCTATCCATGTATATGTTAAGAAGTAGATGTGAAAGCACACAGCTTTGTTTTACTCTAGATCTTGTTTCAAAAGGTTCAGTCATTCCATCTGTTGTTCTTACTGAGCTTTGGCATTTTTTATATGATCGCTTTTATGTTATCTAACAGTTGTCTTCTGATGTTATAAATTTCTAGGGTTTCCAATAGAATGTTTCTATCTACTCTATAGAATGCCTTTTCCTGGTCTACAAATACTGTGTTTAAATCTTGATTGTGTTTGATTACTTTTTCACTCAGTTGTCTCATTCCATTCTAATTGTATAACTAAGCAATAATTCATTCAGCACAGTTGTATGCATGCTGTTCCTTATATAACTAATTAGTCATACAGACTCATTGACGTCAAACAATAAATTTTTTCAAGAAATGCTAAACATTATCTTAACAACTGGTGTTCAGAGTAGTCTCGATATAACTACAGAGTAGTGTTCAGAGTAGTCTCGATATAACTACAGAGTAGTGTTCAGAGTAGTCTCGATATAACTACAGAGTAGTGTTCAGAGTAGTCTCGATATAACTACAGAGTAGTGTTCAGAGTAGTCTCGATATAACTACAGAGTAGTGTTCAGAGTAGTCTCGATATAACTACAGAGTAGTGTTCAGAGTAGTCTCGATATAACTACAGAGTAGTGTTCAGAGTAGTCTCGATATAACTACAGAGTAGTGTTCAGAGTAGTCTCGATATAACTACAGAGTAGTGTTCAGAGTAGTCTCGATATAACTACAGAGTAGTGTTCAGAGTAGTCTCGATATAACTACAGAGTAGTGTTCAGAGTAGTCTTAGTAACTTGATTATTTACCAGCTATATGGCCGAGAGATACAGCTTACCTTAGGCATCAGATGTACATGGTTTAATTGCATCAGAAATGTTCAGAAAGCAAAGGAAAGTACTACAGAGGTAAATTTAAATATTTTTTTACATAATCACCACAGCAAAAAAGTAGTGCTGTATTGATTGCTACACAAAGGGGAGCAAAGAATAGCAACACTGTTTACCTTCCATGCATGTCGTACGAGGTGACTAAGGAGGTTATGGGATGGAGTTGGCTGTCCCATCACATATAGGATCAGTGACCCAAAGCCATGCTGATGTTGGATGTGTCAGATCAAAAGGCGCAGATATCGCAGCAATGCTGAAAACCATGACACAACGCATTCCGTTCTCCGGACTACATCCTGCTGAGGAGTTTGAGAACAAACGCAGAAGAAGAAGATTGCTACACTGTGAATCAATCAAGTGCCATGCCGAGTGGCGTAGGAGATCATGTTTCTTCACAACTCTGTCTCCTGTGTTGTAAATAAGCTCAGTTGGTGACATCTTTTTGTGTGTGTCACAGTGACAACCAGTCCAGAAATTTATCTCTCTGTCTCTCTCCCCTTGATCTTTCTGGTGGTTAATAAATATTGACGTTTTACTCTTCTCATCACATGTCCTAAAAATCTTGACCATGTGATTCTAATTTTCGCTAGTTTACATTTTACTCCAGCATCTCTGAGAAATTCCACATTAGCTTATTTGGCTGTCCACGAAACTAACATCATTCTTCTCAAAAAATCACATCTACAGTTGCCTCCAGCTTATCTTGAGTTCTTTTATAGTGAATAGTTAGTTAGTCGCTGGATCATCATCACTGCACTCCAAACAAGTGCATAGGTGCTCAGATCTCTCCTTGAGTGTAGCCGCCATTATACGTTGACCGACTGTCCCAGTACACCGTTGATTTACCATCATTCTTCCTCGCCCATGAAACTGCTCCTTTCTAGTGACACCACATTTCCAATCAAGCTTCCTTATTCTAACCATGGAACAAGAGTCATCTTCACTTATACAGTGATTTGCTTTTGCGTTTTCCCATAAGGCAAAATATAGTGAATAGAATATGCAATCATCAAAAACACTTAATACATCAATATCCTGAATTAATCAAACAAGACATGACTTACCAGAAATTCATCCAGTTCGACTGTCACACTGCAGTAACACAATTGTGATGAGTCATTTCTGCTAGAGATAAAGTCAGCACATGTGGTGGTGACATTTTCTGATTGATTACTTACACAGTGTGTATAATCATAAGTAAATTCTTTCACCTGTAAACAGAAGCAGATAATTTTCTAATAATTCTGTAAAGAGAAGCAGATAAATCTCTAATAATTATGTAAAGAGAAGCATATAATTCTCTAATAATTCTGTAAACAGAAGCAGATAATTCTCTAATAATTCTGTAAAGAGAAGCATATAATTCTATAATAATTCTGTAAACAGAAGCAGAAACTAGTTCAAAACAATTCCATTCATTTGTTGAAATTAATGAAATAAATGTCACCATACCCAAGAAAAATATCTGATCTGGGAAAATTTAAACAAATAAAAAAAGGAGAAAAATGAATCACTGATGCCATCATGTTCCTCTTAAGGGACAATGTTTCAATGGTTTTTCACTAACTTCTGAGACTGATTTGTTTTGGCTGTGAAAAGTACTTACAGACTAGTTAATATAAGGTAATAATGTGTGAAACGTAACAACAATAGTACTTACGTAGAACAAAGGTTCTTAGAAAGTTCAACTTAGACACGATGGACTATCACGAAAACTAAGGGGATATGATGTGTAAACAAGAAAACATACAAATTACAATACACAAGACATTTTCATTGTTTCAAACCTACAGGTCTTTCTCCAGAATATATAAAACAGTGAAAAACAATGAAAGTGTATCTAGTGCCTTTGTGGTGTTAACATTGTTTTTATTGTCGTTCACTGTTTGTTTTATATATTCTTGAGAAAGACCTGATGGTTAGAAATGATGAAAATGTCTTGTGTATTGTAATTTGTATATTTTCTTGTTTACAAATCATAACCCCTTAGTTTTAGTGATAGTCTGTCGTGTCTAAGTGAAATTTTCTAAAAACCTGTGTTTTACATGAATACTATTACAGACTACAGGGTAGCTAATGCATTGAATCAGCAACGTGTCTTTGTTAACTTAAATTGTGAAAACAAGACAACATTACTTGGTTCATGAAAAGGATGAGCATGGAGGTTCTGAGAGTAACACAAAAATGTGTTCCATGGTGAAAGACCTGTGTGCAGGAACACAGTCATAATGCAAATCTTGTTACTTGTTTGCCATTTCTGACTGTGATGTTAGCCATTTCTTCTTCTTCTTTCACTCACTTGAAACATATCTATATCTGTAATTATGTCTCCCAAATAAAACTTACTGCCTTTTGTAGTTCACACAGTGGCTCATAGAGCTTTGATTCCAGCATTGGAAACAAGTTGTGGCAATATCCTCTGGCCAATATGTCTGCCTCAGCGTTTTCATACTCAGATTATCTCGAGTCTCAGCTTTTATCTCCTTTCTCAAGTTGCCATCATCACCTATTTGGGATCCACAACATTCCTTGACACTAGTTACATTTTAAGAAAGGATCTGCACATGCTTCTTTGCATAATATGCCATCAAGATATGGCTGGTGTCAATATAATCTTCATGAATATTTTTCTGCATCTTTAATAAAAACAATAATATTTCAAAGACAAAACCATTAACACATATAGACCTATATCATAGGTAGAAAATAGTACATATTTTCCGTTTTCATAGAGATTTTGAAAAAAAAAAGTCATTTGGTGCTAAATTGATCAGTAAATACATATTACTAATACAGGCATTTTTATCTCACACACACTTAATGATCAGAATAAAATAATTTTGGGTTTTATTTGGCTTTTTTTTGAGGTGCACAATACAGCTGTTTTTATTGAATTATGGAAATAAATTGTTAAAAATATGGATTTATGAAAAAGTAAGTTGATAGCTTTGATATATAATTAATAGTGTGTCATACAAATAAAATTATGATGATGTTCCTCCATCACAAGCGAAGATGAGCATGGCATGAAAAACAATAAATGTGATGAACTAGTAGAAAAAAATTAAACATTTTTGATTGTTTAATTTGGTTTGTGAGTTTGTAGATGCCTGATGAGTCTGATTCGTGCCAGGACAATTCTATAGCAGTGCATTCAGAGGGTTCAGGGTAGGAGAATTTTCGGATCTGTCCATCCGTTTCCGTCGCTTGTAAATTGCCAGCAATGTTCTTTCTTTTTCAAATTTAGTGATGCCAGCAGTGATCTGGGTGTTCCAAGCTGAACGATCAAGGGCTGCAGTCTCCCAGGAACTAGGATTGATACCACAGTGCTTGAGAGAATTTTTTAGGCAATCCTTGAAATGCTTTTTCTGCCCTCCGCTTGAATGTTACCATCGCACATTCCTCATGGAATAATCACTTTGGAAAGCGCTTGTCTGGCATATTGACGATGTGGCCAGTCCAGCAGGAGTTGGGACCTACTCATCAGGGCATGGATGCTTTGCATTTGGGACTTTTTAAGGATAGTCATGGCATACTTTACTACTAAGTATGAACCCTTAATATAGCAGTACAAGAAGCCATTGTTCACAAAAAACAGCACTGTTTGAACTTTTGTAATTATGTAATTTACATGCTCATTGAAACACAAACACCTGTGTGACAGCACAGGTAATTTACATGCTCATTGAAACAAAACACCTGTTCAACAGCACAGGTAATTTAGATGCTCATTGAAACATAAACACCTGTTCAACAGCACAGGTAATTTAGATGCTCATTGAAACATAAACACCTGTTCGATGGCACACTACAAGATATTTTAAAGTTGGTTTTATCTGTACTATTTCTACATGTACATTGATGGATAGTATAAGTGTATGAATGATGTGGTTATTCAAAGTGAACCCATGTCACAGCTACTTTCTTGGGGTTCATCATAGAACTAGATACATTATGCCATTGACACTCAATGTGATCCAATTCACTATGCAAATCATAGACAATATGTCTTCTGTGTAATCAATCGTGTCGTACAAAAATGTCATATGTGACGATGAACAGCAAAAACGGAGATGAATATAATTGACTAGAGCTTCATGTGCTTAGTGGAAGCTATTGACTGAGCTCAAGAGAGAGAGTTGTTGCTGTCCTTCAGGAAACAAGATAAACTTGCAGGAAATTTTACATGATACTACTTCTGTTCTTCCTGAGAATGCTTTCTGATTAATTATTTGGGTTATGTAGATGATGCAGACCTATATTAGAAAGTTACAATAATTATTAACATAAAATGCTGAATATAACATTTTTTCTTTCAATTCAAATAAAATACTGCTGAATATAACATTTTGTCTTTCAATTAAAATAAAACACTGCTGAATACATTTCTTCCAATTTAAAAATACACTGCTGAATGCAACATTTCTTCCAATTAAAAACAAAAACACTGCTGAATACAACATTACTTCCAATTAAAAACAACTACTGAATACAACATTTCTTCCAATTAAAAAAAACTGCTGAATACAACATTTCTTCCAATTAATAAAAACACTGCTGAATACAACATTTCTTCCAATTAAAAAAAAAACTGCTGAATACAACATTTCTTGCATTTCTTCATACATTGCTTGAAACAATCAGCAACATGATGCCTAGAGGAATGAAGACTACGCCAATCATGCAGAACACTGGCAGAGCTGTGCTTCCTTTGAAAATGGGTTGCCATGCAGGGAGAGTCTGCTGCTTAAATTTCGACGCTGCATATAAGAAATTATTGTAATAAAATAATGTTATGTAATGTTTAGCACGTGACCGTAGAGTGTGTTCAACAACAGTTTACAATATCTAAGTTATCTGTGGTCGAGAATACAAGCCTCACAAAGGCCCCATTGCTAGGTCCCCTGTAATCAATAAAAGAAGCCCCAATTTTGTAAAATTTTGGTTACCAGATTATTTGAAATCTGGCAAGTTATTCAATGGTCGTCCATTTTTTCTGCAGATTTAGTGGCAACGTGGACCGAATCTCAGTGACATATCGAAATTTTCATAATATCTGGACAATTTCAGAGCATTACTGAATCAAAAGTAATGAGCTGAATCAAAAGTGTTACAGACTTTTGTTTTACGATATTTTCATTAAAATCATTATGGATTGTTATTCTAGTAACGAGATATTCCTGAGAGGTAAGTTCATAATCACACTCGAAAATACGTTAGACCATGCGGTTTCGTATATTTTGAATTTATACATCAACTGTCTTAGAATGATCAGTTGTAGACTAGATCCAGATCGAGAAACAATTTTATATAAAAATCTATAGGTTTATTCATTTTCCCCAATAAAATTAGGATAATTTGATCCTAAATAATGCTGTATTAGATCTAGAACCAGTGTTCCCACTCCAATATATTTCCGTAAAAAGGTCAGAGTTTATTTACCTTGTTTTTGTTGCTTATAATTAGTTGGTTTTTTTAGAAAAAATTTCTTTACGACTTCCTTGCACATCTGATATCACACACAAACAAACAAAACTTACACCAATACATTGTAGAATTCAATTCTTTATTTATATGTACAAATATTATTTAAATGTCTCTAACAACAAAGAAGTTCTAGCGTTTTCAAAACAGTCATCACCTATTACAAAATATTACCAAAAAATAATCCAGTGGCAGGAGGAAAGTTCATTTTTTTTTTACATTGTTCTAAAGGTTAATAATGTACTATTCTTAAATATTTTATTTCAGTTGATTCACTTATGAAAATGTGACACTTTTTTTAAAAGAAAAAAATCTGATGTACATTCTTCACATGTAGATCAGACCCATCACAATGTGTGCTACCTTTCACATTCCAACTGCTGACAAAATACAAAATAGACTAAGATAAAATATAATAAAGTTTTACATGTGACAAGCTATAACGTTGTTTTTATCCCTTTATCATTAATATTATAGTTTATTCAGTATTTAGGCTTACTAACAGCAAAAAGAAGATGCAAATTATGATGCAAGCTACCATTAAGCAGCCACAAATTGTCATCCATGGTGGTGAGAAAAAGGTTGTTGATCACTTGAAGGCTGATGGCCCCAGTACGCAGTTGATTGACCATCATTCTTTCTTGCCCACGAAACCGCTCCATTCTAGCTACATCACATTTCAAACCAAATTCCTTTATCCTAGTCATGGAACAATAGTCATTGTCACTTATACAGTCATTTGCTCGTGTGATTTCCCGTAGGGCGTTCAAAATGTCTGCTCGATCCATCGTTCCACCAACAGTCATAGTAGCAGCGTGTGCGGCCAACATATCTGCTCTCTCATTACCCTGGACTCCCGCATGTCCCGGAACAAAAATGAAAGTCACTTTACGCAAACAGGAATTCTTCACTGCATCCAGCCACTGTTCTCGAATGTATCCCGCCTGAACTTTCACAATCATGCTCATCGAGTCACTGAGTATGCAGGCATGCCCGCTGAGATGTCTGCGAGCAGACCCATTGCAAAGCTTTGGTTACTGCCAAAACCTCCATTGTCATGCTGCTTGTTGTCTGAGCGAAAGCATCACTTTCCTCTCTGATGGTATCCCCCCACTTTTAAGCCATGAAAGGCCAAGGCACTTCTGATGTGTCTCTCAACCAACCCATCTGTATATACAATCATATCACCTTCCCTGGAATTTTCACAGATTAAAGCGAGTATCTCCGACTCCACCACTGCCGGACAACATTCCCTGCATTCTCTACTGAGTATTATTATTACTTTGAAGGCTGTCGGACAATATAATGGTGCACGACTCCATTCTACACCAGGTAGCACATCCTCAAATCTGCACACACTCTGCATAATATCCTCTGCGCGCCCCATCCACGACTTTCCTCTCTTAAGTCGACTGCCTTTCACTTTGAGTATTTTCAGAGTGTAGAGGATGTTCTTTATCAGCGGTGATTTGTAGGTAGTCCCGCGCCCTGTAAGTTTGTATTCTTTGCTCTGCCATTGGGCAATTCAGTAAGTATCGCATAGCTCATGCCGACGTATCTCTCTCTCGTACACCCCAAAATGATTTGCATTGCCTTATTGTGGATTCTATCAAATCTTTCTGTTGGAGTCTGACTCAAGTGTTAGAATCGCCAGTGCGTACTCTACCACCGCCACCACCAATCCCTGATACAGCAAAAATAGCAGCCTCTGTTCACATTGAGCGGCAGCCATAATCTTCATCACCTCAAGACCTTTATAAGCCATTACAATGATGTGGTCAACATAATCTTTGAAACTCAGACTGCAGTCCAACATAACCCCTAAGTATTTTATTGTGCTGGTTCTCTCGAGCACAACCCCTCTCAAAGTAACCGATGGTGTGGGCGTGTTTACTATATGATTATTTAGAGTAAACCATGCTATCGATGCCTGTGATGGATTAACAAAAGCTCCAGAATTACTGCACCAATCATCTATACGATCAAGCTCCCTCTGCAAATTCCTGGCGATCGCTTTTCTATCTCTGCCCTGCCTATATACCAAGATGTCATCAGCATAGGACATAGTTCTCCCCGGTCCTGGAATCTGACAGCTTGTAATCTGAACTGTATACACATTAAATAATCATCCCACTAGAGTAATTCAATTAGGTCAATTAGATTGTACGTGTCTGGTAAAAGAGTAGTTCCGTTAAGTCATTTATATGGTACGTATCTGGTGAAAGAGCAGTTCAGTTCAGTCATTTAGATGGTACTTGTCTGGTGATGTTTCTACTTAGTATATATTATAGCTCGAAAATCACTTTGAAAATCTAAAACATTTAGTAGTACTAAATATTTATATGGACAAGGCACTTTCTCTATATAAGCTACCCCAACACAGCAAAAGAGAAGTTCTCACATCAAGAGAGAAGTAGAAACAAACAGCCTCTCAGACTCGGAATATGGAATGTTAGAACCATGTTTTACTGAGCTCAACATTACAAAAATCATCAATATAGAAGTGGTACGCCCTGCACTAAGCTACCATCTGCCATGGAAATAGTAGAAGTAGAATGTGGTAGCTGGGTCACCTACGCAGAATGCTAAAAATTCTGTATTCCAAAACAAAAACTATTCAGAGAAATGAAAACAACAATCATCTGTTGAGTTGTGACATAATCGCTTAGAAAGTTCCTTTAATGAGAGAAAATCAAAATGCTCAATTGGCTTACTTTTTTGTTAGTCTGAAAGATGCAACAGACCATTAAGTAGTACTAATAGAGAAGGCCTACATCTCACTTTTCTACCATAAAATTAATCAATTTACCAGAGATGATGAGAAGATAGGGTTGTTTTGATTCGACGAAGCGGATACTGAGCCAGGTGCAAATCATGCATGATTCGACGAAGCGGATACTGAGCCAGGTGCAAATAATGCATGATTCGACGAAGCGGATACTGAGCCAGGTGCAAATCATGCAAACGATGTGATGGATTACAGAAATAAAAGAGTCAGCAAAAACATAGTCATAGGGTCTATATGAAGCACACAAAGAAGTAATTCAACCTTATAGCTCTGATGCTGCCAGGCTGAAAAGGGTATACATGGGTATAAAGTGAAAAGAAGACAGAAAGCATCTGAAACTTTAAACCTGCAAAATCAAAATCGTTCCCAATGAATATTCTCAAATGACGGAACATAGGTACTTGGACATCACGGATTAGCGTGTTTGGAACATTTTGCTTAGGCTATAAATTTTTGTGAAAGGGTTTAATTTAGTGATGGCATTGTTTGTCATGTTTGAAGCTAAGTTTATTAAGTTATGTAACCATTTTACTTTTTATATATGTAACTTTCAAGAGGTTAAAACAATGCCCAAGCCAGTTGTTAATTTTTTTAAACATTGACATTTGTTTAAATTATGCAAATTATCCAACATTTTGAATATTAATTAGTTGTACGTGCATCTGAGAATAACATCAATGTGATCAACAGATGCGTCTTGTCTTTGTGAATACAAAAATATTTAGTTTATGTGGTATTTATTATATTTAATAGATATATAATTTATTTTCATTATAATTATGCTAATTAGCTGCCACTTTTAATATCAATTAGTTCTATGTCCATCTGAACATTCCAGAAATGTGATCAACATAAGAAGTGTCTTGTCTTCACGAACACAAAAATGTATAATTTGTGTTTTGTATTATTGAAAATAACAAAGATAATTTAGAAATTATCAGTTTCGCTACATTTTGTGATCACAAGTTTTATTTATATTTTCCTATATGTTTCATTTAAATTATTTTGATGTCAAATTTATTAATAAAAATTCATCCCTATTTTCAGGGTTGATGTACAGACTTGGTTGTGGTATCCTTGAATTGTAATTTTGAAGGGCTATCTAACTGTATACAAGCTTTCATGTGTAGACCAGGCGGGAAAGAAAACAGGGAAGACCAAAAACAATGTTCAGAAGAACATGTATGAATGAATTAAAATCAACAGGCATAAATGCACAAGACCTGCAATCCCTAGCAACTGACCGACAGGCATGGAGAACTGACATCCGCCCTATGATGTGTCAAACTTGGCAAAAGAGGAACTGCCTAACTATCTATATACTTAAACTAATATTTTAACTAAAAATATTACTTATTAGTTTATACATCTATAAATTTAAACTATATATACAACTTAAATTAATTTAAAATAAGGGCCTAAGAAAACAACCAACAATATCAAATAAATTGAGTTAATTCACACAAATGCACAGGTTATTTTAGTACATTGAAGTTGTCCGTCCTTTTGTCTACTCGATTTAGAAGCAAGGTTACTCGATTTAGCAGCAACGTTACTCGCTTTAGGAGCAACGTTAGTCGGTTTAGTAGTAACGTTACTCGCTTTAGTAGCAACGTTACTCGGTTTAGATGAAACGTTACTCGAAGGAGTCTTAGAAGCATTTGATAATGCCATTGTTTTTGTCGGATACTACATGACGGTTTGAAACTAAAAACATCTCTTGTTCAAAGGTAGCATGTAAATATTAAAGTAGAAACGAAACAAAAATTTTAAAATGTTAGTAATCCTGATATAGCTACCTCACTGCACTTCTAGAAAAAAAATAGATGCTCTATGCTCCAGATGGTTTAGCATAATATTATTTTCAATGGGATAACAACACCAATTTTGTTTAAATTTTTCCGATGATTTTAATAAATGTTGATTTTGTTCCGCAACATACTAAAAAACTATCGTCTATTATATTTCCACATGTGAATAATGGTTGACTGTCCTTGACAGAGCTGGTATCCCCAGCACTATCCTGATACAGACACAAATTCGTTGGGCAGATCATTTGGTGCATATTCCAGACCATCATCTGCCAAAGATACTTCTCTATGGAGAAGTGTACACGATCTCAAGGTGGTCAAAAGAAGCACTACAAGGACTCTTTAAAGACATCGCTGAAAGTTTTTGAAATAGACCAAGATACATGAGAAGAACTAGAACAAAATATATCTAGATGACGCTCTACAGTAAAAAAAAAAAAGAGTGCATCATCTTGTGAAAAGAGGAGAAATGCAGCAGCTCAACAGTGGAGAGTAGCTAGAAAATCACGGGTAGACCAAGATCGGTCTACTGTGATCATTCCATGCCCGAACTGTCCAAGTACATTTACAGCTCAAATAGGCCCTATTAGTCATCTACGAACTAGTAGGCATGCTTAGGCCTATAATTCTAACTACATTTTTAAAAATGGTCATCATTTACTTGTGATGGACGAAAACACACACACTCGTAACAGTATTTACACTTGCCGTTAAACGTAGGGGTTGATGCAAAAGCTGTCGTTCCAAGGCCAGATGTGTCGTCGTGGTTACATTTAGTCTATGTTTGTTCAAGGTTATCTTGATGTTTTCTATCCACCGTTTACTTGGCTACATTTGGTTTTACGCCCGGATATTCTTGTATTATATGCTTTTATTGGTATTTGGTTTGGGATCATTCTCATTAGGTCACCGAACCATTTTACTTGCTTTCTTTCAATATGTTCATTACATGATATTATACCAACTCTTTTCCTAATTTCTTATTTTATCTAGTTTAGTAACCATTGCATATTTTTTCAGATACTTAATTTCACATGTAAGGATTTTCCTCTGCTGCGATGCTGTTAAAGACCATGTTTGACATTAGTAGCAGAGTGTTGGTATAAAAATTATAGATATTATTTTTTTTTTAAATGTCCATCTTGATTTTGGGTTCAGGTTGGTTGGTTAGTTGCTTATCCAGCGGCTGACCCAATGACATTGTGTGCTATATGCATGTGTTTGTGTTGGGTTCAGAAGTTATAAAAAAGTTGGTAGGTCACTTTGTTTGCTTTCTGTCACCTTGTTTATTTTTCTAAAACTACAATGTCGTATTTATATGGCACCTTCTGCAAGTTGCCTGTACAGTCATATAGCAAAATGAGATCACGGTACAAAGCCAGAAGAAGACCACGAAAAAAATGTAAAGAAAACATCAGAGACATCCTGAACACACACGGTCATAGCACAACGGAATCCACACATATGGCCTTGAAAACAAGCTCAAGCTCCAATCACCCCTACGCTTAACGGCAAGCGTGGATAACAAACCACCTGGAGATAGACAAAAGAAAAAAAATAGACCCTCTGCAACTTTGCAGGACTTTGTCGTTCAGTTGAAGTAAAACAGTACTTGATCAGAGCAAAATGGGTCACTCTTCTCAACACACGCGCAGAGCATTACATAGATCTACTGTCCAAGTCATGCTGGGGTCAGGGGAAACGAAAGAGCCGATGTGTTGGCTGGTAAAGCCGTTGAGTGGCACCGAGATAAGAAGAGACAGGAATGAATTGATTAGAGCAGATTGGATACCGTACGAGAAACGAGGTGGAGGTTGACTGAGACAATGTACATATTAAGAGAATAGTAGAAATGGGAGTGACTAGAGGCGATGGGAGACAGTACTTCCTGTCCGGAAAGACCAGAAGAACATATAATCAGCAACTGACTGGGACACTGAGTTTAGTCTATACACTTTTAGGTCGAACATATATGGGAATTGGCTTTAGCATCCTTGTCAAGGCTGTGATTTGGAAAAGCAACATCAGTGTTGGAGTGAAAATCAAACTGTATAAGTCGCTGGTGCTTTGAGTTGTGTTGTATGGTTGTGAGAGTTGGACACTCACTGCGGACATGGAGGGAAGATTACAGGTTTTCGAGTACAAATGCTACAGACGAATTCTACGAATTTCCTATAGGGAACATAAGACCAATGTGTACGTAAGAAATAAAGTTGAGATGTGTGCAGGTTTCCATGAACCATTGCTTTCAATAGTGAAACGACGAAAACTAGCATGGTTCGGACAAGTATGCAGGCACGATTCCTTGTCAAAAACAATACTGCAGGGAACTGTCGAGGGTGGAAGAAGCAGAGGAGGGAAAATAAAGGCATGGACAGACAACATCATGGAGTGGACAGGGCAAGATATTTCTACACTCATCCGAATTGCTGAGAATAGAATTCACTGGAGAACTCTGTATGCTGAGGCATCCAATGTGGTACCCCTACGACCCTGAAGGGTTACGGGTTTATTGATTAATATTGATATGGGAATGCCTCCAGTACTGTGACGCTTGTTCCTAATCAAGAATCAAAACAGTACGTGTGAAGAGGGAGTTCGTGTAGAATTGGCAAAGGTGCATTCCCAGGACCGTAGATACGCCTTCACTGGCGGGAGGGGGTTTCACATGAGAAAAAGGACTATTCTCCCATTTTCATTGTAATTCCCTCTTTTTCAGTATAATTGTTAAGAGTATTTTCCAGAAAATCGTTAAAGGGAAAGTGGGGAGGGGGGGGGTATCCTTTTTGTTAAGCTTCTAGTACTAGAATCCATGTTCTGATTTCTAAAGAGGGAGGAGTTTCACCCCTCTCCCTCCACTCAGGGAGGAGGGGAACATTCCCCATCATTCGCCCCACACTTATCTGCGGACTTCCACATTCCCTATATCAGCCGTCAGGCATAGCAGGTAACACAAATACAATTCATTCAAACATGGTACATGCAATGTGAGACCCAAGTGTTCTGGACGTACATGCAATGTGAGACCCAACTGTTCTGGACGTACATGCAATGTGAGTCCCAAGTGTTCTGAACGTACATGCAATGTGAGACCCAAGTGCTCTGGACGTACATGCAATGTGAGACCCAAGTGTTCTGGACGTACATGCAATGTGAGACCCAAGTATTCTGGACGTAACATTAATACCAGTGGCTTACGTGGCCGTAGACATGATCTCCTTAAGGTAAGGATTTTCTATTTTAAAAAAACGGCATTAGTATATTTTCCTGCGTCAGGTCTACCTTTTGAAGAAAGACACGACACATATTTTGCCGAAAATCTAATGAACTTTTAACAAATAACCACTTTGAGATGAATGTTTTAGGCTTACCCTCCCTTTTTGGTAGGTCCAGTTTTCGTAGGCCCAGTTTTCGTAGGTCCAGTTTTCGTAGGTCCAGTTTTCGTAGGTCCAGTTCCTAGTACTAAAAGTCATGTTCTGATAGCTAAGGGTTAGGGGGGGGGGGAGTTGAACACTCTTCATCCCTCTGATATACGGGTCTAGTGACATAGCATAGGGCCTACATGTTTAGAGTGGGGACACATAATGCCCTTGTTTTAGTAGGTAGATAGCTCTCCCTCGCTTTTATACACCAGAAATATTTGCGACCCTATATAGGTCTAAGTGTTATTGCATCACCATCATGTAGCATATACTGAACATGATGTAGCAGTCATTATAACCTTTTTAAACTTCTGTCAATCTTGAGCCAGTCTTCCTGCTTCTATTACTGTCATGTTCAGGTGGTGTCTGATGTCTTAAATTTATCATCTTCTTGTTGTGCCTCTTGTTCGTCTCCCTGGCATCATCCCCACCATTATGGTCTTCTCTAGGCTGTCATGGCCAAAATATTGAAGTTTTCTGGCAAGGACCATGCTGTTTAGCCAGTTTTCTGGAAAGAACCATGCTGTTTAGCCAGTTTTCTGGAAAGAACCATGCTGTTTAGCCAGTTTTCTGGAAAGAACCATGCTGTTTAGCCAGTTTTCTGGAAAGAACCATGCTGTTTAGCCAGTTTTCTGGAAAGGACCATGCTGTTTAGCCAGTTTTCTGGAAAGAACCATGCTGTTTAGCCAGTTTTCTGGAAAGAACCATGCTGTTTAGCCAGTTTTCTGGAAAGAACCATGCTGTTTAGCCAGTTACATGTTTCTTGTCACACTTTAATCTCTTTCTCTTTACTTTCAGTATAGGATTATTGTTTTTGTTATGTTTGTTATCTTTCGTTCTGAAGGTTTTTTGTCGAAACGCCGTCTTTCGCATTATCTCGTTGTTAGTTTGCTTTATTGACAAATATCGGTAACACCTGTATGTACGTCTTTTCATTTTGACATTTGCCGTGTGTTACCATAGGCCACCCACCTCATTTTTCGTTTCAGAATTTTTCCCGACAGAGTAACTTTATCTCTAGGACATTGTATGATATGCCGGAAAGTATGGACACTGTCACCATTCGTGCTTTAGAAAGCTTCCTAGTGATTATTGTGGAATCACGTCAATAATAGACTATATGTCTACAAACAAATTGTTGAGAACCACTGATCTAAGCCTTTTTCCTATTATCAATGGCATCTCAGTCTAACTAGGTTACATATATGGTGTCTATAAAGTCGCCGTGTACTGAATTTAAAATAAATATGTAAGCTCAAATATGATGGTACTGAAGATTGTGGTATTTGCATTGTCCAGTGTACACGTAAACTGAAAAGATTACTGTTACATGCAGTGGTAACTTGTATTGATTTAGTTTATCAATAATGCTGCTAACCGAAGAATATAGAATATTTGTGACTGAACATGTGTTTCGTCTATCTATAAGCTGTGGCCCTTGTTTGCCTTGCTACGTCAGGAGTGGAAGAGTTCTCTGGAGGTATCCTTCCTGTGTGCTGTTTGTAAGCGTGTTCATGTGGTTTATTTGATTTCTGTGATCCATCTTTTACATGGTCTGCCTCTGGCTTTATCGCCGTGATGTTTATGTGTCATGACCATTTGTGTTATCTTTTGGAAATCCATCAACCATCGATTTGGGAAAGTTTAGAAAATATATGGATTCCATAACAAATATATACATGTGATAACATTATTCTATACCAACTCAAAATGCTGTGTTCTAACAGAAAAAGTAATTGAGAATGGTTCCCTGTGATTACTCAAGGCTGCCCTATGTCACCATTACTATTCAATATCGCAATTGAATGGGCTATGAGAAAAAGCACATCAAACACCAGTTTAGGAATCAAATGGATAAATAAAACAACATTAGAAGACCTGGATTTTGCCGATGATCTTGCACTATTGAGTGAAAACCATCAAGATGCACAAACAAAATCTAATAGATTAAAACTCATCGCAAGCCAAATAGGTCTCCAAATCAATTCATGAAATGCAAAAATTAAGGACTTCATCGATTCACCTAACGCAATTAGTTTAAATGAACAACAACTTTAAAAAGAACACAAATTATCCTATCTAGGAAGCAAATTAACATTCGACGGTGATGTTGTGACAGAAATTACAACTCGCATTGCACTAGCATCAAGTGCCTTTAACAGACTGTCTAATATCTGGAGGTCAAAGTCAATTAGCACACGCACGAAAATACGCTCAATTAATTCCTGCGTTATTCCGGTGCTATCATATGGATGTGAGAGCTGGAAAGCTCCTTATCTTCAGAAAAGAAATGACTGAGTTTCGAGAACAAATGTCTTCGTAGTATAACTAACACCCATTGGAGTGAATTAAAATCGAATGATAAAATCTGAGAAGAGACACATCAAAATTTCATCACAGATGTTATTAGAAAACGCCGTTGGTCCTACATCCGGCATGTCCTACGCGCACCCATCGACAGAATACACCACCAATCTCTTGAATAGATACCCCTACAGGCAAAAGAGCCAATGGCATACCAAAAGAAACACTCAGAAGAACAATACTTAGAGAAAGTAAAACAATCAATATCCATACTATTTAAGAACTGCACGGAATAGCTTTGAACAGACAGAATTGGAGAGATCTGACCTCTGCCCTATGCGCTAACTTCAGCGCAAAAGGAAAATTAATGAATGAACGTGTTGGACGCGTGTTTCCTAATGGAGATAAGTTTTGCAAAGGATACAATTTAACAACTCGTACATATGTTTCTTGATGCTCAAGTTCATACAATTGGTATAGAAATAACTTCATTCTGCTACGAACTATAAATTGGGGGCGTATCCTATTCAGGACGTAGCCATCAACCCAGCATAGTTTGACTGCGGTGATTTTCTAGGCAATGTAAATGTTCAATAGTTTGCTATAATCTCTGAACGGTCCTACTGCTCAAATTCATGTGACGGGAATGGATCGAACTCGGTACCTTGGCCATCACAAACGAGCTCTGTACCACTTCGCCACAGCCACATAACTACGATCTACAGTACTCATTTTCCAATTGATGTGAGCAAGTATATTTTTCACAAATGTTATTGCGTGGATAACGTTACAAAGATCTGCACTAAATGCCCAAAATTAATGTACGGTACGTCACCAGCAATGTGAATGTGTGCACATGGACTTTATGGACACCCTGTATTGTAGTAGGCATACCATATTCCGGCTCTGTGGCGAGGTGGTACAGAGCCCGTCTGACGGCCAATGTACATAGCTCGATTCCCGCCACAGGCATTTGTGTATCAGGACAGTTTAGAAAGCACTGGCAAACTACTGAAGTACTTATATTGCCTAGAAAATCACTACAGTCAAAAAATGTTGGGTTGATAGCCACGTCCTAAATAGAATATGCTACCAAAAAATACCTTTAGAATATCCGAGTAAGACAAATGTATTGGGGTATATGGTCGTCGCATGATGTCCAGATATCTCTATACATTCTTTAAGCACATGAAGGAATGTAATGGTCATATTTTGCACATATGTTCTAATAGCATTTGCCGGAAGGAAGTGTAAATAACATACATCCATCTTGATGATTGCATAACCGAAATCGTCTGTGGTAAACAAGACATATGTACGGAATTAATTAGGACTTCATTCGTTACGTTCTTTGATTATTCTCACTATTTTTGTTCGGCACTGTTTATATACTTGTAGTCGCATGTCAAAAATAGTGATCATCATCATCAAGTTCCTCGTGTGCCGAGCTTGGCACATAAGGCAGATATGTCACAGCTCTCCATGCTTGTCGCCAAGCTGGCAAATAGGGCATATATCATTGCTCTTTAAGCTTGTCGATCAACAGCCAATTCTTCCAGTACGTTCATTTTCATATCTGATGTTGTGATTTCTTTTTCTATAGTTCTTTTCAGCAGGCCTATTGTTTTTGGTCTTCCCTTTTTTCTCTTGCCACACGGTGACCACGTAAAGACTTGATGTGAAACTCAGCCTTCATTCATTCTGAATGCTGGACCGATAAATGCCCAATGCCTTTTTCTGATAACGACGTCTGTATAGTGATCGCAAGAATATTTTTTTAAAAATCGCGTTGGTTTGTGAAATATAACCAAAAGTTGCAAAACATGGAACTGATTAGAGAAAAATATCAAAAGTGCCTACAAGGCACACACACATACACAAACACACACGCAAGCAGGCACCACACGCACATACATATCATATAACACTTTCAATATCTAAATATATACACATAGGACCTACGTCATAAATAAAATTGTCCAATTGACTAGCTCATAATATGTTATTTATCATGGCATTCACCGTCAATGTGTGATTTATCATGGCATTCACCGTCAATGTGTGATTTATCATGGCATTCACCGTCAATGTGTGATTTATCATGGCATTCAACGTCAATGTGCGATTTATCATGGCATTCACCGTCAATGTGTGATTTATCATGGCATTCACCGTCAATTTGTGATTTATCATGGCATTCAACGTCAATGTGTGATTTATCATGGCATTCACCGTCAATGTGTGATTTATCATGGCATTCACCGTCAATGTGTGATTTATCATGGCATTCACCGTCAATGTGTGATTTATCATGGCATTCATCTGTCATGTGTGTTTTATCATGGCATTCATCTGTCAATGTGTGATTTATCATGGCATTCATCTGTCAATGTGTGATTTATCATGGCATTCGCCGTCAATGTGTGATTTATCATGTCATTTATCTATCAATGTGTGATTTATCATGGCATTCATCTGTCAATGTGTGATTTATCATGGCATTCGCCGTCAATGTGTGATTTATCATGGCATTCATCTGTCAATGTGTGATTTATCATGGCATTCATCTGTCAATGTGTGATTTATCATGGCATTCATCTGTCAATGTGTGATTTATCATGGCATTCATCTGTCAATGTGTGATTTATCATTGCATTCACCTGTCAATGTGTGATTTACGTGCGATATGTGTATCTCTAATTTAATTTTATGAGACCCAGACGACTTTGTGCAAAGGTTGCTTCATTCAAGTGCGTTATCTCCATCTTCTTGTGTTCTTACCTCGATCGTATTCAGATTTCGGGTCCTAGTATAACAATTGTACCTACGTAAAACACAGGTTTTAATAGTTTCACTCAGACATGACGGACTATCACTAAAACTAGTAGGTAATTATGCGCTAATAATTACCCCCTAGTGGGTAATAATGACCCACTAGTTCTAGTGATAGTCCGTTGTGTCTGTGTAAAATAATAAAAACCTGTGTTTTACTAAGTACAATTGTTGTTACATTTCACGCATTTACCTTATATTGATTGATCCTAGTATATGGGATAATATCGATCTCTGACGCTTCTCTCATTTCTTGGTTTTGATTTGACAATACTTGTCCAAATTTAATGTGATTTTTATGTCAGTTGTCATGCTTATGTTTACGTGAGAAGGATACTGCTCGTTTGCTGACATTTTATCCAAGGTTGAAGTGAAGGAAAATGTTGTATAAAATCGTTATCTGCGCTACTTCTCAAGCTCTTGCTGGTTAGTAGTGTAGTCCATGAAATGACCACTGGAAAGATCAAGGGAAGAAGAGATAGGGGACGACAAAGAGAAAAGTTGCTAGATGGACTTGTATTGTGGCACGGTAGAAGTTCAGCAACCGAGGTTATTGACAACACAAGAGACAGAGAGACGCGGAGAAACATGATCGCCTACGCCACTCGACATGACACTTGATTGGTCTAAGCTATACATTTTCAATATAGAAATAAAAAATCGTTAATGTTTAACAGAAATTCACACTAATTTATGTTGATTATATTGTGAGCAAAATCGAATTTCTTGATTTTTCTTTCATAGTATAATCCTTTGTTTGCCGAAATTACTTGTTGAATAAAGTCATCACTGCCAAGCAGAAACGGACGCAGTGAGATTTTAGAAGAAATGCCAGAACTCTCTAGCACCAGCTTGAATATTCAAATAATGTTATACTTAGTCCATTCTTGAAATCCTTTTTCTTTATATCGTGTTTTGGATTAGCAATCAATATATGAAGAAGTTATTGTTATTTGATATAATCGTTATTGTTTCCGATGAATATATTTGGCCGAAACATTGCTTTGAAATGTCTGCAATCTTTATTGTATTTTTATCAATTATCATATTCATACAAGTAGGATTAGAAATTTTTTTTGGGAAGTATTGATTGTTATTTAAATAATATTTATTATATGAAAGTACACGCGTCAGAAATACAACAAATGTGAGATTGTGGTTAAGATGAGGTCATTGTGCTGGTAGCCATTCAGAATACTTGATGGACTTTTATATGGAGTTCTACATTCCTACATACCTAACTACCTCTCTATCTATCTATCTGTCTGTCTATACGCTGTATCCCTTGTTTGCCTTGCAGAGTCAGGGGTAGAAGAGTTTCCTGGAGATGGCCTACATGTGTGCTGTTTATAAGTTTGTTCTTGTAGTATCTTTGATTTATGTGATCCATTTTTTACATGGTCTACCTTTGGCTTTTTACCCGTGATGTCTATGTGTCATGGCCATCTGTGGCATGCTATCTGTTGGTAGTCTGGAAGCGTGTGAAAACCATTTGATATGTTGTCTTTTGATGTACAAAATGTTAACTAGTACAAAATGTTAACTAGTACAAAATGTTAACTAGTACAAAATGTTAACTAGTACAAAATGTTAACTAGTACAAAATGTTAACTAGTACAAAATGTTAACTAGTACAAAATGTTAACTAGTACAAAATGTTAACTAGTACAAAATGTTAACTAGTACAAAATGTTAACTAGTACAAAATGTTAACTAGTACAAAATGTTAACTAGTACAAAATGTTAACTAGTATAAAATGAAATTGATTCAAAATAGTCTGCTGAAGACGAAACATTCTGCTAATGTTGAAATAGTGACCAACGGAAACCACGACAAAAGCGTAACTCAGAATAAAAAACGTAACGAATGAAGTCCTAATTAACTCTGTAGCTATCTTCATACTGTCGCCGGTCTCCAAGTCCAGTGCCATACCCATTTCTAAGAAGATGTGCTTGAAAGCGCATATATCGCTGACAAACTGTTGTTATGTTGTTCGTCCATCACAAGTGATGATGACCATTTGTTACATCCACTTTTGAAAATTCAATTAGAGTTATGTACTTGATTATGGGTTCGCAGATGGCTAACGAGCCCTATTCGAGCTGTAAATGTCCTTGAACATTTCGGACATGGAATGACGACTGTAGACGGATCTTGGTCTATCCATGACTTTCTAGCTGCTCTCCGCTGTTGAGCTACTGTGCTGAATTTCTCCTCTTTTCACAAGATGATGCGTTCTTTTTTATTGTAGAACGCCATGTAGATCTATTTTGTGCAAGTTCTTCCCATGTACCGTGGTCTATTTCAAACTGACAAACTGTAGTCTTACGATGGCAACCAAGTCCGTTCTGCACAATACATTTACTATTGTTTATTGTCTTAGACATTTATTAGGATATATATATATATATATATATATATATATATATATATAACGAATTCTAAGGTATATGTTTTGAATATTATTTTTAAAATAGCGTTATCGCATTATATCATTTTAAGTGACATTTGTTCTAAACAAGGACAATAAAATATCCATGAAATTCAATAACCGAGGTCTTATCATTAACTTTTCAATAAATACATTGAATTCTTACAACATAAAACTAACCGAGATTGCATGCGCGCAAAGTTCGTTGCGTTCACAGTGTCTTCCCAGGTGGAAATTACAGACATGATCATAAATTATTGCGTTATTTCTCACACCGCGGACAGCGCACGTGCATCCGATCCTCGTACACACGTAATGTTGAGTAAACAGTAATGATTAGGAGGGGGTGGAATGCGTGTGTAGGTCTGTGTGTATGTGTGTGTGAAGAAGATTTATGTGTTGTTCGTTATTCGTGTGATAGAGATAGGAACATTAAGAGGGTAGATTAGTTAAGTGAATGTTGTTGACTACATGTCATAAATTCGGAGTGTGTGTGTGTGTGTGATGTGGAAGATGGATCATATATGCATCACTTTGTGAAAGTGAAGGGTTTCAGTCGCGATACAAGTGGGATAATGGATATCAGACCATCAGCGAATTTGCCTGGGACTTCAACAAGAATCGTTGTTGTCGCCGGTATTATTCAACTGCCGTTCGTGTGTTGTCGGGGCCCGAAAGGGCTGCAAAGAATAGCAACACTGTTTACCTTCCATGCATGTCGTACGAGGCGACTAAGGAGGTTATGGGATGGAGTTGCTGTCCCATCCCATATAGGGTCAGTAATCCAACGCTATGCTGAAGGCGGATGTGTCAGGCCGAAAGGCGCAGATATCGCAGCAATTCTGTAAACCATGACACAACGCATTCCGTTCTCCGGACTACATCCTGCTGATCTGCAGAAGTTTGAGAACGAACGCAGAAGAAGAAAAAGAATTCAACTGTACAAACTGACAAATACTGCACGTGTCCCGTTAGAAAGTTTCAGAGAGGATTTTAAACTATGGTATTATTATATGTCGGTACTATTGCATTGTAAAATTAAAAGCTGTAGAGATGTGGTTCTACAGAAGAATACTGAGAATACAATTGATGCCAGAAAAACTCATGTGGAGGTGTTGAAAAAGCGAAATGCGAGACGGAGCTTAGTCAATATAATAAGAAAAGACATTCTTCAATTTTGATTTTTGGCCACAAATTATGAGACAAGGAGTTTTGGAGAATATCATCACAACAGGGTTGAGGGCAACAGAGGCAGATGGCGACAACGTGAGAAAATAATAGATAGTTTAACAACCTGTTACGGCAGGGAAACAACAACGATCTTAATATATAATACACCGCCGAAGATGGATGTGTCGGGCTATTGGCGCAAATAAATCGGCGATACAACGCATTTCCATTCTCTGGACTACATCCTGCTGGATAGCTAGGATCGTTGTCCTACTACAAGAGAGATCCAGTGGGAGTTTGAGAAGTAACGCTGAAGAACAAGAATATACATACAACTGGAGACATAGAGCTGTGGAGAGCCGCGATCGCCTACGCCAGCCGGCATGGCACCTGATCACAGTGATGACTACACATGACTGACTTCATCGTAGTTCATTACAGCGTTTTCTGAAGTGGTATCTCCAATGAGTGATTTGACTTCTGTAACTACCACAACCAGATGTTTTCCCCAGAATCATTTCCCGAGTGTGATGACCATTGAGAGGGTACCACTAACTCTGGAGGGATGAGTATCCATTCTTCCCCAGGATCTGTGCGATAATGTTTAAATACGTGTCTGCGAATATCTTCTGCATGTATCAACCGTAATCTGCCCCCTTTTGAGGCTGCAGCCTTTCACCTTATTGCGTTCTTGGTGAGTTCTGGATGTCTTCTTCTTCTTCTTTCCTTCCTCTTGTACCCTTTACGGGTGTCGAGGGAGATACAATGTTCTTGTTCTCGCTTTTCTGGCAGCTTCAGATAATGTTGGTGTTTGTGTAATGTCTCTTTGATGTTGTCGATCCTAGGTACTCTAGGTCTACCCTTGGCTCTTCATTCTGCTTCTCCTCTCTTCGTATATAATAGTTCTGGATGTAATAATATATGTAAAGTTCTGGCGCTGATTTTACGATATATACGAACTCGTCAGATATTAATTATAGCAGCTACAATTGTTAAGTCAAGGAGACATCTCTCATAACCGCACATGAAATTGTTTGAGTACTTGTGAATATGCAGCGCATGACCTCGTTATAAATCTTGTTAACTTTGCCAATCTGTGTGTCACTAACCGTTAATATGTCACAAGCGTATTCTACACTAGGAACAACCCGCTTCTGATATAGCAGTACGAATAGAGGTTGTCGAATGTCACAAGCTGCCATTACTCTCAAGGCCGATTTTGGGGACTTTGGTTATGGCACGATCAACATGCAGTTTGAAGCATCTTCTTCTTCTTCTGCGTTCAGCATCGGTGGTCATGTTATATTGTCAGGCCTGTCGTCAAGACGGAGTCCACCGTCTTCTCCAAGTCAGAGCGGCTGCCCCATAGTTTTTGCCTCAAGTCTGTATCCTCTGGCAAGGTCTGCTGTCTCTGTTCTTTGTATGTTGGGCAGTCCTGAAGTATGTGTTCCGGAGTCTGGGTTCCTGATACACATGGACTTTCATCTGTGTATGAGATCCTCAATCGGTAAAGGTGACCCAACAGCCTGCAGTGGCCTGTTCTAAGGCGAAATATTGTGGTCTATTGGTATCTTTGGAGGAGATGTATTACATCATGTTTGTATTCCACTTCTATTTGTTTCTTCCACTTTGCTGTGTATGTGTTGTGGATTATTGTTTTTACTTCTCCGTAAGACAGTGGGTGTCTGTGTTGCTCCATTTCGCTTCCTTCTTTTGACAGAGCATCCGCTTTCTCATTTCCCATGATTCCACAGTGTGATGGTATCCATTAAACTGCGATGGAATGTCACTCGCAGATAACACAATGGATTTATTCAAAGAAGATGTCGCTCTCATTAAATGTGAATGCTTCGGTTTCTGTGCTGGTGATGCGATTGTTCAACGAGAACCGCGTGAGAACAACTTTCTTCTTGTAGATCATAGCGCCAGTATCCGAACACCAAGTCCAAAAGTCTAGTTTCTTTTGTATTTTTTTTAGAATCGTATGCCGATTCTGTCTCTGCTGGTAAGCCAAAAAGTTCCAAATAATGTTGGCACATTTTACTTTAGGTATCGGCTGTCCTTGTTAAAATTAATTCAATAAATATCGATATATTGAAGTTGTTAGTTAAATTTGCATAATTTTGACAAAACCGGAACATAAATCTTGTACGAAACAAATACACAAACGAGCATTGGTAAGCACGACAGTGCTTTATATTGTCTCAGTATCATGCACGTCTTCGAAATGACGACCCACTTGAATTGTGTTTATTAGACATTCCGCCCATGACCATGTGTTTTAAATGGTGCCGCCTGATGCGGTCGCCTCTCTGCATAATAGCACGGCGCGGTCATGTAAGTATGTATGCAACATGAAATATGACACCCATCTATATATTGAATCGACCAACGTGTCTTGGTGATGACAAGCACCAAACAACAAGTCAACCGTAAATATAATAACTTCGAATACATTGTGAATATTAATAATAGATAGGAAACTTCTAGAACTCACTCACATTAACTTTTACGCTATTTACGCGTCCAAACAAATACAACTAATACGCTTCTGAGGAAGAGATAATCAAGGTTTTCTTTAAAATATCAACAAAGGCGTCGATGAAAGATCGTGTCTGATGCGTTTACTCTTTACCTGTCCTTGCACATATAAACCCACGTGTTGATCTCTCGCAGAAATGGGAATCAACATTTTTACAGAGTTACAAGAGAGCACAAAATAGCGTGAAGTATGAATCACTCAAACAAACTCAACGACCCTAGATCATATCAAAGAGAAAGATTCCATTTAGCTCCGAGCAAAGCGACTTCATACTTGCAGTTAAATGTGGAACGAGATTAATTATTGATTCTCATTGTGGGCCTGAATTGTTGATGTTGAAAAGGAAATCATTTTGATAGCATTCAGTTAATGAACGACGGCATTTCATAGTTGTAGACAAGTTGTTATGTTTACTATTTATTCTATCATTATTAGTATTATGTTCATCTAGTCAGCTAGAAAAGATTACGGATTTCTTCTTCTTCTTCTGTGTTCGTTCTCAGACTCCTGCAGATTAGCAGGATGTAGTCCGGAGAACGGAATGCGCTGTGCCATGGTTTACAGCATTGCTACATTGGTCTGCATCTGTTTGTGAGACATGATCTTAGCTGCATTGGTCTGCATCTCTTTGTGAGACATGGTCTTGACTACATTGGTCTGCATCTCTTTGTGAGACATGATCTTGGCTACATTGGTCTGCATCTCTTTGTGAGACATGATCTTGGCTACATTGATCTGCATCTCTTTATGAGACATGATCTTGGCTGCATTGGTCTGCATCTCTTTGTGAGACATCATCTAGACTACATTGTCCTGCATCTCTTTGTGAGACATGATCTTGACTACATTGGTCTGCATCTGTTCGTGACACATTGGGATTATTTGATACAAGATCATGTAAGAAATTGAGAAAATGATGATTTTATGTCACAGTGACAGGTTGTCAGCCTATTTCCGAACTTTCGTAGGTCGCCTCGTACGACCTACCTGGATGGAAGACAGTGGCCCTACTATCTACACCTTGAACTAGAATTCTGAATAGGGTACGATACCAATATAATAAAATTTATTTAAACAACCACAAATTGAACATAACGAGATGTGCAGAAAAATAAGATAAGTAGACATGATTATGTCAAATCTGTTATTCCTTGTTCATATCTAGAATAATGGATGTGCTTGAATTATGAAGTGGCCAGACATGTGCGTGATCATGGGTTCAGTAGTATGTTTGTTCTCAACAAAGAACTGGGACTGTCAGTCGTTGTGTATTGGGGGGACATACTCAGCCGGAGAACAGACCGTATATGGACGTGTTCTGTGTGGAATGATGACCTGAGGACTAACTAAATTTCCTTACGCAGAGATTCTAATTACCAAAATAGAAAATACAAGAAACAAGATACAGTCTAACCACAGACACGAGTGAGACACAGTAATATTGTATAATACAGTGTTTCTCAAACTTTCTATTACCATGCCCCCAACCTAATTCTTTCTAAAATTCTGTCTCTCCCTCCCGAAACATGCACATATACGTTTTTTTTTATATTCAAAAATTGGAATATTCCCTAGCTGAAGCCTAATTACAGCTTATTCAGGACACAAGACTTAGGTATGATGGCTTTTTGTGATATTTTTAGGAGGAAATACTAGATAATTATAAAAAAAGTAAATTTTCTAAACATATAATATGCAGCTAAAACTCTAGTACAAAATATTTATTTGCTTTTCAGAATTTCCCCCTGACAAATCGCCCACCTGTGGAGCTTGGGCCCTACGTTGGGAAACACTGGTATAATAGAAATATGTCAGTCATAAATACAAGTTAAGAGACGAGAAACAGTCATCACAGCAGATTCACCACCGTACCACCGTAGTGTATCTATTCGCTAAACCCTTTGCTGCCTTTCGTCGTCAGGAGTAGAAGCGTTTTCTTGGAGATAGCTTCGTATGTTCTGAGTATATTGTGGAATTTGTCGCTTCTTTAATTTCGATGGTCCATTGTTTTCGAGGTCAGCCTCTAGGTTTGTCTTCCCTGTATCTGTGTAGCATAGATTTCCGTGGTATGCTGTCTGATGGTAGTCTGCTGATGCGTGCACACCATTTGATCTGTTGTCTCTTGATATATTACGAGATTGCCGGTTTTTTGCATAATGTCCTCATTCCTCACCCTGTCTCTTAGCGATATTCCAAGGATTCTACATAAGCATGCCATTTAAGCTGTCACAAGTTTACGTTTGTCCTGTGCTGTCGTTGTCCATGTTTGGCTTGGTAGCTTAGCACAGTGTTGTCATAATATCCGTTTTGAAATAGTGTTATTTTGGTGTTAAAAGCTACATTTCTGTTTCTGAAGATTGGTGGTATTTGCCCTAGGGCTTGGTATGCTTTACTATATCTATTGTGTATTTCTTTACTACTCTTGTCGTCTGTTGTTATATTGCTTCCTTGGTAACACCGTAATGATAGACCAAAACAACACCCAAGTCAGAAGAACAAAACTTAGCAATAAATAATTATACCATAAACACAAGTCCAAGGAAATAACTACCAAACATGACAGACTAGATCACTTAATCTCCTTTGTGTGTTTCTAACATCGAGTCCATCTTCTTGAAGTGGAGAGGGGGCTTAGTCCAGCCAACAAACGCTGGAAGCTAAGACTGGTCAGACCATCCCCAAAACTAGCAAGACCACAGCGCTGCCAGAGAAAGTACAGGTTGTCAAGTCCAAGAAATGCATCAGCAACAATGGTATCATGCAACCCGTCAATTGCTACCAAGAAGATATTAGTGTTCTGTTGTATCCAGGGCAGGCCCTAACAATTGTGGGGCCCAATGCGAAACGGATTACGCGGGGTCCAGTCTGGGTAGGGAAGAGGATAATACAATAAATTCTAATATGAATTTATGGGCCTACGAAGTGCGGGGCCCACTGCGGCCGCATAGGTTGCAATGGCTTAAGACCGGTCCTGGTTGTATCTGTTGTAGACACTGTCTTTATCTATTGTCTATGTTCTATCTGTGGCATAGATGTTGCATCTGCTCTAAGAAAGAAAGATAAAATGAAAGAAAGGGAGAAAGTGAGAGAGAAAGAGAGAGTAAAATGGAGAAATCGAGAGAAAGAAAAGGAGAAAGCAAGAAAGAAAGAGGAAGATAGAGAAAAAAAAGAAGAGAACGAGACTGGTTCCATCGAAATCGAATATGATGTGCAGTAGCTTTTAGAGCGTCTTGTGCAAGGAGAAACACAGTGAGAGAGAGAGAAAGAGAGAGAGAAAGAAAACAAGCTTAAGCTACTAGTTACATGGAAACAGGACATGATGAGACGTATGACATCCTCCTCTTACATCCAGGTAAGCATGTGTAATACCTGTGTACTTAACAAGTCTCTCTAATCTCTGCGTCGTCAGGTGCATATAAACACTTACAAACATAAGTACACTCACTAGTTACGATACTTGATACCGGTATTAGGCCTCTCTGTCAGAAACGTCTCATCGCCCAATATTAGTAGCTGCGTATTTGATCGACAAATGTATGATATGATTATCCGTCTTGTAAAGTTGCCCGGGTGCAGGTATGAGAATAATGTTTATCTTATTGAAACTGCGAGTTTCCTCATCAGGAGACTTGCATATGCGTAATATCTAATTAACAGACAAGCAATCATATGTCAGGCACTGAGATAAAGGATACGCAGATACACATATAATGTAGTTCATACATCACAAGATGATGATGACCATTTGTTACAGCCAATTTATGAAACGCAGTTTGACGTTTGTTCCATCTTTTTATGAATACATATGTGGAAGATAAGCCATCAGTGGTGTCAAAAGGTCATTGCATAGTTTAAGCCATCAGTGGTATCAAAGATCCTTACATAGCTTAAGCCATTAGTGGTGTCAAAGGTTCTTGCATAGCGTAAGCCATTAGTGGTATCGGTGGTCCTTACATAGCTTAAGTCATCAGTGGTTTCAGAGGTCCTTGCATAGCTTAAGCCAACAGTATCATCAGCGATTCTTGCATAGCTTAAGCCATCAGTGGTGTCAAAGGTCCTTGCATAGTTTGAGCCTAGGTTGATTATTTTAATGGTGTTTGATCTGCTCGTAACGTTTTGGCTAATCTCCGTTATTATGCTGCTGTATTTCTCACTTTTTTCACACAATGGTGTGCCTTTTTATATTGCAGATTGCCATGTAGCTCTTTTTCGTGCATCATCTGCCCATGCCATGTAATGTTTTATGTCAGAGGAGAAAACAGAATGTAAGAACGGCCGCAACTTATGTCCAATTAGTGCCTTCCAATGTTTACAATGACCAAGTAACCAAAGTTTCAAATGACTAACTAAGTAACCAATGTTTGCAATGATAACATTTTTTAAATATGTGTCCGATTGTATTGTTCTTTAGATAGTTTAAATATGTGTCCGATTGTATTGTTCTTTAGATAGTTTAAAATATGTGTCCGATTGTATTGTTATTTAGATAGGTTAAATATGTGTCCGATTGTATTGTTATTTAGATAGTTTAAATATGTGTCTGATTGTATTGTTATTTAGATTGTTTAAATATGTGTCCGATTGTATTGTTATTTAGATAGTTTATGTCAAAATATATGCCGTATTAATGTTAAAATGTCGTAACTTCGGATACGGAACTAGCGATTTGCGCGCAACGCACTGTCCCAAAACTTCCAACTCAATGTGTAGCGAGTATACCCAGTGAACTAGGGTTCTCATTGTGTAATGTCATGCCTAACTCCAACACCTCCCCCCCCCCCCCTTAAACTCTTGTATAATCCCGACTACTACCATTCTTTCGCATTACGCCGTGGTACAATTGAACCTGTTTGAGACATCGTTCTGACGTTCCAATATCCGATTGTAAACACAGTTGTTGAATTAAATAAGGTCGAACGAATCATGATGTAAATATAAAAATCCTTGACTCCATTTCAGTAAACACAAATATAAATTATTTTCGAGATTAAATTATTACGATCTAAAGCAAATTGCAATGAATCTGGAGACATGGACATCTATGACATCCACTGTGTGCACCGTTTGTGACCCTAGAGGAATAAATAACAAACAATTAAACCTACTCTAACATTTGCCATGTTTTAAACATTTCTAGCAACACGATCTGCACATGACGTAATATCATTAACCGTGCGAAACTGTGCGCACTGTAAAGCACTTGCAATGAACTTGTGCTTGATATTTAAGTTCGTACATATTCCGCTTCTAGACCAAATATACGGTAGGCGCTAATTGGACACAAGTTTCGAATGGCCCAATTACATCACACCAAATCCTCATTGATAACATTTTTGTGCCCAGCTAATAAAGACATTTTGGCCTATGCACCGAATTCGGCGCCAAAGGAATATGTTTGTTTGTTTTTCGTTCGCTCCATTGTAACCATCACGGATATACGTGAGATTTCCGCCGGGAGCGTGATTACGTTGTGCCACCGTTATGTGCCTTGTAGGCCTAGCACATCCGATTTCGGCATGCCTTGACAATTCGGGTGGGCTACCCTTAGCCTGTGACAGCCTCTATATCTGTCTCCAGGCACGCGTAGTGAAGACTCTTCGCCCAGACGATTTTCTTGCTCTCGTCTCACTCGAACGAGGTGTTCCACTGTCTATGAACTTGCCTCGTGTAATTGGACGTGCTGTGCCTGTGCCCATTGGGTACTGAACCGTTTCTCATCCATGAGCCTGGTTCCTTAAGGGGAAGAACTCAACAGAGGAGTTGGACCCTGGCTCTTTCGCCCTCTTAGCCGAGGTGTCATTCACCGACATCGTGTACCCCTTGTCCAAGTTCGAGTCTCACACCACGCGTTTGAGAGCAAGGCGTTCTCGAGCTGAGCGTCCTTGTCCCAATAGCGCCTGAGCCCATCAGGTACTGAACCCTTTCTCTCTTCAAGTGTATTTCCGGTGTAGGAAAACCTGACAGTAGAGTTGGGCCAGGGCTAAATCGTTGTCCCTTTTGTGCCTGAGCGAATCGAGTACAGAACCCTTTCTCTCTGCAAGTTACTTCCGGTATAGGAAACCTTGACAGTAGAGTTGGGCCAGGACTGCCATCGTTGTCCCTTTCTTGCCTACACCCATCGGGTACAGAACCCTTTCTCTTTGCAAGCATATTTCCGGTTTAGGAAGGCTCGACATTAGAGTTGGGTTAGGTCTTTTGCTTTACCAAAAGGTTGATGGATGGGTCTGGGTCTCTGCCTGTTAGGAACTCTGGTAACTAGAAGCCCGTCTCGAGCTGACGGAGCTTGTAGTTCCCTTTCCTAGGGACTTTTCACTTTCTATTTGCAGTTCGCGCTGCCCTCTAGCGCTGTTCTGCCCTTTCATTGTTTCATTGTACTCTGTATGAAACATATTTGTCTCTCGCCATGCATTTACCTTTACGTGCATTTTACATTGGCCGCCCCTCCAATGTTCGGACTGGACTGACTAGCTTCACTGTATGTCGACAGTGTTGCTATATGTGGTGATGCTGGTGGTGTCGGAGATATTGTCTGTCTCTTGTGCAGTCAAATCTCTTTCCATCTGCTACCTCCACATTCTCGGACACGATCCCCAAATGATTTGGCCAGAATCAGCACGAGCTGCTGTATTTCTGTTTCCAGGGTGCACCACGTGGAGGTACATTTGGGATCTTGGTTATCTGCTAACCCTGGGTCCGCCTAGAGCAATGCGTTCCCTTTGCACCCCCCAAAGGAATATATATATATATATATATATATATATATATATATATATATATATATATATATATATATATATATATAAAGTTTAAAACATAGTTTTACACAATAAATAGTTGGAATGTTATTTTATGTGCACAACATTTGTGCACTAGATACAGATGCAATAAATAGCTAAAATTGAATTTTACAAATATTTTCAAGTTACACAGTCATAAATGCGATGGGATATATTTCCCATTTCGGAGACAGAAATTGGTGTGTCTGTCACAAGCGATTATGTGCTGTTAATGTAACGCCAAGAAACTATATTACTAAGTGAGAAAATCAATGGTAAAGCTCAAAATTAAGAAACCGATAAAACTCAATAGAGTTACTTGTAGTGATTTTATGCAAGAGTCAGACACGTCTAACAACATGGGAACACACGTCTAACAACATGGGAACACACGTCTAACAACATGGGAACACACGTCTAGCAACATGGGAACACACGTCTAGCAACGAGGGAACACGCGTCTAATAATATGGGAATACTCGTCTAACAAAGTGGGAACACGCGTCTAACAACATGGGAACAAATCACCAAATTGGTTTGGGCTTCATTACTGCATTCACATTGTATGGTAACCATCCATCATGTTTCTTCTATTTAAAAAAAAATAATTTCAAACACAGATTGGTGAGATTTATAGGATGATATATGATATATGATATATGATTGATTCAGTGATGATTATGGTGATGAAATAATCCCTTAAACTGTGAGCAGGCAGCTCTTGACATCCTATAGCCCTTCTGGCAAAAGCACAGGTTCTTCTCAGTTGTGTATCTGATGTACCATCCGGATGAATATAAGGTTGTCTCAAATGCATGAATGGGTAGTTTATCGATTCATGTTGAGTTTTTGAGGGAAGGCATTCCAGTGCGCCATTATCTGATGATTACCACGTCATGGTAGAGCCGCAGTGCGCACTTCTGAGACAACTATCTCATCATTCTTCTGTCGAACTTGTTGACCCATCCGCAGCGATGGTACATCTAGAATTCCTCGTCATGTACAAGTCTGCCACTATAGAACAAAGGTGCAATGGCTGGTTACCTTGCATACCTTCGACTTCCATGTGGATTAAATACGGATGGGTCAACTAATCTGACACTGAAATGATGAGATAGTTCGCCAAGAAGTGTATAGTGTTCTCCTAGAAGGACGTGGTAATACTGGGGTAATGACGCACTGGAATACCTACCCTCGGGGACTAAGCATACATCGATAAACCTCTCTTACTCAAATATGCATTTGATACACCTTACATGGATCCTGGTATCACCAAAATTATGGGCTGTCAAGAGTTATCTACTCACAGCTAAAGGGATTATGTTATCATAAGAATCATTACATGTCTTCACAAGTAGAATGACATTACTTGTCTTCACATGTAGAAATGCATTATTTGTCTTTACAGGTAGAATGGCATACAAGAGTCATATTTTATGAATGTAAATTTCTTGCGTTTAAACGAATTACAATAACTATCAACTAGGACATGATAAGTACATGTGGCTATTGCTTTCTTCTGCTTTCACTGCTCTTGGAAACTCTGAAAATGCCAATTTGGGATTAGAAAGGACAGAGAGAGCTAGAGAGAGAGAGAGAGAGAGAGAGAGAGAGAGAGAGAGTTACAGAAAATGAGAGGGAGAGAGAGAGAGAAATAAAGAGATATACAGAAAGGTGTTATCATCTCCGAAACTTGGCAGGAGCGGCTACGCGGCAGCCCAGGGCGGAAGCGTCACAAACTATATCCGGGGTCCCAGCCCCGAATTGAAGTTACCTGTTACGACGAGGATGAAGATTACACAGTGCGTAAAAATTGTATGTATTGGCGTTGGGTGTATTAAGTACACAAGTATGTGAATGTGCGCATTCACAAGCGAACAATCAGTGCACGCATTTGCCCTAATAGCATGAAAAGATAATATTTCAAGAATGTTGTGATAAGGGAAATAACAATGATAATTCTGCTTCGTAGATTCTACCAGGAACATGTAAGCCATTTCCATACAAGGGTGTTAAGTTAAAAATACTTTTGTAACTGCGCATCCACGTTCCAGAAACATTTGTGGGAAAAAACAAAAAGAGGAACATGTTATTTATTTCAAATTTAGCTTTCCTTTTCACATTTGATTTTTCAATATCTGTAATTATTTTTTAAATACCGAAATACCGATTTGGTTAAATATATTTTCTATTTGTAGCAATGGCAACGTTCCTGATGTTTTAGGTTTTCTTCTTTTCGATGTTTCTTTTGCTGTGAGTTTCCAGGACTTGCTAGGATAGGCTAAAATAGCTAACATTACTAGATATATTTATAGAGCTTTGTACATGTTTGTTTTTGACCGAAAGTGTGTTTAATAAGTGCGGGAGAAATTGAGACAAATGTCCTCAAAGGATACTTGTATATATTTATCAAACATTGAAACGTAGGATGTCATCTGTTGTCGGTATGTTGTGACACTAGTCAGGGGATGACAGGTAATAGTAAGATAAGTTATGACACATCGTCATAGTGCATGGTGCCCTCATAAGTCCATTGTTGCATTAGTCAATAGTTGACTAGAAGCTGCCTGATTAGAGTCGCCTAGAGCAGTTTCTCAGTAGAGAAGTCGCCTCTTCTTCGCCATGCGAGAGCATGAACACTGGTACCCTACTTTCATGTAGCTGGTTTAACCGTGTGAGTAATATTTACTTCAGGCCAGGAATAGTGCATGGACCCACAAACCGGGTGTGCTGGTTACCATAAGAATTATTTAACGTTACATTACCATTTCTCTAATTCAAGATGTCACATATTTTGATTCATATAAAAATAGAAAAAAGGTGCCTGAAAGCAAACACAGTAACCTACCAACGTTCACCATTACTTTTTCACCCAAAGATCAAGATGGAAATATTTAAAAAAAAACATCTATCTACAATATTTTATACCAACACTCTGCTACCAATGTCAAACATGGACACTCTGCTACCAATGTCAAACATGGTCTTTAACAGTCTCGCAGCAGAGAAAAATCGTTACATGTGAAATGGAGTGTCAGAGAAAAGCTGCAAAAGTGATTAAACTAGATAAAATAAGAAATGAAGAAATTAGGAAAAGAGTTGGTATATCATGTATCGAACATATTGAGAGACAGCAAGTAAAATGGTCCGGTCACCTTATGAGAATGATTCTTGATTCTTGATTAGAACTGGCTTCACAGCACGCGGGACATTCCCATAAGTGCTCCGACCTCCGCTCCAGCAGCCATCCCAGTGTATGTAGACTCATAGTTCCGGTCAGGTATTGATTGTATGATCTTCGGGACTTTCCAAAAAATTTACTTTTCCTCCCCTCACCTCTGAATACTCCAATTTCTAACATTATCTGTATGTGTACGTTCTCAACCTCATTGACATCATCTGCATCTTGATATGAATTTATTACTACCTTTATTAAACCTGCTTTATCTCTTCTCATCAATGTGCCGTCTATCGCGGCATTGCCTGCTAGTAAGTCAGCTCTCTCGTTTCCTCTGACCCCAGCATGACCAGAGCAGTATATCCATGTAATGCGCTGGACAACTGAGTTGTTCAATAAGTCCCACCATTCTTTTCTTAGCATGAACTTTTCTATCTTGCGCAACATGCTTTGAGAGTCTGTGAGTATTACCGCGTGTGTTGATGTATCAGTTATCAACCAATTAAGAGCTGCTGTAACTCCCTCTATCTCCATCCTCATGCTCGATGTGACAGTAGAATATGCTGAAGATTTCTCAACCAACTTCACGCCATTTCTGTAGGCAACAAAACCCCAACCAAAAAAAAAAATTATTTACACAAATCATGAGAATGAACCCAAACCAAATACCAATAAGAGCATATAACACATGCAAATCCGGGTGTAAAGCGAGAGGTAGACAAAGAAAACGGTGGATAGAAAACATCAAGATAGCCTGGAACAAACGTGGACTAAATGCAACCACGGCGACACATCTGGCCCTAGAACGACAGCTTAACCACCACCAATACTCGTAACGGCAAGCGTGAATACGGTCAACCATCATTCACATGGGAACAGACAATATGCAATAATTTTTGCAAGATTGCAAAATATGTGGTTAAACACTCAGCAATATACATATGATGATGCTGAATTTTATGTTTCATAAAATAATCTAAGGATGTTCGAGGGAGAGGAGATGGCTACCACCCTCATTTGCAGAGCCACTGAAATGTGAGATCGCTAATATCTCACACCCCTACGGCATTAATAAATGCTATGGGTTACTTTACTTTTTATAAGGTTGTCATATGAAATATGAAAGATAATCCATCATAAATAACATTCAATAAGTTAGTGGTAAAAATTTATTGCTATTGAAATGAAATTCTACATAATGATTTTGAGAATGTTATGTACAACAACAACAACAACAAAAAGATGGTGACACCATTAGAATAACGAAGATTCGTGGCTACTAAGCAGGGTATGAAAAGATAAACTGGTATATGTTGTAGCTAATTGAACGCAAGAACAAGTTTGTCAATATATGAAGAGACATTAGTAATGTAGCGTTATGATTGTTAGCAAAATAATTTTTTTTCATCTCCAAGAATTACGAGCGATTAGCTCTTATTTACTACGTGTAATAGGGTAGATTCGCCAAGACTTTACTTCATATCCAGCAGACTCAACCCTCAGCGGTGTGCACCAGAATATTCCAACTCTCAGCGGTGTGCACCAGAATATTCCAACTCTCAGCGGTGTGCCCCAAAATATTCCAACTCTCAGCGGTGTGCACCAGAATATTCCAAATCTCATCGGTGTGCACCAGAATATTCCAACTCTGAGCGGTGTGCCCCAGAATATTCCAACTCTCAGCGGTGTGCACCAGAATATTCCAAATCTCATCGGTGTGCACCAGAATATTCCAAATCTCATCGGTGTGCACCAGAATATTCCAACTCTCAGCGGTGTGCACCAGAATATTCCAAATCTCATCGGTGTGCACCAGAATATTCCAAATCTCATCGGTGTGCCCCAGAATATTCCAACTCTCAGCGATGTGCACCAGAATATTCCAACTCTCAGCGGTGTGCACCAGAATATTCCAACTCTCAGCGATGTGCACCAGAATATTCCAACTCTCATCGGTGTGCACCAGAATATTCCAAATCTCAGCGGTGTGCACCAGAATATTCCAACTCTCAGCGGTGTGCACCAGAATATTTCAAATCTCAGCTGTGTGCACCAGAATATTCCAACTCTCAGCGGTGTGCCCCAGAATATTCCAACTCTCAGCTGTGTGCACCAGAATATTCCAACTCTCTGCAGTGGGCACCAGCATATTCCAACTCTCAGTGATGTGCACCAGAATATTCCAACTCTCTGCAGTGGGCACCAGCATATTCCAACTCTCAGCGGTGTGCAATGTTTTGACACGTCTCCTATTTAGAGTATAGGGGTTTTGTGATTGCTCTACATTTAGAAAAATCTCGTATTGAAGTCATGAGTTTCAGCTCCTCTGCCAAGTATCCTGTCCAGTTAGAGGTTTTCATGATGGCAACCCACCTCCTGGCTATGGTCACTGGGATCGTGGAGTAGTCAGCTATGCATTTCTTGCCATCAATCGGGCTCTTCAAATAGCAACGTTAACATCTTGCATGATTATGACCAATCTCAGGTAATTGTGACGTAATTCACATAATTACGTTTCATCACACGTAATATAATCATCGTCAGGTGCCATGCCGACCTGCGTTAACGATCATGACTCTCCACAGCTCTCTATCTCCAGCATTATGTATCAAGATTGTTTTTGTTTTACTGACGTGCTAGATTTTCAAACTGCCTAATATTTTATCACGTTGTCGCCCTCTGTTGCTTTCAATCTTGCCTGTTGTGACTATGTTCTCCAAACCTCCCTGTCTCATGAAGTGGCCAAAGAATGAAGATTGTCTTTTTCTTATATTATTGATTAAGGTCTGTTTCACATTTGACTCTTTCAACACCTCCACATTAGTTTTTTCTGGCAAGATTCTAATGTACCACCTGCATATAGCCTGAACATTGCGTACATATTAGACCTAGAACCATAGTAAGTTCTGTATCTCAAATAATTTCCTCAGTTGGATGTGAAATGTCGGATTCTCTGAATGTTGGAATACAAAGTGGAAAATGATTTTAAACTCTAATTTCAAACCTGACGGCTAGAAATGTTGAAATTGTCTTGTGTATTGTAATTTGTATCTTTTTCTTGTCTGCAGTCATAGCCCCCTAGTTTTAGTGATAGTCCGTGGCGTTCAAGTGGAACTTAGCAAACCTGTGTTCTAAGTACGTACACTGGTGTGGGGATTCCCACAAGAAAATATTGTCCACATACAATGATATGGGGATTCCCAGAGAAATGAATGTATTATTGGCATGTAATCTACCAAAAGTGTCTTGCCGCATAGTGATTGGTTTGGTAGGTCAATAGCGAGAACTTTACACCTTTCGCGTGCGGGTTAACAGGAAAAAGGTCTACCTAAGACGAAGATGGACATTAGGCATTTCAGATCGTTTAATCGTGCCTCTGGTGAGTCTATTCAAAAGGCGTAGAATCGCGAAGAGTTCAGAACATATACACGGTTAGCAAAGTCATGGTAAGAGTATGATATTTGTGTGAAACTAAAATACTCATGCATTTGTCCAGAATAAATAAGCAGCCAACACACTAAGAGTTCCTAACCACGTAGAAGCGATGGTTTATATAAAAGTATAATTTATATCGATTGTTTATAAGTGGAATGTTCAAGAGCAGGATCTGTCTATGTCACGTGTCCTTTGAAGAATGTTGTCGTCACTGACACTCTGAACGCCTTAGAGTCATGTGGTAGCTGTCTAGCTTCTTCCAGTGTCATGTTCAGAATGTCATCGATGTCATGTGTCCATCGTTGTGTTGGTCTGTCTCTTGTTCTCTTTCCTGGAAATTTCTCCTCCATGATTAATCTTTCCAGATCATTATGTCTTTTTATATGTCCGAAATATTAAGCTGTCTCTCAGACTAGTAGATTTGAGTGCACAGTCGACGGCGAATAAGGGGTGGCGAACAATATTCGACAGAGATTTGATCTTGCCTTCAATCTGTTAAGATTGAATAGTCTTCGATCAGCTCGATAAAGAAAGCAAATTTCAACACTGTTATTCCGGAAGACATCATTTAATATGGCAGAGAACACAATTCTAAATAGCGTCGGATTCAGGATGCAACCCTGTTTAACACCGCTAGTTCCTGGAAACGTGTGGAAGTGTCCGCCGTCTTCTTGCCAAAAAACAACAAATCATGTCAACAGATAAAACAACACAACAACCAAAAATAAGAATAGACAATACCGAGATAGAATGTGTGCATAAATTCGAATACTTAGGAGCAAACATCAACAGTGCAGGAGACTGCGTGGCAGAAATAAGGAAGAAATTGGCAATGGCATATTGTAAAATAACACGGTTGAAAAAAACATATGGAAAAACAATAAAATAGAAACGAAAGTGCTAATGTTACGAACTTTTATTTTTCCGGTTGCAACATAACGCTGTGAAACATGCACCCTAAGTAAAACTGCGGCAAAGAAGATCAACGCATTCGAGCTGAAATGCTACAGAAAGATGATTAGAATATCATGGAAGAATAAAATCAGAAACTCAGATATTATAAACACACTGAATATTCCAGAGTGTTGGTTACTAAACACAATAACAAAAAGAAAACTACGCCTGTTTGGTCATATAAAGAGACATAACTGTTTAGAAAGACAAATAATGGAGGGGAGAGTACCTGGTTAGAGGAGAAAGGGCAGACCAAAAAGACGATGGACTGACGACATTAAAGATAACATGAATACATCGCTATAAAATGCAAGCCACATCGCCCAAAACAGAGAGAGGTTCAGAGAGTTCATTGGAAAGACAACGTTCTGGAAGGAATACGTCACATGACACAGATTGCTATTTGTTTCTGAACCGATACAGAACCGATTCGTCGAGTCGACATGCGTAAATCTTCTTGAAGCTCATAGAGATTATTACTTATGAGAAAATTATGAAGTTAAATGATCTGAATGTTATTCTAGGCAGAGATCGTGCAACTCTGTTGAATTTGATTGTTTAAATATTGGAGAATACTAGTACAGTAAAGTCCATCTTCTATAAAGTTTAAGCAACTTTGAACATTGTAACAGACGTACTGATGTAGATATAATGTAACCACACAGATGACGTTATTAACATGAGCGTTAATAGTAATATCGAATTGGTGTATAAAGACAGCATTGTTGACATCAACATTTCTCATACTTGTCAACAAATGTCTACCTTTTTCTTAGATTCCAGAACAACCTCCCTAATTGTTTACCTAGTTTCTGTACAACCCTGACATTAAAAAAATAACAACGTTGTTTTTGATGACAACTTTTCCGATATAATCAAACTGTAATTCTTTCCACGGTTGAAAAGAGCCCTCCTAACCATATCAGGTATAGTTTGTTTATAAACTGACGACGAACGCTTCCCCCTATCATTATTCTAGATAATTAGACTTCTACCTAATGGTTACATTGGAATACTTCCAAGAAACGTCGGCATGGTTTTCCTCCTTCATCATATTATGTCTCGGCTTGAGAACGCCTACTCTTAAAGATATATATCCATATATCAATTGCGACGATACATGCCAACTTTCTCCTGTTTGTTAGGAAAGGTTACTCGATAATCTTACTACTGGGATAGTCAAGGTTCCTGCTAGGGAAGTGCACTGAAAGGAGAGTGCTAGACCGATGTTTTTCAAACTGTTTTTACGGCAAGTTGATCCTTTAAAAGAGGGGTAATATTGAATGGTACCGGATGTCTTTAAAGTCTATATTCTCCATTTACATTTGTGGTAACACTACGTCACACAGTGCAGTTAGTATGGAAATAAAAATAGGGGTAAGACAAGGATGTATTTCATCACCCATGTTATTTAGCATGTACACATGTGTAAACATATAGAAGGATTGATAATGTTCAAGATCAGTAAGTAAATATTAAATACTCAGCGATATGTAGATGACTTCATTACTTTCATTACTGCTTGTTTTCTCCTGTTACGGGATGAAGGGAGGTTTTTAGGATGTGGAAGTAAAGGTCGCTTTGCTATAGCTGTTACTGAGAGGTGTACGGGAAGAATTTTTTATTGCACCTCCGAAAGACAAAAATCCTTGTCCCAACCGTGGATGGAACCCGGGAACCTCATGGTTCTAAGGCCAGCGTTCTGATGACACAATCCTTTTATCAGAAAGTGAATAAGACATACAAATACTATTATATGAAGTTTATCAATCAAGTAAAGAATATGGACAAAAATATAATGACAATCATCAAATTCAAAGAAAAACATAAATAAACATGGATATATACTACAATGATGGTAATGATACGTATAACATTACCAATATCCTGGACACATAATCACAAATGATGGCAGATCTGAAACAGATGATTATTGTAAAAAATTTTTTGAGTTTTTCTGTTATTTTTTGGAGGATCTCTCAACTAAAACAAAAATATGACGTAGTCGGCCGACTTTCTTGCAATGTATAGGTTAGCCATGGCTATTTTTCACATGCGATTCCACGTATATAAAAAACGCCAAATCGAGTTATCAACAATAATCAGAAACGTCAGGAATGAGAACCTAATTAATTCAGCGAACAATTGTTCTATATTCCCAATCGGTCACGGCCTAACACATGCGGTTTCAGTTAATGTAGGTGGACTTCCTTAGTCTACGTACGCCGTCATATCTTATGTTGGGCGAAAAGTGTGCATTGACTCTACGTCATGATGGTTGATCGCTCACTGTGCGCTTGCTATTTACAGGCCAAGACATGTCTATAGATGGCAGTCTCTGCGCAAGTAGTAAGCAAAGAATTGGACTTTGGTCGACTACGTCTGTCTCGGGCAAGTTGTCCCTCGTGCCACTGAGCTAAAGTATATATTTTCTCGCTGTATCAACCTCTGACCGTCTACATTAAATCTTTCCAGTCACAATGTTGTCCAAACAATCTGTCTCTTTTTGTAACTAAAATATTCTGGCTGTCTCTTTCTGAAGTTAATAAATAACTCTGGTTTTGCATTTTCAGCAATCTCCATTATTCTTGTCTAGCTGAACCTGTTACTCCTGCTTGTATATTCCAGTAAATTTGTCTCGTGTAATTAGACGATCAAATGACATATGCGTCTACGGATACTGAACCTGTCTTATCTGAGAGCCTGGATCCGGACTAGCAAACACACTCTAGTTCTAACAATACTCACGTGGGAGACAGGTTACTATCACTGTGGTCAGTCGTTATTTAGTAGAACTTCATAACCTGTCTCCCACGTGAGTATTATTTTTAGCAGTTTTACCTATTGTTGATTATCTAGTTATAATAGAGTAAGACCGTGTCCGGTATAATTACCTGTGTACATACAGATAAACATGAACTGAACGGCTGATTTAGATTTTTTAAAATGCATGTCGTTGGTTGGACTTGGCCTTTTTTGGCATGCGACTACAAACATGGGGAGCCGCGTTAGCGCAGTGGTTAGCGTACTGGCTTCGCATATGAGTGGTCCTGGGTTCATTCCCGAGTTGAGGCGGAAATGTTTTCAGATCGCAACGGCTCCCAGGTCGACCCAGCCGTAAATGGGTACCGGATTAATCCGGGAAGTAAAGACTGCGAGGGAGAGGAGATGGCTACCGCACTAATCCGCAGAGCCTCTGAAATGTGAGATCGATAACATCTCACACCCCTACGGCATTAATAAATGCTATGGGTTACTTTACTACTACAAGCATGTAGTGGTCAACAATAGAAAACAATAATCAGAAAAATTACGAAATACCGTCGTGTTCACTTTCTATACAGAATTCTTCTGTATTCCTCAAGGTCTATGTTGGACTAAGGTCGGTTAAGTTTCGTTCACGAACATTGTAAACATATTCTCCACGTTAGAGCTTCTACACATATTTTTCTTCGGACAAGGCAATATTGTATGTGCCTTTTCATTGTCAACATAACCAGTTTCCGAGAGACAGCTGAAAGTTCGCTCTCTAACATAAACATTGTTCCCGTATGGTTTACATTTGTCTACACGACTTTGCCATCTAAGTTTGTACTAACTTCACATGTACTCAATCATCGATTCTTAATTCTCCGTAGACTAGCTTACTTTTCTGGGTTTCATGAGCTGTCAGACAAGACAATACTGTAGACCGTTCTTGCCGTTGTCTTACACTGTCGTGCAACAGTGCTCTGGCAGTGGAAGTCGAGAGGTTCTGTTCAGGGATGTTGTTTATTTTTTGTGTGTGCAATCAATCCTAATTCCCTCTCTGTCAACGCTTCCCGGACGATCAATAAATCTTGCTTCGCACGAGCTTCGAAGAAATAAGTTTCAAGGGTGTACCACGAGGTGGTGCTTTTATGTACTTTGTTATCTCCAAGCTGTGGGATTGCACAATAGCTATAAGAAGAACTCTGCGTGCCACACATTTCCGAATTTCATTATAATCATCACAAGTTGTACTTTGTATTTATACTCAAATAATTCACAATTATTTATACCAAAACCTAGCACTATATGTTTACACTCACAAATCACCCTATATATTTATATTCACACATCGTACTGTATGTTTACATTCACACATCGTCTTTTATGTTTACACTCACAGACCACCCTATATATTTACATACATATATCGTACTATATATTTACATTCACATACTGTCCTATGTGTTTACATTCAAACACCGTACCATATGTTTACACTCAAACATATGTTTTCACAAACACACATCCCCTATACGTTTACACACAGTCACACACCTTGCCATATTTGTTTTAAACACACATCTCACCCTATATGTTTACACACACACCTTGTTCTAAATGTTTACACAAACACATTACCCTATATGTATACACACACACCTTTGCCTATATGTTTACACACACAAACACACCTTGTTCTAAATGTTTACACACACACAAACACACCTTTCCCTATTTGTTTACACACACAACTTGTTCTAAATGTTTACACACACACATCTTTCCCTATATGTGTACACACACACCTTTCCCTATATGTGTACACACACACCTTTCCCTATATGTTTACACACATACACACACACACACCTTGTTGTAAATGTTTACACTCACATCCGGTCTGATTTATTTACACTTAAAATTGCTGAATAAATTAACACTCTCACCATTCTTTATTCCTTTATACTACCATTACCCTATACGTTTGCACTTAAAACTTACCTGGTCTGTTCAAACTAATATAACGCCTTTAATTTACGTCGGCACCGTAATCATTTAATTTAATTGGCAGCTTGAGCCGTTTCCGGTCACACTTCCTGCTCGCCTCATCGCATGACAGATCAACATCATACTTGAATATCAATGTTATATTTCTATTTTACATCTTGTGATATCAAAAGTCTGCGGGGAAGTTAGAGGGCGATCTCTCAGAGTGGTTTGAGGTACAGAGTGGAGTAAGGCAGGGATGCACACTCTCCCCATACCTGTTCAACATCTACGCAGAAAGTATAATGAGGAATGTGAGAGAAGACATACACAACGCTGACTACCACGCTTTAAAAATCGGTGGTTTTAAAATCATTGAACTACGCTACGCAGACGACACTGTACTTCTTTCAAATGATATAAAGGGATTAGAACAATTAATCAAGAAAAGAAAGAAAAATAGCGAATCACAAAACTTGTATTTAAACACTCAAAATTCATATCATCAGATATTACAACAGAATAACATACAAATAATCAGAATAGACAATAACGAGATGAATATGTGGAGGATACACTTGAATACTTAGGAGCAAACATCAACGGTGCAGGAGACTGCAAGGCAGAAATAAGGTAGAGATTGGCAATGGCTTATGGTTAAATAACACGGTTGAAAAACATATGAAAAAACAATAAAATAGAAACGAAATTGTTAATGTTACGAACTTTTATTTTTCCCTTTGCAACATACGGCTGCGAAACATGGACCCTAAGTAAAACAGTGGCAAAAAAGAGCAATTCCTTTGAGATGAAATGCTACAGAAAGATGCTTAGAATATCATCAAAGGAAAAAAAGGGACACTCAGATATTATAAACACATTTAAGATTCCAGCTTGTTGGTTACTAAACACAATAGCATAAACAAAACTACACCTGTTTGGTCATATAAAGAGATAGAACTGTTTCGAAATACTCATAATGGAGGAAGAGTACCTGGGTGGAGGAGAAAGGGCAGACCAAGAAGATTATGGACTGACGACATTAAAGATAACATGAATACATCGCTAGAAAATGGAAGCCGTATCGCCCAAGACAGAAATGGGTTCAGAGATTTAATTGGGAAGACAACACTCTGGAAAGAATACGTCATATGACACAATATCTTTCCCGCCGATTTATTCCATTGTAAACCGTTTTCATCTGCAGACGATGTCATATGAGTTCTCTGTGATAAATCACCTCATCGGTTCACAGTTAAACTATCAATGCATAGTGTTACCAGACAATATCCGTTTCACATCCACACCTCACTTGAACCGTTCAAATAGTCAATTCACCTTATACGTTCATACTGACACCTTCACAATGTGACTCTTGACATCTTGAAATCAAGCTTCACTGCTTCCGTATGTTACATTGCAACCAGCTGAAGTTATATGATGCAAAGTATGTCGATTTTCTAAGTCACGGAATTATTGGCAGTTTCAATGCAGGGAGAGCGCTGTGTGACGCTATGTGTATCATTCTAGGAAGCGACTTCGTGTATTGAATGCGAGTTCAGCAGCAGCAGCAATAACCACCTGCTGTCAATGTAAATAAATAAAGGATGATGAACTGTTTTATGAAATGAAGGATGATAAACTGTTTTATGAAACAAAGGACGATATACTGTTTTATGAAACAGATGACAAACTGTTTTATGAAACAAAGGTTGATAAACCATTTTATGAAACAAAGAATGATAAACTGTTTATGAAATAAAGGATGATAAACTGTTTTTTTGAAAAAAGGGTGATACGCTGTTTTGTGAAACAGAGGATGATAAACTGTTTTGTGAAACAGAGGATGATAAACTGTTTTGTGAAACAAATGATTATAAACTGTTTTATGAAACAAAGGACAAGAAACTGTTTTATGAAACAAACAGTGATACACTGTTTTATGAAATAAAGGGTGATACACTGTTTTATGAAATAAAGGGTGATACATTGTTTTATGTACAAACAAATTTAATAATAGTTAATAAATCAGACTGCTGTAAAACTGTATAAAAATAGTGCTTGCAAAGCACAAGGTCGATCAGCTTTGCAATGATCGCAACGGACTTTCAGATATGGTCATGACAAACATGCAAATAACAGTATGGGTACTTTGCGGGACAATGTGTTTAAATCTACATGACCAGTGTCCATCTTTTTCATGTTATGCGCAGAACAATGAAATCTCTGTTATAGTTTGCGCATGCTTCGTGTTGTCAGAGAAATCTCACGTGACTAGTAGATCTAGCAAACTACTTGAAGTTACATCGGTAACAATATTGAAGTTACATCGGTAACAATATTGAAGTTACATCGGTAACAATATTGAAGTTACATCGGTAACAATATTGAAGTTACATCGGTAACAATATTGAAGTTACATCGCTAACACTGCTGAAGTTACATGGGTAACATTTTTGCGAATCCTAATCCCCAACCGTCCCTTCTAAAAACTAAACACCCCACTCACAAAAACTAAACATGCCACTCCCAAAAACTAACATCCCACTCCCAGGAACTAAACATTCCACTCCCTAAAACTAACATCCACTCCAAGAAACTAAACATCCCACTCCCAAAAACAAACATCACACTCGCGGCAACTAAACATTCCACTCCAAAAACTAAACATCCCACTCCTTAAAACTAACATACCACTGCAGAAACTAAACACCACACTCCCAAAAACTAAACATCGAACATCAACCCTAACCCCATTCGTAAACTACCTTACTGTGAATACCCATTCGCTCCCAAAAATTAAAACATACTGTCCATAATATAAAGTTCCGCAATATAAATAGACTACATATTTTTAACGAGCCAATAGAGTGTTTTGTAAACAATATCACGTGGGTGCGGACACATTCTCCTGTAGAGAATCGAAGACAGTTTCAACCTTTCGGTCATTTTCAAGAAAATACAAGACAGTGAACAAACAGGAAAAATAAAGGCACTGTCACAAATGCATTAGAAGGAAGATATTTAACAGCTAAGATTCATTGCAACTCTATCGAAAGATCAAGACTTCTTAAAGAATTAATATGTATGTATCTGCTGTTAATGTCTGCATCTAAAGCATGTGTGATATTGCAATTATTTTAACCGTTTGTCTATTCTTATTTTGAAAAATATATTAGGTTGAAACATTTAAACTTTCTTGTATACTCTGATCTGTACCTTTTCACACCAATACTCAATAGTCTGAAAGTCTTTGTGTTCTGTGTAAATCTGACCGACATTGCGTTTCAGGTAAGGACTGTTATACAAGAAATTAAAAAATAGGTAAGTGTTGTATGAAGAAAGTCTGCTATCAAGCAAACAAAGGATGAGAAACTGTTGTACAAACAATTAAAGCATAAGAAACAGTTGTCCGCACACACAACTAAATGATGATAAACTATGGCTGTATAAACAATTAAAAACTGAGTAATTACTGTTACATAAAGTGTTAAGGGATGATAAACTGTTATTGTACAAACACGTAAATTATGAGAAACTGGTGTCTGTACAAATAATTACGGGATGAGATAATGATATCTGTATAAATAATTTACTAAACAATATTTATACCATGTAAAAATATTTATGTGGTTTGCTGCCGAAATCGTGATATGCTAAAAATCTTACAGAAGTAAGAGTAACTTGGTCGGCTACACAAAGTAATGAATATTTGCAGAGAATACAAAACGAAAGTTAATTAGTAACATCAGAAAGTCTTAATATTTTGGTTTCAAAAAGAAACACTGTTTAGACAACATTGTAGCAATCTGTAAGATTTAAAGAGAGGTGAGATGTTGGCAAAGTGAAGGTGAGGGGTTGACGCAGTGAAGGTGTGAGGTTGAGCCAGTGAAGGTGAGAGGTTGACACAGTGAAGGTGAGAGGTTGACAGAGTGAAGGTGAGAGGTTGACACAGTGAAGGTTATAGGTTGACACAGTGAAGGTGAGAGGTTGACACAGTGAAGGTTATAGGTTGACACAGTGAAGGTGAGAGGTTGACACAGTGAAGGTGAGAGGTTGACACAGTGAAGGTGAGAGTTTGTCATAGTGAAGGTGAGAGGTTGACACAGTGAAGGTGAGAGGTTGACACAGTGAAGGTGAGAGGTTGACACAGTGAAGGTGAGAGGTTGACACAGTGAAGGTGAGAGGTTGACACAGTTAAGGTGAGATGTTGACACAGTGAAGGTGAGAGGTTGACACAGTGAAGGTGAGAGGTTGACACAGTGAAGGTGAGAGGCTGACACAGTGAAGGTGAGAGGTTGACATTATGCAGAGTATATGTTGACACAGTGAAGGTGAGAGGTTGACACAGTGAAGGTGAGAGTTTGGCATAGTGAAGGTGAGAGGTTGACACAGTGAGGGTGAGAGGTTGACACAGTGAAGGTGAGAGGTTGACACAGTGAGGGTGAGAGGTTGACACAGTGAAGGTGAGAGGTTGACACAGTGAAGGTGAGAGTTTGACACAGTAAGAAGACTGTAATTTAACATAGTGATTACATGGAAGTAAAATCTTGTCTTCTGATGTGCTTCAACACTGGTATTGTTTTGGTTATCTGTCTGATGTTATCGTTTCGAATTCTATCTCTTAATGACACTCCGAGTATTCTTCGCAGACATGTCATTTCTGCTGTCAGTATCTTTCTTTTGTCTCGTTCTGTCATTGTCCAGGTTTGGCACTGGTAGCACAGTGATGGGATAATAATAGTCTTGTATAATGCAACTTTAGTGTCTATGCTTAAATTGTTGCTCTCAAAAATACGTGTCATCTGTCCAATGTGCTGGTTTAATTTGTTTCATCTATTTTGTATCTCTTTACTGTTTTTTTTCTATGCACTCGATACAATACTAAGTATGTGAACTCCTTAACCTATTTAATGTGTTTATTATTGATGGTGATATTTCTTTCTTTCTTAATTTTGATTCTTGATTAGAAACTGGCCTCACAGCTCGTGGGACATGTGGTTCTTTCTTTCTTAGCTATTTCTTAGCTAAATTTTCGACATCTTGTGTGAAGTCTGTTCATATGTTCTTTAGATTTTTCTTCACATTCCGCTATTAGTACTTGGTCGTCTGCAAAGAGTAGTTCGTTCAATTTGTTGTTCATGTTATTATCTTCGTTGGTACTTACTAGTTTACAGATGTGGTCGGTATATGCTGTAAAAAGTAGATGGGTTAAGATACACCCCTGGCGAACTACTGATTGGTTGTGGAATTTATTGGAAACTCATATATTTGTTTCTACTTCCCGTTGGCTATTAATATAAATGCCATTGTATAAATTGATTAAATGTTCTGGTACTCCGTATATTGAAAGTGTTTTCCAAAGTTGTTGTCTGTCTAATCCGTCAAAGGTTTTTTCTTGGTCAATGAATGCGATGCATAATTAGTTTGTTTTTTTCGGTGGTTTTTTTGGTTAGTTGTCTAAGTGCAAAGATATCATCCGTACATCTTTTGTTCTTGCGGAAGCCGATTTGACTGTTTTTAAGTTGTGGTTCAATGTGTGATCGTTATCGTTGTTATAATATTTTATTTAAAATTGTACCTATGTGGCTTAGTAAAGATATCCATCTGTATTTTGTGCAATCTCTCTTACTGCCTTTATCTTTCAATTAGTGGACATGTTTTAATAGTATACCATTCACTGTGATCTTGGAAGCTGTGGTATGAAGTTTCTTTGAAATTACCATTATTTATGTTTTCTTGATATTTATGAATTAGTCTTTCTCTTTACTTTATGTCACAACTAAATTAATTAATTCTTGAAGGTCTTCCTAACTCTTAGAAATCAGAACAGTGTCATCGACGTATCTTTAATTATTATTTTTATGTCTTCCCACTGATATTCCTTGGATATCAACTAATGCACGCATTATGGTTTCACTGTATGAAGAGAACAGGTCTGGTGAAAGTACGCATCCCTATCTAACTCCTTTTTTTATTCGTTGAAATGTGTCAAATTGATTTCCTACTCTTATTGATGCTGTCTGTTGCCAGTTCATGTTCTTGATGATTCGTAAGTCCTTACTGTCGATGTTCAAATTAATTCTCTAACATATGTATAACTTTAGTATGTTTAACTTTATCAAATGTATTTGTGTAGTCTATAAAAAAGAACATGTCTAGTTTTATTTTACCCACTATATACCTCTCTATTATTGCTCTAAAAATATATATATTTAGCATTGTTGGTACCTTTGTCTTCCACGAAGTCACATTGTTCTGGAATTTGTTTTTATTTTGTTTCTCACTTTTATCATGATGATTCTGAGAAGTATTGTTGTTATTCTGCTCATGGGACTGACTGTAGCGTGTGTTTCACGATCCTGAATCAACATTCTGAAAATAGAGTTGTGTACAGCTACATGATGACTGATGTCGCTACATTATTTCCGATTTCGCTACATTATTGTTGATTTCGCTATATCATCGCTGATTTTGCAATATTATTGCCAAATTCTCTACATGATTGCTAACTTCACCCAAAGATCGATGATTTCACTACATGATGGATGATTTCACTACATCATCGATGATTTCACTACATGATACATAATTTCACTACATCATGCATGATTTCACTACATGATTTCACTACATGATGGATAATTTCACTACATCATCGATGATTTCACTACATGATACATGATTTCACTACATGATACATAATTTCACTACATGATACATGATTTCACTACATGATTTCACTACATGATACATGATTTCACTACATGATACATGATTTCACTACATGATACATGATTTCACTACATGATACATGATTTCACTACATGATACATGATTTCACTACATGATACATGATTTCACTACATGATACATGATTTCACTACATGATACATGATTTCACTACGCTTATGATGTTGAAGGATGGATAGTATAAACCATATATCATGTGAATTAAACATAAAACAAATATCTTTCTGATGCTGTGTGATAATGAGGAAAGAAAAATCTAGCGTGGTTTTATTATGCCCGTACCAGTGAAATATCACGGTTTTATTATGACTATACCAGGGATTAGCACGGTTTTATATTGTCTGTAGCAGTGACATAGCACGGTTTTATTATGTATGTACCAGTAAAATATCATGGTTTTATTATGTCTGTTACCAGTGATTAGCACGGTTCTCTTAACTTGCTCCAAGATTCGCTTGTTAAGCCTAAATCTTAACACTCTTACTTAAACTGTCCAGCGTACTAGTTAGTACGTAGCAGAAACTGGGCTGAAGCTGTGGTCTCCCACCCGTTAGGAATTGTACTGATAAGGACTGGTTTGTTATTTGTCGGAGTATAAATTAAAAAAACCCACCCTGAACAAGACGTGGCAACAGCAGAGGCATGTGACCATTAAAACACAGGCCACCGAAACCTGCCAGTAATTTCATAACCGTAACCTGCCTGCAACTCCCTAACTTTATCACACAAGTCACTCGAAACCTGCATGAAACTCCTTAACCTAAACCTGCCTGCAACTCCCTAGCCGAAACATAACTGCAACTCCCTAACAGAAACGTGCCTCAACTCCCTAACAGAAGCCTGCCTACAACTCCCTAACCGAAACCTGCCTGCAATACCCTAACAGAAAAATTGCAGTATTTACAGTTTTGTTTTTACCTGCGAAGCACACCTTTATCCAGTATATTGGGACCTTACTACTGGTCACACCTGTCGGCTCACCTTTGATTAACACTTTTAATTGGTGGTGCACACAAAGTACACACAAAGCGATCAATGAAAAAAATCGGATTTTTCGGATTAGCGTAGATGAAAGTTGTAGACCAATTTGTGCTCTCATGTCGTTTTACACCGAACAATTCGTGGAACTGTATATTTGAAAGACTGAAAACCAGGTGGTTTAGCCACGTCATTAGAAGGGACCAACGCAACCAGTCCTACGTGCACAAAACAGTAGAAGATCGGGCCAAAAGGCGTAAGGAAGACCAAGAACTAGATGGGTAGAGACAATCAAAGAAACATTAAAGAGACACGAGCTGACCATGGCCAAAGCGATCCAAAATGGCGAAAGAAAAACAATCCCAACATTCCTACACGACGAGAAACATCCGACACAACTGGACATGACATTATATAGATATAAACTATGCTTGAGAAATTAAAGTTAGATATACACAAAAAAAACAACAACAACAGCAGATGGAAGAAGTTCAACATAAATAAGAAGCCGAATAGGACAGGAAAAAACTAGATTCAGAAAAATGAAAAATATACTGTGTAATATGATCTTGTCATTAGAGGTGAGAAATAGAGTTCTGCAGTTCTATATTACTCCAATACTAACATATGGGTATAAGTCTTGGACAATAAACAAACTGGAAAGTGGGAAATTAGAGGCAACAGTGATGTGGTTCTACAGAAGAATGCTGAGAATACCATGGGCTGCCAGAAAAACTAATGTAGAGGTGTTGAAAGAATCAAATGCAAAACGTACCTTAATCAACAATATAAGAAAAAGACAATTTTCGTTTTTTGGCAAAATCAAGAGACAGGCAGGTTTAGAGAACATAATCACAATAAGGAAAGAAGGCTACAACGTAAGAAAATGTTAGTTTGACAACCTGGCACGGCAAGGAAACAACAACGACATTGATACATAATACTGTGGACAGAGAGCTGTGGAGAGCCATGACCGCCTACGCCAGACAGCATGGCACCTGATGATGATGATTTTAATGTATGGCTCAGAAATATGAAAGAAAATGAACAAATGTAGAAGATAGAATTGATGCCTTTGAGATTTGAATATATAGAAGAACTTCATGGAAAGAGAAGAAAACGAACAATGGTTCTGCAAACATTTCGTTTGAGAAAAGAACTATTAAATGACATAAAAATCAAACAAATACAATTTTGGGCATATTAATAGTTAGGCACATGGTTTGAGGACATTACCTGAGAGCGGAGTCGAGAGGACACATCACTTTATAGGCTGGTTACATTTTAGCAGAGTACACCACCAATGCATACAGTTTAGCAGAGTACATCACCATGGTATACATTTTAGCAGAGTACATCACCAAGGTATATAGTTTAGCAGAGTACACCACCAAGGGATACAGTTTAACAGATTACACCACCAAGGGATACAGTTTAGCAGAGTACATCACCAAGTGATACAGTTTAGCAGAGTACATCACCAAGTGATACAGTTTAGCAGAGTACATCACCAAGTGATACAGTTTAGCAGAGTACATCACCAGGTGATACAGTTTAGCAGAGTACACCTCCTAGGGAAGATGCATAATTTTAGAGATATGTTGCAGCCAACCTTAGTTGCGGAGACGACCCCCATGATGATGAAAGTATTTGACTAAAAATTTATTTATACGAGGAAAATTTTATGAAGATTTATTCAAGATCATCATCAAATCTCAACAACTCTGTCTTCCAGACAATTCAATACTTCAATTTACCCACGACCAGCTAGAACTTCCAATAAACTTCCCACCGCCGCCGCCGCACTGGCATAAGCGTGAGTGGTTTCACATCACGCACGACGTCTGCTCACCGGGACGTGGGCAATACAGACACCGACGAAGATAACAAATACAGATTCAAAAAATGTGGAACACCTTAGTAGACTGACCTGATAATTTGATGTGTGGTTTATTTAAGACGGGTATTGTGGCGATCGTGACTCTGGATTGATTCATTAACGTGATATACGTGTGGTTTCTTGTCAGAGGGGTTATAAGGAGGTGTTCTGAATCTGAAATGTGACCATGTAAGTAACCGCAGTTTCGTATATTAATGTTTTGTATCTTTACTCCCATTTGAATATGTTGTAGAGAATCATATCCATAGTTAGAAATATGTTCTTTTTCTTTCTTTTGTAAATGAATATTTTCTTATGACTGTTTTCTTATGACTGTTTTCTTATGGAAGATGTGAGAAAGATTTTACATGTCGTAATATAAACAAAAATGTAGATTTAAACACCAAAATAACACTATTCAAAACAATTATTATGCCAATGCTGTGCTACCAAGGCCAAACATGGACAACGACAGCACAGGACAAACGTAAACTTGTAACAGCTGAAATGACATGCTTACGAAGAATCCTAAGCATATCGCTAAGAGACAGTGAGTGAGAAATGAGGACATTAGACAAAGAACCGATACAACCCCCAATCTTGGAATATATTAAGAGACAACAGATCAAATGGTTTGCACACATCAGCAGACTACCATCAGACAGCATACCACAGCATGTTATGCTACACAGATACAGTGAAGGCAGACATAGAGGCCGACCACGAAAACGATGGATCACTGAAATAAAAGAGGCAACAAAGTCCACATTATACTCTCAAGAAAACTCGTCTACCCCTGACACCGAAAGCCAACAAAGGATTTTAGCAAATACATAGATAAAATATAAACATTAAGATAAAATATAAACATTAAGATAAAATATAAACATTGAGATAAAATATAAATATTGAAACTACTTAACTATAGAAATTGAAACGACGTTAAAATTATGGTTCTTAATTTTGTACCTTCAAGGGAGAAAAATATTGTTCATTATAATGCTATGAACAAGTGCATTATTTTGATATGAACCTGTGTCCGTTATCTTGATATGAACCCGTATCCATCATAGTGATATGAATACGTGTCCGTTATCTTCATATGAACCCGTATTCATTATTATTTTGATATTGATAGGATAAATGTTCAATGCTAGGTAATAAGCTAACACACTCAAGATGTCAGGGCTGGTGCAACATCAACCTGTATGAGTGAGAGAGAGATAGAGAAAGAGAGAGAGAATAGGGATACGAAAGGGAGTGAGTGTTACAGCAAAATACAAAACTCACTAACGACATCAACTGACATAAACGACATTGCGACTAAAATCTCAACTTCAGGACAAAAACAAACAATAAGAAATGAATATTGCACACACACACACAAAACAAGATTTCAATAAACAGGGGGAAAAAGAGACACAGCAAAAACAGGGATACGTAGTCGCTAAGTGGAGTCAATTTTGTCCATCTTAATATGAATCTATATCTATTATCTTGATATGAACCCGTATCCTTTAATTGATATGAACGTATGTAATTATCTTGATATGAACGTATGTAATTATCTTGATATGAACGTATGTAATTATCTTGATATGAACGTATGTAATTATCTTGATATGAACGTATGTAATTATCTTGATATGAACGTATGTAATTATCTTGATATGAACGTATGTAATTATCTTGATATGAACGTATGTAATTATCTTGATATGAACGTATGTAATTATCTTGATATGAACCCGTATCCTTTAATTGATATGAACGTATGTAATTATCTTGATATGAACGTATGTAATTATCTTGATATGAACGTATGTAATTATCTTGATATGAACGTATGTAATTATCGTGATATGAGTCCGTGTACATGATCTTGACATGAACATATGTCTTCAGATACAGGAAATATTCACTTAAAATCTCAATATTAACATCATTGACGCACATTAATTATATGCCCTATGTGATTGTTATTTAACTATTGTTAAATGTTTAGCTGCAACTAATGTACAGTCGAGTCGCCAGTATATAATAACTTGTCCCAGTCGGGTCTTTGAGGAAGATCCACTAACTTGTCACAGTATGGTCTTTGAGGAAGATCCACTAACTTGTCCCAGTCGGGTCTTTGAGGAAGATCCACTAACTTGTCACAGTCGGGTCTTTGAAGAAGATCCACTAACTCTTCCCAGTCGGGTCTTTGAGGAAAATCCACTAACTTGTCCCAGTCGGGTCTTTGAAGAAGATCCACTAACTTTTCCCAGTCCTGTCTTTGAGGAAGATCCACTAACTTTTTCCAGTCCGGTCTTTGAGGAAGATCCACTAACTTTTCCCAGTCCGGTCTTTGAGGAAGATCCACTAACTTGTCACAGTCGGGTCTTTGAGGAAAATCCACTAACTTGTCCCAGTCGGGTCTTTGAGGAAGATCCACTAACTTGCCACAGTAGGGTCTTTGAGGAAGATCCACTAACTTGCCACAGTAGGGTCTTTGAGGAAGATCCACTAACTTGTCCCAGTCCGGTCTTTGAGGAAGATCCACTAACTTTTCCCAGTCGGGTCTTTGAGGAAGATCCACTAACTTGTCCCAGTCGGGTCTTTGAGGAAGATCCACTAACTTGTCCCAGTCGGGTCTTTGAGGAAGATCCACTAACTTTTCCCAGTCAGGTCTTTGAGGAAGATCCACTAACTTGTCCCAGTCGGTCTTTGAGGAAGATCCACTAACTTGTCCCAGTCGGGTCTTTGAGGAAGATCCACTAACTTTTCCCAGTCCGGTCTTTGAGGAAGATCCACTAACTTGTCCCAGTCGGGTCTTTGAGGAAGATCCACTAACTTGTCCCAGTCGGGTCTTTGAGGAAGATCCACTAACTTTTCCCAGTCCGGTCTTTGAGGAAGATCCACTAACTTTTCCCAGTCCGGTCTTTGAGGAAGATCCACTAACTTTTCCCAGTCGGGTCTTTGAGGAAGATCCACTGTACATTCCAATGATGCTACCGAGCCGATATATATGTGTGTGTATAATAATGACTCATAACTCATAAGGATCTACATTAGGATCGTAGTAATGCTACATTGAATACATCAGTACTACAAGCTGACTAAACAACTCTATAATAATTTGTGCCAATGCGCCAGTGTATCATGCGCAGCATTTTACTCGGTGGCGTCCACATCCTCTCCGAAACTTGGCGAATCGTCAGACAGAAAAATGCAGTTGTTATTATACGCCATTTTAGCCAAATGTCGTATTCAAGTATGCGTACATATGTATGTATATGTGTGTGCAACGTGTACATAGTGTGTAGTTTGTGACAGCAATGAAATGTGTATACCAGGCTCGTAAATAAGGAAGTAATGGATTTTCAAACACCGACAATTCAGCAGCCCCCAGTTAGGAAATCAGAAGATGACATTTAGTGCTAGAAATCATCAATATTGTCATAACAAGGGAGAATCACACAAGAAAATGATGGGACGAATAACCTTTTATTTTGGTGACTTATCCCCATCCGTTTTTACTGAAGGCGATTCTATGACTCTGATGTACACATTGGTCTGTGGTGTACACGTTCATCTCTGATGTACACGTTGATCTGGTGTGTACACGTTCATCTCTGATGTACACGTTAATCTCTGGTGTACACATTGATCTGTGGTGTACACGTTGATCTCTGATGTACACGTTGATCTGGTGTGTACACGTTCATCTCTGATGTACACGTTAATCTCTGGTGTACACATTAATCTGTGGTGTACACGTTGAATGTTATATAGCGCCAGTGAGACAAAAATTGATGGTACAATAACTTATGGAAAATAGTGGATGGATTAGCAAAAAAAGTGTTTAAAAGTCGTAGAGGATTGACTTCACTGTACTCGGTTTCCCATATCTACTCCGTCACTCTCAACGAAGCGGCACGCCGCATGCCGAGAGTATCACTCATAGCACGTAACTCCGTAGCTTCAAGTGATAAACCACATGGATCTCTGAAAAAAATCCACCTTGTAAACAAAACGAGCCGGATTCGAACTCATCACCTCTTGAACACAAGGCAAACAGCGTTAACCACTACGCAGAATAAATAAGCAAACAACTGTTAACAACAGTCATCAATTATTGGAATTAGTCTAGAAAAGACAAGTCAACATTTTATCACCTGATTGACATTTGGAAGATAAACAAGACCATACTAACAAGTTGTATGACGAAGTACAACAGAGATATGCCCCAACAAGATGATGAACACAATGAGAATTATGTCCCAACAAAGTAATGAAACCAATATATTAAGTACTCACGATATAACAAGCATGGCTGGAGAAGAAATTCAATTGAGAAGCAGAAGAATATATTAAAAATTATTGAAACTAAAGGTAATTGAACCAGTCGGTTCTAACGGCACCGAATCGCCGTGCAACTCGAGTAAAGGGTTATTTTCCGTACTTGACTAACCGCATCACCAAAGAACGGATTGGTTTAATTGGATAAAGAAGAAGGGTGTTTCGTGAAGACTGAGATGAGAACAAGGTTGACCTCGTGTAAATATCAAGTTATAATATGGTATATGTATGATTACAATTCTAGACCACATCATAATAAATAAAGTTTATTGGGGAAGAGGTGAGATGGTGTAGGTCCGTATTTCACACCGTGGCACGTATAGTCTTACAGTGGATCAGACATTTGTAGAGGGCGTGGGTGAGGTGCGATAGTAAAGTTACCTATTAAAGTAATTATATTATGTTTTCTGCCGACGACGCATCTGTCGGGATATTGTCGTAAAGAAAACAGCGACACAACGTATTTTCATTATTTGGACTACATCGTGCTGGAGATCTAGTAATGCCATTGTTCTGTTACAAGAGATACCCAGTGGGAGTTTGAGAATCAACGCTGAAGAAGAAGACAATTTTATGATTTGTTTTAAAGATGTGTATGAATATTTTCTAGGAAAGGAAATCACTATATTTCTAGATGTTGAGATGTGACAAGAATTAAGATAGATTGCCAGACAATGATGTAGCCAATCTGTAGGGAACAGTGTTGGTACCGTATCTTTCTGCCAGTCAGCGCTTGTCTGTGACATAAGTATATATGCAATACGAGACACAAAAACATAGGCAGCACATCTTATGGTGGTAGCTATTTCTAGGCAAAATAAATACGTTCAGTACTTTACTATTGCTTTCTGAACGGTCCGGACGTACACTTGCCTGCTGCGGGATTTCAACTCCATATCTTGACCGTATCAGACGCCGTAACAGACGTGCGTCGAGTAAGACGCCGTAACAGACGTGCGTCGAGCCAGCTAATGAATATTTTATGTTGTACTTAGTCTATTCTCAGTGTCCTGTTGTATGTACATTAGCAGGCAAGTGATCGATCACTTCGTGGACAAGTTGTGGTAAAGATAATTGATTTCTAAACTAGCGTCACTATGTTTTCCCCAGAAGTTCTATGATGTATAAAGAGTTTCTGATCACAAATGTTCTGGAAGAAGCGGCTTCATCAATTTGCTTGTACGGCATTTCTTCTTCTTCTTCTGCGTTCGTTCTCAAACTCTTGCAGATTAGCAGGATGTAGTCTGGAGAACGGAATGCGTTGTGTCATGGTTTACAGCATTGCTGCGACATCTGCACCTTTCGGCCTGACACATCCTAGTTCAGCATGGCTTTGGGTAACTGACCCTTTATGGGATGGGACAGCCAACTCCATCCCATAACCTCCTTAGTCGCCTTTTACGACAGGCGTGGAAGGTAAACAGTGTTGCTATTCTTTGCTAATTGTACTTTTGTGAACCAATGAATATTTTTTTTCAATTCAAAAATACGATTGACAAGTGAATTCTAAATTCGAATCAGGTGGTCGGCAGACGAGTGACTTAGCCATTACACTACCGTGACTGCATTATTAGTTCTTTCATAAATATAATGTATCCTCTTCTTCGTCTACGTTCGTTCTCAAACTCCTGCAGATTAGCAGGAAGTAGTCTAGAGAACTGAATGTGTTTTGTCATTGTTTACATATATGCTACTATGTGTGTGCCATTCCGCCTGAGACATCCGACTTCAGCATGAATTCCGTGTCACCTTATGTGGAATGTCGCAGCCAAGTTAACCTAATAACCTCAGTCATCTTTTACTACATGCATGCTAGGTAAACTGTTGCTATTCGTTCTCGCTCATCGTGTCCCTACACCCGCAGGGGGCATGATGTATTTTATTATATTGGTTTCATGTTATTTACGAGTCTATAAATCACTGGATTTAATAGCAACAAGATGTAAATATTTACATATGTCGGCGTGCAATAACCACGTAAACTGACAAAGCATTGTCTCCACAAGTTCATATTTCAGCAATAAAGCGATCAATATAAGGTGGTTGCGTATTGTTTTCACGGTGTAGCAGTCAACCCATACATTTATGACTGTATTAATTTTATACACAATATTTGCGTTCAGTAGGCTGTCTTTACTTTCTGAACTAATTGTCTATAGGTGATTTCCAATATTGTTCTACTAGACTGTGATGATTGTGTTTCTTATATCACAGCTACAGTGATGTTTGTTCCTTACATCCCAGGTACAGTGATGTTTGTTCCTTACATCCCAGGTACAGTGATGTTTGTTCATTACATCCCAGGTACAGTGATGTTTGTTCATTACATCCCAGGTACAGTGATGTTTGTTCATTACATCCCAGGTACAGTGATGTTTGTTCATTACATCCCAGGTACAGTGATGTTTGTTCATTACATCCCACGTACAGTGATGTTTGTTCCTTACATCACAGCTAGTGATGTTTGTTCCTTACATCACAGTTACAGTGATATGTGTTCCTTACATCACAGTTACAGTGATATTTGTTCCTTACATCACAGCTACAGTGATATGTGTTCCTTACATCACAGTTACAGTGATATTTGTTCCTTACATCACAGCTACAGTGGTGTTTGTTCCTTACATCACAGTTACAGTGATATGTGTTCCTTACATCACAGTTACAGTGATATGTGTTCCTTACATCACAGTTACAGTGATATTTGTTCCTTACATCACAGCTACAGTGGTGTTTGTTCCTTACATCACAGTTACAGTGATATGTGTTCCTTACATCACAGTTACAGTGATATTTGTTCCTTACATCACAGCTAGTGATATTTGTTCCTTACATCACAGTTACAGTGCGGTTTGTTCCTTACATCACAGTTACAGTGATATGTGTTCCTTACATCACAGTTACAGTGATATGTGTTCCTTACATCACAGTTACAGTGATATGTGTTCCTTACATCACAGTTACAGTGATATGTGTTCCTTACATCACAGTTACAGTGATATTTGTTCCTTACATCACAGCTACAGTGATATGTGTTCCTTACATCACAGTTACAGTGATATTTGTTCCTTACATCACAGCTACAGTGGTGTTTGTTCCTTACATCACAGTTACAGTGATATGTGTTCCTTACATCACAGTTACAGTGATATGTGTTCCTTACATCACAGTTACAGTGATATTTGTTCCTTACATCACAGCTACAGTGGTGTTTGTTCCTTACATCACAGTTACAGTGCGGTTTGTTCCTTACATCCCAGCAACATCGCGAATTCATCAGTCCCTCGAAAGCAAAAGTCGTCTGGTACTCCTTAAATAATAATCTGGATAATGACACACTGTCAGCTGTTAGTTGCATGGGCTCATTCATTGAAAGAGAACAGGACCTTAAATATCTTGGGATAATCTTTGAAAGAATTCTCTCATTCAACAAGCACGTCACAAATATTATTCTGAAGGCTCGAAGAGGGATCAGTGTTATCAAGGTTATGGCGACCTTCGACATGCAGCAATGTGTTCTGTTTCTGCTTGTACAAGTGGTGGTGCTATCTGTCATAGATTATGGCCTCTGCCTACTAAAACTGTCACAGACACAAGTCGATAGATTGTAAAAAGTCCAAAATGAGGCAATGAGAGCGGTACTGGGGTGTATTAGAGATACACCCATCTCTGCTATGAGATTTCTGCTTGATCTCCCCATCATTAGAGTGCGACATCAGGTAGCACAAGTTAAGTCGTACCTTAAAGTGACAGAATACAACCACCACCCATTACACCATCGTCTAGATGAGTCAAAGGGAAAACGAATCAAGCGTGGCAGATCATGGATTGCAGAGGATGAAGACACTACTAAGAGAATGTGAAACTAACGTAATAGGAAAGGGCAGTGAATGGGTGGAGGTTTACACTGAGAAGAAATCACTGACTAAAGAAATAATACAAATAAATAAAGCGTGTCGAAAATAGACGGACGTCAGGGGCCAGTTTAAAGAGCATGAACTCGCCCAGCTACACTCGAAACCATAAAACATTTTATATACACAGATGGCTCCGTTAACAGGAACACAAGTAAAAGCGGTTGGGGTATTGTTGCCTACAGAAACGGCGTGAAGTTGGTTGAGAAATCTTCAGCATATTCCACTGTCACATCGAGCAGGAGGATGGAGATGGCGTGACAGCAGTACTTAATTGGTTCATAACTGATACATCAACACACTCGGTAATACTCACATAATCTCAAGTCTCTTAGTGGTCAGTTATATAGAAAAACTGAGATGGTTCGGTCACATAATGAGAATGAACCCTTATTGGTCAGCTGCAAGAATATAAAACATGAACATGGAAACAGCAAGGCACAGAGGAAGATCAAGAAGAAGCTGGATTGAAGGAAATACTAACATTCTCAGACGCCACATTATTACTACATATGAAGTGACAAGGCGTGTTTGAACATGAAGACCGATCGTCAATCAATTCTGCGTGGCCTTACAGTAGAAGCAGAGGGAAGGCAATATATATATATATATCTTTTACTACTACAAATCCGTGGATCCTTCATAACTTACTTATTACGTCGAAGTAATAAGCTGTAGACCCGTGGTTTTCTATTTGTATTCGGTTGAGAACCACTAGGCTAGGAGAGCTTTTGTAGCTGATGGCAACTCTATTTTGTGACAGTCAAATCTCACTATAGCGACGTGGCTGAAATAGACGAAATACGCTATATACAGTATAATACAAAAATAAAGAATAAATATAATTTGGTTTAAGTGTTGTTGTATAGGGATGTTTGTTATAACAGGATGCGTTATATACATATCCCACTGTATTTGTTATAACCAATTACAGTGTTATCTTTATTTAACTGGTGTCTGTTGTTTTAGCGATTTTATTTCGTCTGTCTAGACCACACTTTTTTCACATTAAAAATGAGGTTTCGTTTACGATAATATGTAAATGGGTTGCCTAATCATGGTAATGTCTAAACTAGAACGCCTAATCACTTAAACAAAATAGACATTCGTATGAACGTTATTTTTAGATGTCACTTGCAGAAAGAGACATGGTTAAATGCGTGAGTATATATGTCATTGGTTGATTGGGGCATGACCGGTCACATTAGAAAGACCTGTATACACAAAGGTAAACATGATATGAAAGGCCGATATTTGTTATTTCCGTGTTTTAATTGGTCTACCTTGGCCAATTTCAGCGTGCGACTCCAAGTATAGAAATAATTACCAAGGAAAATCACACCAATAATTATTATCAATCACGTAACGAATGAAGTCATGTATAGAGGTATTGTCATGCAGACCTATCTTTACTTTCTCTGTCGTCTCCTCATTACTGCTCCTCTTTTTTTTCTCCTTCCTATCATCACAATATGTGTCTCTATGTAAGATTTCTTCACTGTTGTTCTTTGTCTTGATGAAGGCGTTTTAATCGAAACGTCGTCTATCACTGTGTCTCGTTGCTAGTTGTTTTATCGACTTACTTTGGTAACAATTATACGTATTTCAATATATCTCAACTTAGTGACACAAGTAAGCTACTAGTATTTACTTTAGATGAACGCAGACATCGCAGCACGAATGGCTATTAGCTGAAGAACATCCTTCTCCAGATACCACACACACAGCGTTACTAGACTTTTGCTGGTTGGTTGGTTGGTTGGTTTGTTGCCTGGCTGGTTGGTTGGTTGGATGGTTGGTTGGTTGGCTGTCTGGCTGGCTGGTTGGCTGGCTGATTGGTTGGTTGGTTGGTGGTTTGCTGGTTGGTTGGTTGTCGGTTTGGTTGGTTGGTTGGCTGGTTGGTTGGTTGGCTGGCTGGTTGGTTGTTTGGTTGGCAGGCTGGTTGGTTGGTTGGTTGGCTGGTTAGTTTGCTGGTTTGTTGGTTGTTGGTTGGCTGGCTTGCTAGTTGGCTGGTTGGTTGGTTGGTTGGCTGGCTGGCTGGCTGGTTGGTTGGTTGGCTGGCTGGCTGGAGAATACCTATCCCACCTCCAGGAAGGTAGGTTTCAACCTATGCACTACTCCGAGCCACTGAAACAAAGATAGGGTTCACTGTGCTCATTCCCCGCCACCAATTGACTACTGGTTATGCCAGACTTCTCTATTGCTCCAGCCATGCAACCAAATGTTCAAGTCAAAAGGATTGTCACGTCCTGAGTCGCTGTGCCTCTATGATGGGTCTCAGCCATAGGAAAAAGCAGTGATGTTAGTTTGTTCCTCCCCAGTGCTGCACAGTAGATCTCTGGCTCCCTCCCAACCACAGATGATGCATACATATATTCAAGTAAACATGAAACACAATTCAACAACAAAATAAAAGCATAATAAGCATGATTGTATAGATGACGTGCCATGAAGCTTCTCTAAGAAGATAACCTCAATATAACGGCATGTGATCTACTAAGGTTTACTGTTGCATGGGTGGTTTGTCTAGTGGGCCATTGGTGAGACCCACAGACGCAACCTCATGCGTAGACGTTTGCTGAGTGGTGAGTTTTATTGGTCGCTTTGCATGTATTTGGTATCTCCAGCCAATTAAAAAAAAAAGTATATTCAGCCAGGATGAGGAATGGTGTGACCAGCACTCGGGGCACTAATAACTGGTTCTAATATAAACTTCAAACATACATCAGTAAGCTATTTCAACTCATTGATGTTCAGGTGTCACGTTAGTGAATGAAATACTTGCCAATATATACCTTACAACTTCTTATCTAGCCATTGTTCTGTCTCTAGGTTATTTGTGATAACATTGTTCTGTTTGTATGTTATTTATGATTATATTGTTCTGTTTGTATTTTATTTGTGATTATATTGTTCTGTTTGTATGTTATTTATGATTATATTGTTCTGTGTGTATGTTATTTGTGATTACATTGTTCTGTTTGTATATTATTTATGATTAAACTGACCTGTCTCTATGTTATTTACGATTACAAGACCACCTTTATGTCCCTATAAATAATCAAATGGTCGGAGTGTGTCTGACAAAGTGGAGAGTGCCGCAGCTAACATTGTCCTGTTTTGTTTTATTGTATGTTTGTTTTTATATAATTTTTTATCTATATTTATTCATAGTTAGATTTTTCTAGTAACATATTTAACTTATTTTACATTACCATTAAGTCCTTAATAACCACTGGAAAGATCAAGGGGAGAAGAGATAGCGGACGACAAAGAGAGAAGTTGCTAGATGGACTTGTATTGTGGCACGGTAGAAGCTCACCAACCGACCTTATTGACAACACAAGAGACAAAGAGTCGTGGAGAAACATGATCGCCTACGCCATTCGGCATGACTCTTGATTGATTGATTAGGTCCTTGTAGTGTGAAGATGAATGTTCTATATTTGTGTTCCTGAGGATACTTTCATACTTGTACGGGATTTTTGTTGTTGTTGTACTAGTCCTTGTTCAGACTGGTCCGTCAACAGTGACTTGAGTACACAGGTTGAATGTCTTGATGAGATCCTTATTTTTCTTTTTGGAGGGGGTGTGGTGTTGTGGGTCAAGTACGATAAACCTGCTTACTTTTGTTGCAAAGCGATTCGGTGCTGCTAGAAAGGACCTGGTTTAATTCCCGTCATCTGTAAGAATTATTTTCTATTATCCTCATGCTTCCTACTTTAATTTACTTGTATCTAGCCAATGGTTGACTAGAATTATCTTGTATTGTTGCCCTCAGCCCCTTATTCCAGTAGCGATGGCACCATTTGTTAGCATTGACTGTACTAACATGACGACAGGTAAATAAACACAGATCAATGAACACATCAGCTATTTTTATCTGCTTGGAGAAGCCACGAGTATTTTATCTACTTATCTCTAGCCTCTGTTTACCTGTTACATATTAATTTCATGTGCTGGGGTGTTTAATTTAATTTACGCAACTCTCTTTTGGTATGTTTCTTCACTGACGCTAGCTTTGTTATTGTTTTGTCTACTGCCTACTAGTGTTACTGACATGTTTCTTGTATAAGCAGTGCAAACGAAATGTACGGGATCGATTGCGTCTAGCAATATTTACGAACAAACTGTGTCAATAAACAGTTACAAGATCAAAGTTTGATAGACTCTTCTATTATTTCATTTTTTTTGTAGTCAGGATGTAGATTTGGCGACTGAAATCCTTAAACAGAAATATGTCTCCGGTACCAAAACTAAAAAGGCAGAGACAAGGATAATAGGAAATAGTATCCCATCAAATAGTAAAATAGTATTAAATGAGAAAAACTTAAAACAGGTGAATAGGTTCAATTATTTAGGAACATTAATAACTTCAGATGGTAAATGGAAGACCGAAATTATAAGCAGAATAGGTCAAGCAAAAACAGCATTCCATAAAATAAAAAATATCATGTGCAATAAGTCCATTACGATGGATACTAGAAAACGTATCCTCAAATGCTTCATTGAACCAGTGACTCTCCAGTCTGAAAAACTATCAGACTTACAAAACCTACTTACTCAACTATCTTACCATTTTAGGGTAACCATGCAGTGGATACCCTCTCACTGAGGAATACCAGGGAATGAAAAAGAAGACTAACTGGCTAAGGAAGTTGCTGCCGAAGACCAATCAGATGTACCAATCACCTACCATCTGAAAAAACAGATGATCAAGTCAATAAGAAAGCCACAGACACCAAAGCAAGATGACTATTACATTATGAACAGATCAGAACAAGTTGTAATTCTACGCCTCACAACAGGAAAAAAACCGACTCCGCAGTCACATGTGCACAAAGTTGAAGATTAGCAACACGGTTATGTGTACATGTGGGCAGGCAGGACAGAGTGACAAACATATACTTCAGGAGTGTTCTGTGCATGAAACGCTGAGGCAGACATATTGGCCAGAGGAAACACCACTGGAATCAAAGCTCTATAGGACGCTGTATGAACTACAAAAGACAGTGAGTTTTATTCAGGAGACAGAATTACAGATATAGACATGTTTCAAGTGAACGAAACAAGAAGAAGAATACTAACAATGAAGATCAAGTTCATACTACCAAAAAAGATCAAGTTCAAAGTAACAATCAATATACGTTTCATATTACCAATGAAGATGCAGTTTATACTAAAAGTTAAAATAATTGTTGAGTAGTGTTGTGTATACAAACGGGTTTACACAAGAGTAGGCAATAAATGCATAAATGAGAAACTCTGTTTCACGAATCTCTGTGTCAATGTGCTCAGAAATCTTATCTGCCAAGTTTCCTTACACGATAAGTTGTGGGAAAGTAAGCCTGATGGAAACCAGAGGAGATAGGGCTAACAAAAAAAAGGGGGGGGGAACTTAGATCTTGAAATCGATATAGCAGACAGTTTTTGTGTAGCAAATCCAACAATGAGCATCACAAATGTACACACAATATCTTATTATAAAAGTAGACATTTACTCAATACAATGTTATACATACAAGTGAATGATAATTTCGCTGAGCCATTATTTCATCACACAGGCGCCATAGAACAGGGGGTTAGTTAATGAGAGACTGGTCGAGTCATTCCAATTCTACAGGAATCATGTAAAAAGTGCAACCAGTAAATAATTTTGACCACATGATCCTTAGCTAAGCAGGCGATTAAAGAAAAAAAAACACCAATTCAGACACGGTCATGTAGATGATACAAGCGGGTGCAAAGTAACTTTCTTCGTTTTTGCTTTCATTCCCAAACTTGTGTATACCAGCTGGAGATACTTCAGAGAACAGACTGATATGTGTCGTGGTTTACGGTTTAGCTGCAAAATCTGATTTTTTTGGCATAAAACATCCAACTTTAGTAACGGCTTATGGGTGACTGTACCTATATTGAATGTGACAGTCAACTCCATCCCGATATTTTAGTCACCTCATACGCCCGTTGGTACGCCCTAGTACGCCATGCTTGGTAGGTAACAGTGTTGCCATGCTTGGTAGGTAACAGTGTTGCCATGCTCGGTTGGTAACGGTGTTGCCATGCGTGGTAGGTAACAGTGTTGCCATGCTTGGTAGGTAACAGTGTCGCTATTCTTGGTAGATAACAGTGTAGCTATTCATTGCACACATAACGGGTCTTGGCAGAACACGTACGTTTTATTAATTAACATTAAAATGGTAAAGAAACAGTAAGACATCACAAACAGCGAAGAGATTACCTTTTAGCGCAATCATATTTTTTCTTAGAGTCACTGATGAAAACCTTTAACATGAATTATGACGTCATTTAACTACTTTTATCAGCATATCTAGAAGGAGAGCTAGGCAGTGAAGACATATATACAGAGAGTAAGCAAGATATCACTCGTGGCATTTGTGATTATTGTCGCGCATTTCGTTGGTCACAATTTATATGCTTGGAGTTGCATACTTGAAATAACTAAGGCGACTCCAAGAATTTACGAAATGAACAACGCAAATCACAATAATTAATACTCACAATACGTAACGAATTAAGTCCTAATTAATTCTGTACAGATGTCTTCTACACGAAAACGGTCATGTGTAAAGACACACAAGGACACGTGATCGTCATCATCATTCCTAGATCAGTGGTTCTCAAACATGTTTCAGCTATTGTCCACACTTCTACCCCCTACATACATCACCCTAGATATTTTGCATAGACACTGCGACCAATCCACTTTAATACCCCAATGTACCCTCACCTGACTTCATCAACCAGGTCTTAATTTGTGGTTAAAAACATGGCCTGTCTTTGATTAAATAGTGGTTATTGTCTGCTCTCTTTTTTAAGACCAAGTTTCGATAAATGTTTATATTCTTAGTTGAATTTTTTTTTAATTCACACATTTTCTTAGTATCTTCGCCCCCTCCTCCTCCAACACACCACACACATTTGAGATAACCTCAATCCCACAATAGCCACGCTTCAGTTAAGCCCTGTTCGCAGATGGCAAAGATTTACCGATTTTGGGATGATTTCTGAGCGTTTCATTTGTCGGTCTTGGCTAGTTTTGGTGGTGATTCATTGTATATAAATAGTGACCAACGAATAACAAGAAAATAATAAAACTCCTCATGAATGAAGGTTTTGTTGCTGTGTGCAGTTATGTTTTCCGTACTGACAATGGTCTAGCTCCCACTATGAAGGCGAGACTTCTCCCAAATTGAGAACCACTGATTTAGATACTCTGTGATGTAGCACATACACCCCTATCATCATAACGCTGTGCCGTCTCCGCAACGAAGGTTGGCTACAACAGACCTCCAACATCCCATGTCTCTGGTTGTAGTGGTGCACACTGCTAGACTGTAACATGTCCATCGTGTGATATTACTCTCCCACTTGTATCTCTGTCTACCTCTTGCTCGCTTCCCTTTGACTTCAATAATGTGTCATGTCTTTATTTCTCTTAATAATACGTTCTTCATATTGTTTTTAGAACCTTTGCGTTTGTTTTCTTCTCTGTCCATGATGTTCTCCCTATTCTTCCATGTACCCACATCCCAAAGACATCAATTCTGTCTTCTAATTGTTTATGTAATGTCCATGTTTCTGATCCATACATTAATATAGAATAGGTGTATATAGAATATAGTATTACTCAGTAAATTACTAGTAGTACTTAGTTCCACTCTGATGAAAAATCACTAGTGGCCAGTGACCCCCATTATGCAACTACTGTAGCATTTTATAATTCTCATTGTTAACTTGTTTGAAATTTGTTTTGATGTTAATAATTTCCTCATGTCATTGAAGGTACTTTTAGCCATTCCTATTCTCCTTTCAACTTCTGTTTCACATCTGCCATCATTTGTGACTATGTGTCCAAGATATTGATACTGTTTTACTTGTTGTAGTTTCTCTCCCTGTATGTTTATGTTTAGCTCTTGTTCTTCTGTGTCTTTGCTGATTATCATGGTTTTTGTTTTTTGCATATTTATATCCAGCCCATATTCATTACTTGATTTATTGACTTGATCTATTAGTCTTTGTAGTTCATGTTCACTTTCTGCCAAAAGAACAGTGTCATCTGCATATCTAATGTTGTTTATTATTTTCCCATTGATCTCGAGTTCTGAAATTTCTTCTATATTTTTAAAGATATTCTCTGTGTAGATATTAAATAGGCTTAGTGATAAGATACAGCCTAGTCTTACCCCTCTTGTTTTACCATTCTTATTTCTATGTATGGTGAGTATATGATGACAATATATCTATATATCAATCTACCTATCCTATCATATCCCTTAATCTCGATTGGATGAATGTATCCTAATCTAATCTAATCTAATCTAATCTAATCTAATCTAATCTAATCTAATCTAATCTAATCTAATCTAATCTAATCTAATCTAATCTAATCTAATCTAATCTAATCTAATCTAATCTAATCTAATCGAATCGAATCGAATCTAATCTAATCTAATCTAATCTAATCTAATCTAATCTAATCTAATCTAATCTAATCTAATCCAATCCAATCCAATCCAATCCAATCCAATCCAATCCAATCCAATCCAATCCAATCCAATCCAATCCAATCTAATCTAATCTAATCTAATCTAATCTAATCTAATCTAATCTAATCCAATCCAATACAATCCAATCCAATCCAATCCAATCTAATCTAATCTAATCATCTGCTTGTTTATAAACATATAATCCATAAGGGTAATAGGGTGTAGCACATTTCTGCGTCAACACACATAGTCTTCCAGCGATTTCTATCTTCAACGATGCTGACAAATGAGATACAATGTGGCCCTGTCCAATTCTTGATGTTGCGAACACGTATACGTTTCTTTGTCTCACAATGTGGTTGTGTTGATGAAGTGAAGTTTATACGTACATGGTTAATCCCGTATAGAAGTCATTTCAGCGAAGCAGCATACGAGGCTGGTTATGTACTGTCACGAGTAGAGTATATGCTTCAGGGTCAAGGAGCTTGTCATCCTTCTCGAGACCTGGTAGAGTCCTGTCACGAAAGGGAAAAGGTGGAATGTTCGCTGAAATGAATGACAGAACTGAAGGTACCCAAGGATGAGAGGATAAATCGTAGTAAAGTAAAGCAGCCCATATCTTTTATTAATGCCGTAGGGATGTGAGATCTTAGTGATCATAGAAATAAGGGCGGTAGCGATCTCCTCTCCGTCGCAATCTTTACTTCCCGGATTAATCTGGTACCCATTTAAGGCTGGGTCGACCCGGGAGCCGTTGCGATATGAGAAATATTTCCGCCTCAATTGGGGAATGGACTCAGGACCACTCATATGCAAAGCCAGTGCGCTAACCACTGCGCTGCTCGGCTCCCTATGGATAAAGCTTATCCTCTGTGGAAAGACATGGCGATCACATAATCACCATCTGACTGTGACATCTGACTGTGACATCTGACTGTGACATCTGACTGTGACATCTGTGACTGAGTTGACAGATTCTTGTATGGATGCGGAAGTCGGATATATTGCGGAAGTGTCCTGTGTGACATGTTGCTGATTTCTAATAAAATTTTCATTTATTTATTTCACACCTCCTCCTCCTCTTCTTCCTGTCTACTGACTCATGTAAGCAAATACAGTATGACTATCTGACAATGAAATCTATGTCAATGTTTTCCACTGAATTTCCCTCGGGGTCCAGACGCGTTTATAAAATTATCAGTCGCAAACATTTTTTCCAAATTCTGTAAAACTGACAGCTACTATAAAAACAAATGTCATTTCTATGTTTCAAATAGAATTTTGTATTCGTAACAACGTTCTACGTAACTTCACCTTGGTCAGTTCATGACACGATCAGACGAAATGATACCTGATAGCTTGACAGAAGAATCTACTCGTGTGACTTTGACATTCATTAGATAAATGTTTGTTAAACTAATCATGATGATGATGTGAGAGTGTGAGTTAATCACTCTTTAGGCAAAGTACAGATTAATCAAATAATCGAGTTATTGGAAAGTGTATACACATGACAGCCATCAAGATGTTTGCTTGATTCTGATGACATAATCTGAAAGGAGAAAGTGGTTTCATCTTGGTTCCTTATCTCAGTTTATCAAGTTTTACTTTCAGCTCTGCATTTGTGTGTGTTCCAGATTAAACGTTTAATCAACGTTGCTGCCAAGTGATGTCACTTTTACTTAACGTTACTGCCAAGTGATATCACATTTACTCAACATTACTGCCAAGTGATATCACATTTACTCAACGTTACTGCCAGGAGATGACGCTTATACTCACCGATGCAGCCAACTGATGACACTTTTACTCAAAATTGCTGACAGGTGATGCAACATTTATTCAACATTACTGTCAACTGATGCCACATTTATTCAACATTGCTGACAAGTGATGCCACATTTACTCAACATTGCTGACAAGTGATGCCACATTTATTCAACATTACTGTCAAGTGATGCCACATTTATTCAACATTGCTGACAAGTGATGCCATATTTATTCAACATTGCTGACAAGTGATGCCACATTTACTCAACATTACTGATAAGTGATGGCCACATTTACTCAACATTGCTGACAAGTGATGCCACATTTACTCAACATTACTGTCAAGTGATTGTCACATTTACTCAACATTGCTGACAAGTGATGCCACATTTACTCAACATTGCTGACAAGTGATGCCACATTTACTCAACATTGCTGTCAAGTGATGCCACATTTACTCAACATTACTGTCAAGTGATGGGCCGTACATGCCGATTATTGCACGTTATCTTGACCGAAAATGATTACATATTTCCTCATTTTTGCTTGTGTTGTTGTTCTATTGATTAAAGTCACACGTTGAGTCACTTATCAAATCTGGTCATCATTTATGCTTCAATCAAGCATTTCTTTGGAAAAAAATTTTCTATACGTACGTGTGTAGTCAGCATTTGTGTTAGGACCCCTTTGTTCTATACGTACATATGTAACCAGCATTTGTGTTTGGACCCGTTGTTCTATACGTACATACGTAATCAGCATTTGTTTTGCACATGTTGTTCTATACATGCGTATGTAATCAACATTTGTGTTTGCCGGTATGAATATGTTCTGCTTGCATACCTTGAATCACTCATATTATTGCTACTAGAACCCCTTGACTTTATAATTTGTCTGCTCGTGTCATCGTATTGCATATTTTATAGATACACATGCAAATAAATTGAACATTAATAAGCTCCACCGGCAGGGCGTTTAGTTGCTCTTATTTGACAGGAGGTGAGACCGCGAAAGAAAACTTTCAAGTCGAGTTCGCTTTCTGCTCACGCATACAAAAAATAAAACCGTTTACATGAAGCTTGAATCTGGTTATTCCATAAAAGCCAAAACAATGAAGCAACGTGAATGTTCAGACGATCTTGACGAGGTGGGACAGTTAATTTGCACTGCAAATTAGATGCGAGAAATGCGAATTCCCCAAATGCACGTCAAACTGATACAGCTGAATAAAGATGGATTATTAGATTTGTGTTTGCATAAGTGGCAACTTTGTTTCTTGTTTTGAACTTTCGTATATACGTAGATAAAAGGATGTAGTGGGTTCTAGTGCTGATGGCGAGTAATGAGCCTGTAAACGATTTAGTGGTGATTGGGTTGATGAAAGAACACGCAGGAAAGTTCTAATTGTGACTTAAGCTAAAGAAAGAGCAATGTAGTTAAGTTCTAATTGTGACTTAAGCTAATGAAAGAACACGTAGTTAAGTTCTAATTGTGACTTAAGCTAAAGAAAGAACTCGTAGTTAAGTTGTAATTATAACTTAAACTAAGGAAAGAGCATGTAAGTCATATGGCGTATTCTTTCCAGAACGTATGCTTCCTTAAATCCTGAAATCACCGCGGTCTCTGGTAAGTTGTCCCGCCTCCTCTAGTGACATATGCATGCTTTCCTGAATATCTCTTGACGAGCGACGACTTTGTTGGTCTCTGCGTCTACTGCCGTCTATTACTCTATCCAACAACACTCTTTCCATATCATCGAGTCAATTCATATGGCCGGAAAAAACCCAACTTCTTTCTGAATATAGTGTTTAAAAGCCAGGCTTCCTAAACTTTGATTTTTCTTAGCAGATCTTGGTTGTTTTTTTTTATCAGGTTGTCCATGGTAGTCCCTGTCTCTTACTTCATTTCGAAAGTTTCTATTCTCTTGGCTGTAGCTCTGTTTATTGTCCATGTTTCGAAGCCGTAGGTCGACATTGGGAACACACATCTGCGTAATAAACATAAAGAGCAAGTAGGGAAGTTCTAATTGTCATTTAATCTGAAGAAAGACCACATACGCAAGTTATAATTGTCATTTAATCTGAAGAAAGACCACATACTCAAGTTCTAATTGTCATTTAATCTGAAGAAAGAGCACATACTCAAGTTCTAATTGTGTGATACTATAACCTTAGAACTATCACAAATGAATTAGGTAAATTCCCCCCCCCCTCTTTGCACTTATTATCAACGTTATTGATTTTCAAAAAGCATGTAATAGTCTGCACCGTCCAACAACAATCTGGAATCATTTCTTCCAATATGACTTCCCAACTAGATAACTCAATGTCATTCATTTCATTCATTCATTTCATTCATTTCATTCAATCATTTTCTTTTTGCGCTGAAGTTATCGTATAGGGCAGAGGTCAGATCTCTTCAATTATGTCTGTTCAAAGTTATTCTGTGCAGTTTTTGAATAGTATGAATATTGGTTGTTTTACTTTCTCTAAGTATTGTCTTCTGAGTGTTTCTTTTGGTCTACCCCTTACTCTTTTGCTTGTAGTTATCCATTCAAGAGTTTGGTGGTTTATTCTGTTGGTGTCTGCGCGAAGGACATGCCCGATGTAAGACCAACGGTGTTTATGATAACATCTGTGATGAAATTTTGATGTGTCTCCTCTCTGATTTTATCATTCGATTTGAATTCACTCCAATGGTTGTTAGTTATCCTACGAAGGCATTTGTTCTCGAAACTCAATAATTTCTTTTCTGAAGATAAAGAGCTTTTCCAGCTCTCACATCCATATGATAGCACTGGAATAACGCAGGATTTAAATACGATCATTTTAGTGCGTGTGCTGATTGACTTCTAGATATTACACAGTATGTTAAATGCACTTGATGCTAGGGCAATGCGAGTTGTAATTTATGTCATGACATCACCGTCGAGTGTTAATTTGCTTCCTAGGTAGGATAATTTGAACTAAATGTAATAAATGCTTTACATTTCAATATAAGATGTGATATAACAGATCAGGGAAAAACGGAATTATTTAACACAAAAACAGGAGTACAACTATGCAACACTATGTTACCATCACAATTCAGCTTAACAATAGAGTTGTTCAAACAATCTATATCAACCAAACACAAATATATCTGCTGAAAACCCCTCGGTCTCTGACAATTTGTTCCGCCTCTTCTAGGGACATGTGCATGGATTCCTAAATATTTCTTGTCAAATGACATCTTGTTCGGCTTCTGCCTCTACTGCTTTCTATCGAGCCCTCAAACAATACACCCACTGTTCCTACTGACAACGTGAAAGTTGACTTATCAGTCACTAATATGTACCTACTGGGAGCCGCGTAGCGCAGTGGTTAGCGGACTGGCTTCGCATATGAGTGGTCTTGGGTTCATGATTTTCAGATCGCAACGGCTTCAGGTCGACCCAGCCTTAAATGGATACTAGATTAATCCGGGAAGTAAAGAATGCGAAGGAGAGGAGATTGCTACCTCCCTCATTTGCAGAGCTTCTGAAATGTGAGATCGATAACATCTCACACCCCTACGGCATTAATAAATGCTATGGGTTACTTTACTTTTTTTTAAATGTACTTACTGCGCAAAACTGAATTGTGTTATTATGTGTCTAGAGTGATTAGCAACACTGTTCTTTGATTTACCTGTTGGATTTCAGTGACTAACCAACTGAGTTCCGCCGTCACTGCTTCTATTTTCACGCTGGATGGTGTATTGGAGTAGACAGAGCGTGTCTCACGTACCCTACGTGTACCGTCTTGTAGGAAACAAACACCAAGCCAGTCCGAACGCATTTGCTTCTATGTTAACTGAGCCATCTTTGCTGTGTATATAATTACGATTTTTAGTAATGCCAGACAAGTTGTTGTATCATATCTCTGTCATAATACCACTTCATTCCCTACACACTTTTCCCAGATATAGTTCTTCATGCGAATTTCATTCTCTGCCCACCTACACCTATTCACTGTCTTGAACTATTTCTTCCAATTAGCATACTCTGCAAAACGGGGCTTCGACATATTCGTTCTCCGTTTGTCTCATCTTGTGACGTTGATGTAAAACATGTGCAGTAGTGTTGAATATATATTGAAATATGCCCTTGCCTGCACCACTTGACAACGTACACGTAGTGGCTAGACAAATCTAAAATAAATCTCATGACTGTCAATTTAACTATATCAACAGATAAATCAATCTGTCCATGATGCGTCACTTCACAAGAACTGTTCCCTATGTACAGCTGCAAACAATTAATGGTTGGTTGGTTGATTGGTTGATTGGTTGGTTGCTGATTCAGCGGTTCATGCCCTTTGACCCAATGCCATTGTGTGATATATGCATGTGTTTGTGAGCTGTTGTTCCCTATAATGTGTTCCATTTATCTGACCCTGGAGGGAGAAACATTTTCTTGATGTCATCCAGCGCTGGGCTTTCAAAATGTGATGTTCAACAGTTTCATAGGGATGAGTGCACATTCAGCACCCTGGAGTGTGTTGTGGCTGTATTCTGTTCAGGTGATTGTTAAGCTGTACATGTGTGCGCAGTCGGAAGATTATACTCTGATGTTTCCATCCCTGGAGGTTGATGTTGTCTTTAGGATTTGGGTTGGTCCTATATTTATATATTTCCCTCTCAGTGTTTCCCATAGCCAATCTTTTCATCCAATTGTCTATGGTGCAGATTTCATCATTTTAACTGTGTGCATGGTTGTTTGTGTGCATGGTTGTTTGTGTGCATGGTTGTTTGTGTGCATGGTTGTTTGTGTGCATGGTTGTTTGTGTGCATGGTTGTTTGTGTGCATGGTTGTTTGTGTGCATGGTTGTTTGTGTGCATGGTTGTTTGTGTATATAACTGTTCTAATTGTCCTCAGAAATATCCATACTATCCAAGAACTGCACAGAATAGCTTTGAACAGACAGAATTGGAGAGATCTGACCTCTGCCCTATGCGCTAACTTCAGCGCAAAAGGAACATGAATGAATGCATGAATTGTTCTCATAACAATTAATAATATTCAAGGAATATCAGTGGAAATAACATAACAATCTTGAGAGATATGCAGATGCCACTGTTCTGACTTGCACACATTAGAATGATCTACAAAAACTAATGCACATCGTGGTAGTGCCAGAAATCAAAGGCACATTCTTTTATTAGATCACAAATCAAATGAGATGGTTATTTGTAAGAAACAAAATTCCGCACGATCAAAGTGAATAGCTAGTTTTTTGCTTTTCTTGTTGTTCTTCGTTCTCTTTATTTAAACTGATGTTATTAATTACAGCTTTGTGGTCGGTGTTTGAGCACATATTTGATACTGATCTTGTATCTCTTATAATTTGTCTATTATTTATGTTTTATGGGTGGTTTGTCTAGTGGGCCATTGGTGAGACCCACAGACACAAATAGGTATGCTCTAGAGAATCGTCTCATTTCTGAATTTGGTACACTCAAGCCTTTTAAACTCAATTCCGACCACTCTTATGTCTAGTACTGGGTTAGTGTGGTCTTTGTCCTTATTCTTTTTGTTCCGTCATTTCTCATCTTTTGTTCGTTTCGTTTCCACATATATTTACGTTTTTTATGTACTTTCTGACCTTCCGGCATCTCATTTCCATATTTCCGTTGGATCTGGTGATAACTTTTCCATTCGTCTTCTTTTGATGTTTTGTTTGTGTCCTGATAAAGATTTTTTGGTTGAAACCTTGACTGTGATTTGTGTATTGTAATTTTTATGATTTCTTGTGTGCTCATCATTGCCCATCATTACCTACTAGTTTTAGCTATAGTCTGTTGTGTCTCATTGAAACGGAATATAAACCTGTGTTTTACGTAAGTCTAATTGTTGTTACGTTTCACGCAGTTACCTTGTATTGATTGTCATGTTAAAATGAAATACTACTTACTAGAAACACTACAATGATCTATTACCATTTTTACGCATGTGGTTGCGTCTGTGGGTCTCACCACGGACCGATGGATCAGCAACCAACCAACCAACCATTCAACCAGCCAGCCAGCCCACCAACCAACCCATCTATTACCATTTCTAGCAGAGTATTACTTTAGAATCACGACACCAAATCTTTATTACCAAATAGATTTTCATTTTTATATCTCCGTATCTAATCATCAGCTTAGAATGTCACTTACATCATCGACATCTGCGTCGTTATCTTCATCATAATTCTCATCTATACACTACTTTCTTCCTCATTATCATAAATTCGATCACCATCACCATTACCATTATCATCATTTTCATTTTCGGTACCGTTATTAGTATCATCACTGGTATTATCATCACCGTGAACATGTGCCCTGTCTTCTGTAGCTAATGATGATGTGCCTCCACTATTTTCTTTTTCAGCTCTGATTATCAATTTAAATGATAATATTATACAGCAGCCAATGAGAAAGGTGTATTCTTTTCAAAACCAAATACTAAAGACGAGTGTTGGGCATTCATTATGTCGAGCAATCATAATGTAACACCAGTATACATGGGAGGAACAGAACAGATGCTCTTGTAGGTCAACAGAAACATTCTCTGGAAATTGGGAAACGATGCAAACCTGTGTGGATTGAGCACGTCTTGAAGCATTTTCTCCTTTCCAAAACTTTCCTAAAACGAACAGTTGAGGGTGGGAAAAAAAATAAGACAAACAAAAGTATAGATTTATATAATTAATATTAGATAGGATTACGAAAGGAAGTGCGAATAAGTGACTTGTCGGGATTTTGTTTTGATGTGTGCACATTGTTTTGCACTAACCCTAACCCCTGTGAACTTCAATGGTTATTATCTTAATGCTGATGAATATTTTTCCATTATATCTACTGTGACAACTTACATTTGTCTCTGTACACCTCAGAATTCATTTCATTTTTTATTTTGTGCTGAAGTTAGCGAATAGAGCAAAGGTCGGATCTCTCCAATTCTGTCTGTTCAAAGCTATTATGTGCAGTACTTGAATAGTATTGATATTGATTGTTTTACTTTCTCTAAGTATTGTTCTTCTGAGTGGTTCTTTTGGTTTACCCGTGGCTCTTTGCCTGTAGGTATCCATTCAAGAGATTGGTGGTGTATTCTGTCGATGTCTGCGCGTAGCACATGCCAGACTCATGCACGTTGGACATATAGGATCAACTCCTCAGAATTGCTTGTGGTGAATTTGTACCAGTTTGTACGATGCATGTCAATCATCATCTACTTTACGATACCGTACTAGAAATTAGAAAAGTATCGGTATTTTAGGGAGAAACCATTCTCGTTGTGTTTCATTTGCACTTTTTACAAATATCCTTCTTTTTCATTGTCCGTTCTCAAACTCCCGCTGGATTCCTTTTCTAACAGGACAATGGTCGTACAAGATGTCCATTTAGATGTAGTCCAGATAATGGAAATGCGTTGTGTGGCAGTTTTATTTGCGCTCATGTCCCAACACATCCGTCTTCGGCTGGTTCAAAAATATAAATCATCAGCTCTAGCTGCTAATGTAAACTTAACAAGATACTATACGACTGTTTTTATATTATTCATTAAAAGTTCGGTTAGTGTAATTATATACGCGCTCACATCGTGATATATAGTTGCAGCGTAAACCTGGCATTAACAAACCAATCTGTCGGAAAGATAAGAGAATTAGATATCTCGCAACAACAATTCATTCAATGAGGAAGAAATGAGATAACTAGAGACGGATTAGAAAAGATAACGGAAAAAAAGATAGACATTCTGAAAGGAAAAAAGAAGCTAATATAATTAATTATGTGTCGTAAAAATACAAAATATAACCAGACGAGGTACATTACTTCTACTTATCTGATGCCAGGCTTGAAGACTTTTGTCCAGACAATATAATAGATTGACCTAAGCAATGTAATACATCACTGCCAGGTTTAGTTCAGAAAATAAAGATGGTGTGATATTTTGCAGACTGTATTGTTTTGTTTAGAAAGATACATTTTACAGATAATGACATATGGTTGTTAAACACTGTTTTAATCAGAAGTGAAGTTTAAAAGCAGAGAATTCAGTAGAATGAGCAAAACAATACATTCTCAACTAGTGAAACAAGTTAGTTTAGTTAGTTATTCCTTCAGGGCCGAAGACCGCACAGAGGGCGGATGTCATAGATTTTCATGTCTCTCGTTTCATTGCAATTTGCTTTAGATCTTCATTGTTTCTGATACCGATGGTGAAACGTTCTCTTGTAATAGTTCTACGTAAAGTTTATTTTGCCCTTTGGTGACCACATCAACGCTTGACATGGGAGTCGTTCGATATCCATTCGTAGCGCGTGTCCGATGTAATTTCATCGACGCCTTCTAATATAGATGGATACATATTTTTGTATTGATTCTTGTCTGACAGCTGTGTTTGATGTTAAGTCTGACCAACGTATGTTCAGTAGCCTTCAAACGCATTTATTTTCAAAGGTGTTTAGTCTTTTTTTGATGTTGCTTTCTAACTTTCACATCCATATGTTAATGTTGGAATTATGCAGGAGTTGAAGATGTTTTAGTTTTGTGTTATTTCTTAGTGTTTTTGAATGTCCGATAACTGTTTTGGAATAGGTGCAGGAATTTAAATACATTGAGAACATTTTTTGTAAACAACTGAAGACTGGACAGAGATGGAACAATAATTAAAATATGCGAACTACTGTAAACTTTGAAACACAAATCTATTTCAATGGAAAATAACAAGTGAATTATAAATTAAATATTCATACCAACATTGTGCTATCAGTATCAGACATGGACACTAAAGAACAAGAAGGAAAAGAGAGAACGCTTACTATGTGAAAAATGATGTGTCTAAGGAAATACTACGCTCAGACAATAACAGAATACACCACCAATCACTCGAGCATGGATACCAAGAGGCAGAAGTGCCAGGGGTAGACCAAAAGAAACACTTAGAAGAACAATAATTAGAGAAAGTAAATCAATAAATATTCATACTATTCAAGAACTGCACATAATAGCCTTGAACAGACGGAATTGGAGAGATCTGACCTCTGCACTATGCGTTAACTTCATCGCAAAAAGAAAATGAATGAGTGAAAGAAGGAATTCAGCAAACAGAACAAGAAGAGATGACGTGAGGGATTGCGAGATTATAAGAACTGTTGAAATCAGCGTCTGTGGTCATATGCATATATTGAATTATGAAAAACAGAGAATGAAACGGTTTGGCTGGTTCAGAATGAACTGGTAATTTCCAACAACGATAGCAAACAATTTGAGTTTAAAACAACAAGAGACAGAAGAAAACAAAGAAAAATGTGGACACAAGAAGTTAGCAACGTTTTGAGACGTCACAATATTACTACAAGCGATCAACCCTTCCATAGATGGAAAACAGAACATCATCAAATTCTGCAATGAATACCTGCGGGAGACAATGTCTGTGTCAAGAAAATGTCTGGAAAAACATACCTAGATGACTATGCTCTCTTTAATGTGAATCGGCCATATACAGTATTTTAATGTGAATCAGCCGTATACAGTATTTAAATGTGAATCAGCCGTATACAGTATTTAAATGTGAATCAGCCGTATACAGTATTTAAATGTGAATCAGCCGTATACAGTATTTTAATGTGAATCGGCCGTATACAGTATTTAAATGTGAATCAGCCGTATACAGTATTTCAATGTGAATCGTCCGTATACAGTATTTAAATGTGAATCGGCCGTATACAGTATTTTAATGTGAATCGGCCGTATACAGTATTTAAATGTGAATCGTCCGTATACAGTATTTAAATGTGAATCGGCCGTATACAGTATTTAAATGTGAATCGGCCGTATACAGTATTTAAATGTGAATCGGCCGTATACAGTATTTAAATGTGAATCGGCCGTATACGGTATTTAAATGTGAATCGGCCGTATACAGTATTTAACTTATAATTTTGTATGCGTATACTATAAGTGTACTTGGAAACACAAAATCGCACTCTGTGCCATAAAAAAAGAACAATATGCTATATTTATCATATCTTCAAATTCTGAAAGCAAAATTATTATTTCAATAACTCTACTATTTCATAATCTTGTTTCAGTTGTGGAGTCTGTACTTGACATATGTGTGTCATGATCTTAGGCGCTGTGCGCTCCGGCAGGGATGCTGTGCCTGTGGTATTTTGTATGGTGTCTCCAAAAAACATGCTTGGATATTGTATGGACGAATGCATCTGATGCCACTTTACAAAAGATTGTTAAGACCGATTTTGTTAGAATTTTATTCAGCATGTTTAAATTCAGCTCCAAGAGAAAGGATAGCGCTATTCGGGTGAGTATTCCAACGCTAACTATTTCATGTGTGTAAACTGTTGTTTAGGTAACTTACTATCACTTCAATCTCAGATGTACCCATCGACTTTACCATAACACCTGTAAACAGTAAGTAACATGATATATAATGCACATTTTTGAGTATGTCCGTGCATTTCGTTTGTAGACTTTGTTCTTTTAACAGGCGTCTCCGAGTATATATACATAGCGAACAGTGAAAAAGATGACAATGCAACGTCATGAATGATGTTCTGTGTATTTTCTGTTCAGAGCTCTATACCGGAATCAGGTCATACTATAGACGTGAACTTCGACAGAAACAGAAGACCTATGTACATAATTAACTAGGACTTCAATCGTTACGTTTTTTATTGTTGCCGCGCTATTGGTTTATCACTATTTATATAATGTGAGTCGCTTTTGGACATTTTGAATATGCGTCTTTAAGTAAATAAATAGTGACCAATAAAACTCAAGACAATAATAAAGAAACGAATGAAGTCCTAATCAACTCTGAACCATTAATTCTGGCATTTAGGGGATAAATGTTCTAGTGAGGGTAACACCACTTCTGATCTTCACCTGCTGACGATTTTGCCTTAGCCTTATGACCCGATATCCCGTTTGTAGTAGTATGTAGCGAATCTAATCCAAGCGTATGCAGCGAATATAATCCGTAGCGTATGTAGCGGATCTAATCCATAGCGTATGTAGCGGATCTAATCCATAACGTATGTAGCGGATCTAATTCATAGCGTATGTAGCGGATCTAATCCATAGCGTATGTAGCGGATCTAATCCATAGCGTATGTAGCGGATCTAATCCATAACGTATGCAGCGAATATAATCCGTAGCGTATGTAGCGGATCTAATCCATAGCGTATGTAGCGGATCTAATCCATAGCGTATGTAGCGGATCTAATCCATAGCGTATGTAGCGGATCTGATCCATAGCGTATGTAGCGGATCTAATCCATAGCGTATGTAGCGGATCTAATCCATAACGTATGTAGCGGATCTAATCCATAGCGTATGTAGCGGATCTAATCCATAACGTATGTAGCGGATCTAATCCATAGCGTATGTAGCGGATCTAATCCATAACGTATGTAGCGAATCTAATCCATAACGTATGTAGCGGATCTAATCCATAGCATATGTAGCGGATCTAATCCATAACGTATGTAGCGGATCTAATCAATAACGTATGTAGCGGATCTAATCCATAGCGTATGTAGCGGATCTAATCCATAGCGTATGTAGCGGATCTAATCCATAACGTATGTAGCGGATCTAATCCATAACGTATGTAGCGGATCTAATCCATAGCGTATGTAGCGGATCTAATCCATAGCGTATGTAGCGGATCTAATCCATAACGTATGTAGCGGATCTAATCCATAACGTATGTAGCGGATCTAATCCATAGCGTGTGTAGCGGATCTAATTCATAGCGTATGTAGCGGATCTAATTCATAGCGTATGCAGCGAATATAATCCATAGCGTATGTAGCGGATCTAATCCATAGCGTATGTAGCGGATCTAATCCATAGCGTATGTAGCGGATCTAATCCATAGCGTATGTAGCGGATCTAATCCATAACGTATGTAACGAATATAATCCGTAGCGTATGTAGCGGATCTAATCCATAGCGTATGTAGCGGATCTAATTCATAGCGTCTGCAGCGAATATAATCCGTAGCGTATGTAGCGGATCTAATCCATAGCGTATGTAGCGAATATAATCCGTAGCGTATGTAGCGGATCTAATCTATAGCGTATGTAGCGGATCTAATTCATAGCGTATGTAGCGGATACAATCCATATCCTATGTAGCGGATAAAATCCATAGCGTATGTAGCGGATCTAATTCATAGCGTATGTAGCGGATCTAATCCATAGCGTATGTAGCGGATCTAATCCATAGCGTATGTAGCGGATCTAATCCATAGCGTATGTAGCGGATCTAATCCGTAGCGTATGTAGCGGATCTAATCTATAGCGTATGTAGCGGATCTAATCCATAGCGTATGTAGCGGATCTAATCTATAGCGTATGTAGCGGATCTAATCCATAGCGTATGTAGCGGATCTAATCCATAGCGTATGTAGCGGATCTAATCCATAGCGTATGTAGCGGATCTAATCCGTAGCTCAAAGTGACCTGTGGTGTCTTCTGTCAGAAAGCACATGTAAAATTATAACGCTGCTCAATGTATACTACCAGACGATGGATATATCTATCATCGCCGAGTGAACAGTAAATTGTAATAAGTAATGTCTCAACTGTCATCCAGTGAACAGTAAAAAACTGAAGCCATCATTAGAACCAATATCTAAAATATGTATACAGTGCTGAAGAAGACCGACCAGTGATGGGTTGGATTTGTTCTTCACATGCCTGCCAAATTTTACGTATCGAATAACGGCTGCTGTATGGTAAGCTCCGTAGCATAAAAAAGTGGAATATGGTCAGAAGAAACACTTTACATACTTTTTCAAAATGTATCAAAATATTTTTTAATGACGCCATATCCTGATAGTCTGTCGCTTAGAATCGTCCTTGCGCTGCAGCAACTCCGGAACAGGTGAGAAGCATTGAATCTGAAAGGTATAGAGAATACGTGCTGCCCTCAAATAGAGTACAATAAAATACAAGTCCAATCTTGATTATATGTTTTCTAAATCTAGTAAAGATTATATCCCGGAATTGGACTTTTCAATCATCTTCGCACCAACTAGAGAGATGCAATCATCTTCGCACCAACTAGAGAGATGCAACAACTCAAATCTGTAACTGATGTCTTCTTTGCCTTCCATAGACTGTTATTATGTGTTGGATTATTTAGTTTTGTTAGAACGCCTTTATTTCCGTCTCTTTCTGTGAAGTTCTCTTCAGCAATAAAATATCCACACTTGAAAGCAATCATGTGAAGTTCTCTTCAGCAATAAAATATCCACACTTGAAAGCAATCATATGAAGTTCTCTTCAGCAATAAAATATCCACACTTGAAAGCAATCAATTGTGTTATAAACGATTTGGTGATTGGTCGTGTTTATGAATAATATAGATTTATGTCCCTCCGAAGACGGATGTGTCTGGCCATTGGCGCAATTTAAACTGCAACACAACGCATTTCCATTCTCTGGACTAGATTTTGCTGGAAATCTAAAATGGATCATGGTCGTGCTACAATAGAGATCCAGCAATAGTTTGAGAATGAACGCTGAAGGAGAAGAATATATATGTATGTGGCATGTATACATAGGTACCAGTTATAACAGACTGTCTGAGGGGAAAACAAGGATAAAATATATTTGAGTATACACTTGTCTAAATGATCTTCTTGAGGCTATTTCTGCATATTCAAGATTTATTTGACATGTTGCACATGGAACATGTTCATATGACATCTGTATACTGTTGTCCAAGACTTTGCTCACCGTGAAATATTCAGTTCCTAAGCTAGACATACCCAGGCTTATAAAAAAAATAATCACGTTTTATGCTTACCAAAACAAGTTACATTTTCATGAATCTCAGAGTATCTATTTCCCTACACAGTTTATATTTTCTATTTATTGTCTATAGGTTTTGTGTTACAGCGATGAAAATTTGGCAGGGGTATCAGTAGAAATAACTGTTAGTATGGTCCTCTTTTTTGCGTGTGCGAAATATGGTTTTTTTTTGGCCTACCGAGAGTATCACTCATAGCACGTAACTCCGTAGCTTCAAGTGATAAACCGCAGAGATCTTCGAAAAAAACTCACAATGTACACAAAACGACATCAGCAGGATTCGAACACATAACCTTTTGAACACAAAGCGTATAGCTTGGCTAGGGATATCACCGCATTGAAAGTAAACGTGGACACTCATATTCTTCTTCTACCTGCGTTTCATATCTAACTAAATTTGTAACTAGCGTCCAAGATATTAGCCATTACATACTTCAGAATTGTTCAAATGAAGAAGACCACTAGAACTCCGGTATTATCAACACGCACGTAACTTACTGTGGAAAATATAGAAGAATGAGAATGTATGTACTTGTGTAATGACAGCCAATTTCTTCCAAGAATTTTAACTTACAATAATCAACTTACGATAACTTAGGCTCGATAAACACGTACAGAAAGGCAAACACACGTGGGATGAAATAATCACAGGTAATTGAAACTAACGTAGCTTCAGATAAATGGGTTGCTAATGTGTAATTAGTTGTAAGAACTAAATGAATAAGCTAGTAACATCGAAGGGAGTTACGGAGAAATGTTTACGTCCATACGAATTCAGTTAAACAAAACTGCTGTAATAGCTATATCAAGGGATGCCGGATGTAACGAAAGACCGTTCTGAGACAAAAAGAAAGTAAATACACACAGATTGATTAGGACGTATTGATTTTACTGAACGCAAGCCAATATACAGGTTACATAGGGTGAGTAATGAACCGAAGTTAATTACAATGTACGAATGTACTGTAATGAACGGGCAGAAATGATTCAAAGAAAAGCAAGTTCGTGTAATTTACAGGCGGTTAGTGTGGAAATTGTTCGTTTATCTCGTATTGGAATGCAGGAAAATGTATATACTGCCTGATATAGCACACTGCCTGATGGTGTGTATATACATAATTGTATTTGATATTGTGATACATCCGCATATTTCGATACACCCGCACAGTGTGATACACCCGCACCTTGGGATAGACCCACATGTTGATTGTAATGCATGAAGAGGATGCGAGAACAAAAAATATTGTAATTTGCCATGTATATCGTAGAAGACGTCTAAGGACGGTTGTGATGAGATTGGCTACCCTATATCATGTAAATGTAAATTGAATATAATGTTATGTTGAAGTAGAATGTGTTGAATCAATATGCGTAGATAATACAGGCATGCTGCAAATCACAATGTAAAGTATTCCGTTTCCTGGCCAAAACTTATGGTGGGATTGTGAGAATAAAAAATGAAGAATATTCTTACAATTAAGAAATCTATATTATGCTAAACTAGATGCCATTTTGTAATATTCCCAAATCTAAACTAAATTCCAATCTCTAATATTATTAAATCTAAACTAGATGTCATTTTCTAATACTCTGAAATCTAAACTGCATGCCATGTTCTAAAACTATGTTACCTAAACTAGAAGTCATTTTCTGAAACTGAAATCTAAACTAGATGCCATTCTTTAATACTCTCACATTACGCCGCATTGAATTGTGCTTCAGGAACATTCAGAAGGACAACTATTAAATGTATTTATATTTGCGAGAAAATAACTACAGCCAAAAACATTTTCGGTTGATGGTTACGTTCTGAACAGGATATCCTGGCAAACACTATCTCTATCTCTCAGTCTATATATAACATGGACGTACATGACATTAGGTGATGACAACTATCTCAGACAAGTTGGTCCATCTCTCTAGAGTATGCAAGGCAAGTTGGTCCATCTCTTTAGAATATGCAAGGCAAGTTGGTCCATCTCTCTAGAGTATGCAAAACACATTGTTTTATCACTCTAGAGTATGAAAGACACGTTGGTCCATCTCTTTAGAATATGCACAACACATTGTTTTATCACTCTAGAGTATGAAAGACACGTTGGTCCATCTCTCTAGAATATGCAAGACAAGTTGGTCCATCTCTTTGGAATATGCAAGACAAGTGGTCCATCTCTCTATAGTCTGTCTCATGTCTCTATTGTGTCTTAGAAAAGTTGGAAAATAATATCTTCTGCATGTTATAACTAGTTTCTATCACAGAAGCAGTACCCTTCCACCTTGGTTGTCTACACATGAGTGTTCAACCTTATTGATGTTCATTTGCCTTATGCATCACTTTTGTGATTTTAATATTCCCCCCCACCTCATATTGATTATGTTGCGAAGAAAAATCGACCAATAAGGGTATAGCGTCTCCACTTATATAAGGAGCATGATGTCCATGTTTCTGAGTTGTCTACCATTCAAACTCCAAGCTGCACTTTGTATATTTGTCATGTCTTCTATAGATGTATGACAATATAACATACAGTGAATTATGAGTGTGGCGTATTATTACTACTATTACCACCACTTTGATTAGTGCTACCTCTAGTACTACATTACCACCACTGTGATTAGTGCTACCTCTAGTACTACATTACCACCACTGTGATTAGTGCTACCTCTAGTACTACATTACCACCACTGTGATTAGTGCTACCTCTAGAACTACATAACTACCATTGTGATTAGTGCTACTTCTATTACTACATTTACAACCACTATGATTAGTGCTACTTCTATTACTACATTTACAACCACTATGATTAGTGCTACTTCTATTACTACATTTACAACCACTATGATTAGTGCTACTTCTAGTACTACACATACACACACATCTATTATTACTACTACTGCTACTGATACTAATACTATTACTATTACAACTACTGCTACTACTATTGCTACTGCAGAAACGAAAATTTGACTTTTACTACCATTACTACTACTACTACAACTACTGCTACTATTGCTATTACTACACTGCTACTACTACTACTACTACTACTACTACTACTACTACTACTACTACTACTACTACTGTTACTGCAGAAACGAAACTGTTACTATTACTAAAATTACTACTACTTCTATTACCGCATAGACTAAAAAGTAGTACTACTACTATTACTATTACCTCAACAAAAACTACTATTCCAACTAATTCTACTACTACTACTACCACTATTACTACCAGTTTTTTCTACCACTTTAACTACTACCACACAAACAACTACTATTACAACTACTACAACTGATACCACTGGTGCCCCTGATATTGCTGTTACTACTACAACTGCCGACACTAGTGATATCATATATACTTATAGAAACCCGTAGATAAAAGGGCGAGGGTTTAGCTGGAATGCAGCCTCCACCCTTAGAAAATCAGACTTTGATAATTAGTTAGAAGAATGTAACTAAAAGATGGATACTCACCTACATTTGCGGTTGTATGCAAAAAAGATTATTGCTGTTTTCATGAAAATGAGGGGATTACGAATGTCCGTTTCTGCTTCAGGTAAAACCCCTGCTTTCTGAAAACGTATCTACGTCTTTGAACGTCTATATAAATGCTGTGCTATTATGTAATTATGCAATATATAATTGACGTGATATATTTAGATAAACGTTTCAGCTAAAAACTAGCGTCTGCTAACAAAATATCTTTAATTGAGGAAAACGTGTCAGAACGAATTGGCAACTACGCTTTTTTTCAGCGGTAGAGTACACAAATTATTGTGCCAATTTATGTATGAAAACAGACCTAACATCATTTATACGCTTGTATATGATCGATTGATGTTCTCGTGCTATTTGTGGGTAACCATATTATTAGTCAAACAAGTGTCTGACTTGCAAGTGTGATTTATTGGCCAACATATTCCACTTGATGACTGCCTGGCCCATACAGAAAACTGTTTTTTTTTAAAACTTAATAATAGGGTTTGACCACAGCACTGGATGTGTCGACGTCAGGCAATCAACATATATAGTCAATATTGGATGTATCGATGACAGTTGACTAGCACCAGCGATTGGCAACATTCATAATGAATGGGAATTTTCAAAATATCAATGACATGAATAGTCTAAAAGCATTATGTGGCGTCAAAAACAAAACCAGGGGGTGAAAAAGAACTGCTTGGTGGAATGAGGAAATCATACATGCAATCAGTAAAAATGAGGCAGACATTCAAAATAAAGTTACCAACAGGTAATCAAAAGAATTATTTTCAGTTTAGAGAGAAGAAATGGCAAATGAGCATTCGAAAAAGCGAAATGAAAATGCGTGGAAAGAGTATGGTGAATACTTGTCTGACATATGCACCTAAAGAACAAGAAACTTCTTCAAAAGTATAACAACATTGAAAGTAAGAGATGAGAGTTATAACTGCAGGACAATCATAAAAAGCAGAGAGGTTAACCCCATATTCAACGAGAAGACAGGAAAACAGGATGGTTAGAGTATTTGAAAGCGTTGTACAACCCATCAAACAACACGACTTGGAAACTATCCTTTCAATCCAGGATAATCCGCCGAAGACGGATGTGTCGGGCCATTGGCGCAAATATAACGGTGACACAACGCATTTCCATTCTCTGGACTGCATCCTGCTGGAGATCTAGTAGTACTGCTACAGGAGAGATCCAGCAGGAGTTTGAGAATGAACGCTGAAGAAGAAGAAGAATCCAGGATAATCGCATGTCCCTGAATCAGAAATACTAGTTTGTGAAAAATAGGAACATATTAAGAACAACCCTCGAAACAAATCACCAGTAGGGTGTGGCATAACAACTTACGCCGTCTTGGCGTGAAAGGACGTTGGTGTAAGCTGGCTAAAGAGAATATTTATAACAGCATGGTCCGAAAAACAAGTACCAGAGGACTGGCAGAGAACAATAATTGTACCCATATTGAAAAACAAGGGAACCGACATAGACTGTGAGACATACAGATGCATGTCCTTGCTAAGCCGCATAGGAAAGATATACACAAAAATCATAGACCAGACAGTAAGACCGATAAATAGAGCCATAGCTTAAACAAGACACAATTTGTTTTCGCGATATTTTTCATCTAGCACAACCAAGATTGGAGTGAATATTGATGTCATCATCATCAGGTGCCATGCCGGCTGACTTAGGCGGCTATGGCTCTCCACAACTCTCTGTCCATAGTATTATGTATCAAGGTCGTTGTTGTTTCCTTGCCGTGGCAGCTGTCAAACTGTCAAATATTTCTCACGTTGTCGCCCTCTGTCTCTGTTGCCTTCAATTTTGCCTGTTGTAACTATGTTCTCTAAACATGCATGTCTCATGAAGTGGCCAATAAAAGAAGATTACCATTTTCTTATAAGGTTGATTAAGGTCCGTTTCGCATTTAACTCTCGAATTCGCATTTGAATATTGCTGTAGAAATAACTAAACATTTCAAGGTACGAGGAAATCTTTGTTAGCCGAGGTGTCCGCACTTCATTGATTTTCTGATTTGTTTCCAGGGCAGTACACTACCAACCCTTACATTAGAACAATCACGTTTTGTCGTTATCATTTGCTATTGATGAAATATTCAAGAGGTATCGAATTCTCCAGCGTACATGTCAGCTAATGATAACTTCGTGTCCGTGATAACAGATTTACATAAGACCACGAGGGGGTCACGGGAGATGCGATCAATTAACGTTGGAGATAAACAGTTTTGGTGGCTGAAAAACATGAACTGAGAATATGACACGATAACGGAAAAAAAACATTTACCGAGGTTCATCGATAGATCAATGAAAGCTCGACTGTCCCTTTCAATAATGTAGATCCTTGAACTTTAGGTTATCTTATTTCCTAGCCCGCCGATACGATTTTACTACAGAAGAAGAGAGATAAATTGGGGGGGGGGGTCTGGACAAGCTGTCTACTTTCCATTATTTTGTTTTAAGATATTGTATGTTGTGTTGTAGATTTCTTTAGTGGCACTATATTTAACCAGATGTTTGTTTTTTTCCAACTGAATATTGAAATCATACATCACCAATCACCTTCACCCACCTCAAAAGTGTACCCACTCCCCTCTGCCAACTACTTGTCAAGGAGGACCCTATCTGCATAAATTCGTCAAAATGCACCTCCCTCTAAAAAAAAATCGTAGCAGGAAAATTGTTTAAAAAAACAGCAAACATTTCTTTTTCAGATTTTACATTTTCAATCCAAATTCAAACAATTTAATTGAAGTATTAAAAAACTGTTTTGATGACGTCGATTTGTGTCAGTCTCACACTCCCCATCTTGTCAACAACTGTTACACTTATCCATATCCCTCCCCCCCCTTATTGATGACGTACTTTGTGCACATCATCTGATCATTAAACACATCCATGACCACTGTTTGAAATGTCAATGAGTTGTGTTCATCTTTTCGTGGAATGATTCCTGCAATTATTCATGGAATAGCATGCTGTTAGCCATGGTTAGCATGAACCTTGACACGGAAAATTAAGAAAAATAGCTTCGGGATTTTGAGAAGTTTGTGAGTACTAAATGATGATGATACATCATGAAGCTTTTATGACTATTAATTCCTGTGCCAAATAGTGCAGTATTCGTTTCAACAAATGATTGGCAATACTTTATCACTTTTGTTCCAGGGAAGTGCTACCTTGCTTCTGAAACTCACAGAAGACTGATTTAACTAGATTTTGAGTAAATGCTTTTAGCTGGACGCTATTCTTACCCTAGAAGCAAGGCAGCCGGCAGTAAAGACCTGTGCACAGAAAGGAAACAAGCCTTCATTTGCCTGGTGTGACTATTTTCACCAAACCTCCCTGTCTTGTGAAGTGGCCCAAAAAAATGAAGATTGTCTTCTTTTTATCTTATACGAGTATTAATCATTAAGCTCCTTTTCACCGTTATTCTTTCAACACCTCCACATTAGTTTTTCTGGCAATCAATGGTATTCTCAGCATTCTTCTGTAGAACCACATCTCTGTTGTTTCTAATTTCCCACTTTCCAGTTTGTTTATTGTCCAAGACTCGCATACATATGTTAGTATAGGAGTTATATAATACTGCAGAACTCTCTTCCTTACCTCTATTGACAAGGTCATATTACATAAATGTACAGGGAGGGGTATGTTCAGGAACAGCGGCTGGGTAGAGTGAATAATTCTTGTGTGTGTAGAGTGACTTTCATTTTTGTGCCGGGACACGCAGCAGTCCGGGGTAACGAGAGATCGGATAGGTTGGCTGCCCACCCTGCTACTACGGCTGTTGGTGGAGCGATGGATCGGGCAGACATTTTGAATAGCCTACGGGAAAACGCACGAACAAATGACTGTATAAGTGACGATGACTCTTGTTCCATAACTAGAATAAGGGAGCTTGGTTTGAAATCTGGTGTCACTAGAAATGAGCGGTTTCGTGGGTGAGAAAGAATGATAAGTCAATCAACGACGTACTAGGACCGTCAGTTAAGGTGTAATGGCGCATACACTCAAGGAAAGATCTGAGCACCCATGGACTTGTCCGGAGTGCAATGACGATGATCCAACGACTAACTAACTAACTAACTAACTAAACTAAACTAAACTAAACTGAACTGAACTGAACTGAACTGAACTGAACTAAACTAAACTAAACTAACTAACTAACTAACACAATGTATATTTTTTTAATTTTAGAATATATATAATATATAAACTATACATATATAATTCTTGTGCAATGAAGTTTCTCCACTAATTCCAACCACAATAATATTTCAGCTAGATAACGGGCAGTCTAGGATCGCTGTCTTGTTGTAGGCCTATCCTAATAGATAGAGGCCTACCTAAATACGAGACCATCTAGAAAGTTAAAACCTGCTGATTCATTGGGAATCCACCTTCTAAAATGATTCATTTGACTTATCTCGCAATTTTTATTGACTCATACAATATTGACCAATGAAAATCACGGGGATAAGTATAATGCAAAATATTAGAACAATGATTCTCAATGCATTTGAATGGCTTATTTAGCGGCGATGGTCAAGCCTTTAGTGACTTACATACATTCCTCTTGGTGCCAGGAAATTGACAGCTTAGGAATGGAGGAGAACATCCAGATAGCTCACGAAAACACGTGTCACACACTTGATACATGTTTATGTTGTCCTTCATGATGCCAGTTCACCTGATACTTCTATTAATAAATGCAGGTGTATAAACGTAGCTAGACATGAAGGTCAATCGATGCTAGAACATGTTTGTCGAGTTTACCTTAATACAGGTGTGATTCTATTATTTTTTTGGGTAATTGTACAAGCTGTTGTCGCTGTTGTTGCATGTTTGGTTTTGAACTGACATCTTTCAGATGGAGAGGTAAGCGTTTCTCACTAATGCAACTCGTTTTTAGTTTGGCACGAACTGCAGAGTAAAGAGCTTAACATTAAACTCTAACAAAGTCTCTAAAAGTAATAGCAGTGTCTAACAACCAACAATAATTTGACAGACATATTCTTTCCAACCTGTGTCCTTAAGTCAGTGTTATCCACTATGTGTCCTTCAGCAAGTGTTATCCACTCTGTGTCCTTCAGCAAGTGTTATCCTATCTGTGTCCTTCAGTCAGTGTTATCCTCTCTGTGTCCTTCAGTCAGTGTTATCCACTATGTGTCCTTCAGCAAGTGTTATCCTCTCTGTGTCCTTCAGCAAGTGTTATCCACTCTGTGTCCTTCAGCAAGTGTTATCCTCTCTGTGTCCTGCAGCAAGTGTTATCTTCTCTGTGTCCTTCAGCCAGTGTTATCCAATACGTGTCCTTCAACTAGTGTTCACCAACCGGTATTCTCCACCCGCTGTTCTCCACCCGCTGTTCTGCAACCAGTGTTCTCCACCCGCTGTTCTGCAACCAGTGTTCTCCACCCGCTGTTCTCCACCCGCTGTTCTCCACCCGCTGTTCTCCACCCGCTGTTCTCCACCCGCTGTTCTCCACCCTGTGACTTCACATTTATGACACATAGAACAATGGCAGACTTGATCATATTTCTGTCATAGTTTTCTAAATCCGGTACACGTTCGTAACGAATCCATATTAATGTACAGCTAGGCTTATCTCTATTGCCATGTATACGAAACATCACAAATGTAGAATGCAAAAACTCGCTTGCCCATCGCTGCGAGAAATATTTGTATAACTCGTCTCGAAAGATCAAGGTATCCGATTAAATCTCAATCGAATGTAGTGATGGATACATACCGTTCAGAATGTATTGGCAACGCTGTTCGGATAATTATTACCTATGCAAGTACTACAATCATAAAATATTAATTGATCATTGCTTGCTGATCAGCGCATGAAATATATACATTTTGCTGTTACATTACATTATATTAACGCAATACTGTATTGCTGTTCATGATTGGCTTCCATATGTCCCGATGCACCTGGGTATGCGGAACAATAGGCGCAACTACAATCGCGCCATTACCCATATTCCTTCTCTGTACAACGCACTTTTGTAACAACATTGTAACAATGTTCTGTTACAACATTGTAACAGTGTCCTGTTACACTAGAATTCAAGTGGGACCAAACACTTATAATAAATGCTTTCAAATGTCATGATTGGATATACCGAACACTAATAACTTGTTACTTTGCCTCAATGTCCGTGGTTCTGATAGCTCTTGTCTTCTGGAATGTTGTCTTTACCTGGTCGATTCTAGTAGCTCTCTGGCCAACATCTTTAGTATTATTTTGTCACGACATTTATCAGATTCAATCGATTGACTCGCTTAGTAGTGTTCGATTTTCTGCGAAGTTGCTTTCAAGATATTGTTTCTTAGATACTTCCATCGTTTCAGGTTCTGCATAGCTCGTCGAGTGAATTATTGACAATTTCTTACGCCATAATATTAATAATTTCTAGAATTTCATTTTCCATTTGATTTTTACAGAATTTTACTTTACATATCCAAGTTATATATGTTGTTCGTGAAGTTACTTTCCTTTTTAACCATTTCTTATTATATATATTCTATAAATATCACAATATATACAAATCGGTAGATATATACACATCCATGGCTATCTCCTGCTTCTCCTTACAGAACTCTTATACTTAGGTATCACCACATGTTATTGCTCCATTGGCGGCATTCTGAAGTCCCGCTTGTATTTATATATATATATATATATATATATATATTATATATATATATATATATATATATATATATATATATATATATATATATATATATATATATATATATATATATATATATATATATATATATATATATATATATACATAAAACCCATTATTTTAATAACATAGAAACCAGTATGTTAGAAAAGTAGGATACATTATGTTGGATGGCAAGAGTTATACTCTGGTGGATAATCATAGGTCCAAAATATTTGAAAATGTGGAGACGCGTGTTGATGGAAATACATAGGTTCAATATGTTAGAAGAGTAGAAGACTTGTAAATTGAATGAGTAGAGGCCGTCTATTGTAGAGGTCCAGAGGTTGAATATGTTGAAAGAATAGAGATCTACTACATTGTAAGAGTAGAATTAGTATATGTAGAAAGATTAGATATCTAATATCTTGTAGAAGTAGATCCCTGCCATGTTGGAAGATTTGATGGTGGAATAAATGAGAAGTTCATCTCAGTAGATTAAGCTCGTTGTTCGAAAGACGATCGTCAGGCATTGTACTGCCGATACAACTTCATGTGTTAGCGTTGGCGATACGAATATGTGTATTAGTAGTAGCGATACAACTGGGTGTATTAGTAGTAGCGATGCAATTGGGTGTATTAGTAGTAGTCATAGAACTGAGTGTATTAAATAGTAGCGATACAACTGGCTTTATCAGTAGTAGCAATTACCTAAATGCATTATTAGTGTAAAACCACAATAGAAATTGAATAGTAATTTCTGATATACATAAACAGCAAATGTCTAAAGCTAGAAATCAGCTTAATTGAAGCAATAAGAACGTATTATTCTCAACAATTACCGAATGTTTACTCTACAGATGACGATGCTATTCTAAGCTTGAAAGAGTAAACAAATAACATATTATCCACCAATCAAAACCGTCTCTTGGTTTGTGTTCGTAGTTGCCACTATATTCCTGTCTTAAAACTGAAATGACGTAACGCATAAGAAAAGTGGCTTCTCTCATCAGGTTCAAGTGTGTGCTGACACGCAACATAAGACACAGGAACGAGCAGGTGTAAAACAAGTGATAATACATTCGCTGGAGGATTATTACCTCAGACCTGATAGCTTTTGACATAGAAATGTAAACACGTTGTCAATTGTGTTTCTTTTTTTGTAGTTTCTTTCAAAAACCATTTACTTAGAGAAAAATTTGCTGAGACAGACAAACATGTTATTCTCAAATAAGCAATACATAAAATATCCACATTATTAACGTTGAATAGATAAAAAAAATTGTTGAGATGAGATGCTAAATGTCGATAGCAGTGGCGCAGCGTGAATTTTTAGAGCGATAACAACGATTTACCTTTTTTTAGTAGGTCAGTCGAATGTGTAATTACAAATTTATAAACGAACTATAGCAGGTATGTCAATACATGTAGTATCATGTCAATACAGGTGTGTGTCATGTGACGTATTCTCTCCAGAACGTTGTCTTCCCAATGAACTCTGAACCATCTCAGTCTTGTGCGATGCGGCTTGCATTTTCCAACGATGTATTGATGTTATCTTTAATGTCGTCAGTCCATCATCTTCTTAGTCTGCCTTTCCTCCTCAGCTCAGGTGCTCTGCCCTCCATTATTTGTCTTTCTAAACAGTTGTATCTCATTATATGACCAAACAGGTGCAGTTTTCTTTTTGCTATTGAGTATACAGGTAGCATTATGTAAATACAGGTAGTATTACGTCAATACATGTAGAGGCATGCCAATACAGGTAGTATTATGTTAATACAGGTAGCTGTATTCAAATACAGGTAGTATTGTGTTAATACAGGTAGCAGTATTCAAATACATGTAGTATTATGTTAATACAGGTAGCAGTATTCAAATACAGGTAGTATAATGTTAATACAGGTAGCAGTATTCAAATACAGGTAGTATTGTGTCATTAGATGTTGCTTCATGACAATACATGTATTATCATGCCAATACAGGTAGTTTTATTTGCGAATACAGGTAGTATAACGTCATTGCAGGTAGTATCGTGATAATACCTGTAATATCATGGCCGTAGGCAAGTATTCAGTTAGCGGAAACTTTTACCGCGACAAAAAATGGAAAGTGACATTTGTCAATTCCCGTCGACGACGGATATGTCGTGCATTTAGCCCAAATAAAACCGCGACACAACGCATTCCCATTCTCTGGAATACATCCAGCTGGAAATCAAGTAGAACCATGGTCCTGCTACAAGAGAGATCCAGCAGGAGTTTGAGAACATTGTCCTGCTACAAGAGAGATCCAGCGGGAGTTTGAGAATGAACGCTGAATAAGAAAAATAATTTGTCATTTGTCATGTAGAATCATGCATGTTCGTGAGATTTATGGTGAACACTGTTTTCTTTTCGCTTTATACCCGTATGTCTTTATACACTGACTGCGGACATGGAGAGAAGATTACAGGCTTTCAAGTACAAATGCTACAGACGAATTCTACGAATTTCCTATAGGGAACATAACACCAATGTGTACGTAAGAAATAAAGTAGAGATGTGTGCAGGAATTCAGGAGCCATTTTTTTCAATAATGAAGCGACGAAAACCAGCATGGTTCTGACATGTATGCAGGCACGATTCCTTGTCAAAAACAATACTGCAGGGAACTATCGAGGGTGGAAGAAGCAGAGGAGGACAAATAAAGGTATGGACAGACAACATCAAGGAATGGGCAGAGCAAAATATTTCCTAAGAAAATCCGCATCGCTGAGGATATAATTCGCTGGAGGACTCTGTGTGCTGAAGCATCAAATGTGGTACGTCTACGACCCTGAAGGGTTACGGGTTTATTGATGATGATACCCGTATGCTTTGCAACCGTAATGGGTAACAGAGTTCTCTGGAGATAGTACATTCGTATGCTTCATATATGTTTGTTTTCCTTGATGCATTTATTTCTGCAATTCATCTTATGCATGGTCTACCTCTTGATTTTGTATCTATCGTGTCTGTAAATACTTTTTGAGGACCCCTATCTGATGGTAGTCTGTAAGTGTGTGAGAACCGCTTACTCTGTTGTCTTCTGATGTAAACCAAGATTAGCATTGTCTCTTTTTTCTTCTGATGATTTCATTTCTGATTCTGCATATTATTGTTACTCGGAGAATTCTTACGTGGACAAGTCAGTACATCTCATTCAGTGCATGAGTTCAATATGTAGCAGATTGCAGTCATTGACAGTTTCATGACAGAACTTAACTGATTTACAGACATTGACAGAATCATAACAGAAGTTAACTGATGTACAGAAATTGACAGAATCATGACAGAACTTAACTGATGTGCAGACATTGACAGAATCATGACAGAACTTAACTGATGTGCAGAAATTGACAGAATCATGACAGAACTTAACTGATGTGCAGAAATTGACAGAATCATGACAGAACTTAACTGATGTGCAGACATTGACAGAATCATGACAGAACTTAACTGATGTGCAGTCATTGACAGAATCATGACAGAACTTAACTGATGTGCAGACATTGACAGAATTATGACAGAACTTAACGCATGTGCATAAATCACGAAACATTCATTTTGGGTAATTAGAATCAATATTGATTCTTGTTACATTGCATTTGGGAATCTGGTAAAACTTCTGATGATGTGTCAAGCAAATGCGATAACTAGACAATGAAAGATGAGAGAAGAATAAGATGGAGAGAGAGAAAAAACCATGTTCAGGTTTTAATGTTATGGGATTATACATCACGCTTATTGATTTAGAGTTGCATCGTTAGAGAGAATGCTCATTGGGAATATCGGTCAAGAATATTCCAGAACAGTTGGTGTAAGCGGTCATGAATCTGCACTTAGTGAGTCTTGACTGTAGCTGGACGTTTCCTAGTGAGTCTGTATTCAATATTCATGATGTCCTTGTCGATTCTTTTCTCTGAAACCGATTGTCTTTAACTTTCTATATTTTTTCTTAAATCGATTATCTTGTTCCCGATCCTTTCTCTGAAATCGATTACGACGTTTCGATATATTTTCTCTGAAATCGATTATCGTTTATTTATCTATATACTTTCTCTTAAACCGATTATCATGTTTCCATATCTTTTCTCTGAAACCGATTCTTGATTCTATTTCTTTTATCTGAAATCGATTAAGATGTTTCTCTATGTTTTCTATAGGTTGTTTAATAGTTATTTAATGGTCTATTGTCTTTCTGCAGATATTCGCTCTCGCCGTTAAAATCATAGTTGGGGTGATTGGAGTTCGGTCGTGTGCTCACAGACCAAACATCTTGCGTCGGCCGTAATATGACCGTGTTTGTTCAAGATTGACGTTTTCTATCTATCTTTTCCGTGGTCTTCCTATGGATTTGTACCCTGATCTCATTTTGTTAGATGTCGTGACTGCCAACTTGTCGTGATGTATTCCTATAATGTGGCCAAACCACTTGATCCGCAGTCTTTTTGTATATTCTGTGCAAAGTGTAATATCTATTCTTTCCCTGATGTCGTCATTTCGAAATCTATCAAACCTTGTGACCCCTGCATCATACCTCCAGAATTTCATCTCACATGTCACTCACTAACTTTCATAAGAGAGACCAGGTTTGGCACTGGTAACATCGTGTTGGTAGGAATATACTGTAAATCATTTGATATAAATCATATAAATGGCGACCAACGAATATTAATCACTCAATCAAGTGCCATTCCGAATGGCGTAGGCGATCATGTTTTTTCACGCCTCTCTGTCTCTTGTGTTGGCAATAACCTCGGTTGGTGAGCTTCTACCGTTGCACAATACAAGTCCATCTAGCAACCTTTCTCTTTGTCGTCCCCTATCTCTTTTCCCCTGATCTGTTCAGTGGTTATTAAGTGTTCAAGATGTGTTCTTTTCAGTACATGCAATAGAAACCTTGACTGTGTGCCCCTAATGTTGGACATGATTGATCTTTTTACGCCAGCATCAATGAGAACCTCTGCATTAGTTTTCTTAGCTGTCCATGGTATTTTCATCATTCTTCTCAGAAACCACATTTCTGTAGCCTCTAATTCGCTTTGAATTGTTTGCTTACAGTTCATGCTTCACATCCATAAAAAAGAATTGGTTCGATATAACATCTCATTACTCGAATGCGGGTCTGTATTGATAGTCTTCCATTGTACACAATGGTTCTCATTTTTTGGACTGCTGATTTGGCTTGTGCTGTTCGGCTTTTCATCTCATTTGAGCATCTACCTTCTGATGTTAACAGGTTGCCAAGATTCTCAGGACACTAATAAAACACATAAGAAATGAAGTCCTGTACAGAGGTACTACTGATGATAGTCTCTGTTGTATAGGATAATTAGCTTCGTAAAGGATATATCAAAGAAACGTTGTAAACCGGCAATAAATGTGCAAAACGTCTTCATCATAACGGACGCAGGTATAACTCGTTTCCGGGCACAATTAGCAGTATTTTGTTGAATAACTGTTGGAGATTTCCGGGTATACTTGCCAGTGTTTGGTAGAATATCTATTGTAGATTTCTGGGCACAGTTAGCAGTGTGTGGTAGAATATCTATTGTAGATTTCTGGGCACAGATACCAGTGTTTTGTTGAATAACTGTTGTAGATTTCTGGGTACAGTTAGCAGTGTTTGGTTGACTATCTATTGTAGGTTTCTGGGTACAGTTAGCAGTGTTTGTTTGACTATCTATTGTAGATTTCTGGGCACAGTTAGCAGTGTTTGGTTGACTATCTATTGTAGATTTCTGGGTACAGTTAGCAGTGTTTGTTTGACTATCTATTGTAGATTTCTGGGCACAGTTAGCAGTGTTTTGTTGAATTGCTATTGTAGATTACTCACAATACTGCAGATGCGTGTCTGTACATACATTAACACCAACATTCTCTGCGGTACCTGTGTTCGGTACATTCATTTCCATTTCTGCCGATCTTGTGACAGTTTAATATTTATACAATGTGGAAATTAATTTCTAGAAGTTTCCCATGCTCCCATCGATCTCTCGCTCACGTCTTTGAATCATTTCCTCTCTCTCTCTCTCTTTCTCCCTCTCTCTCCAATATCATTGATGTGTATTTCTTGTATTTACATTTTCTCTGTCGTTATAGTAGCATTGAGAGTGTTTCTCTATCAAATCTTTACTTCTGTATTTCTTTCTTCTTCTTACCCTTCACAGTTTGACATGTCTACACATGCACATTTTCTTGTTAGATTCTGCTGTATTTGAAAACCCCTCAGGGCCTCCATACAATTTTCTGTGGATATCCGTCTCTGTTTACTACTTTGCTGCCATGTTCGTCTATCCATCATCTCTTTAATAATTCATCTCTTTCTTCAAGGTATATTAGATGTTTCTCTGGCCAATTTAATTGTTTCTTCTCTCTATTTTTCTCTCTTTCTCTTTATCTCTTTCTCTTTCTCTCTCTTTCTCTCTCTTCTCTCTTTCTCTCTCGTTCTCTATTTCTTTCTATTTCTCTTTCTCTCTCTTTCTCTCTCTCTTTCCATTTCTCCCTTTTTATCTATCTTTCTTCATTTTTCTCTCTCCCTTTTTATCTTTCTCTTTTTCTCTCTATTTTCTCTTTCTCTCTTCCTGTCTCTCTCTATTTTCTCTTCCTCTCTCTCTATATTTTTCTTTTCCTCTCTCTCTTCCTCTCTCTTCCTCTCTCTCTCTAATTTTCTTTTCCTCTCTCTCTTCCTCTCTCTTCCTCTCTCTCTCTATTTTTCTTTTCCTCTCTCTCTTCCTCTCTCTTCCTCTCTCTCTCTATTTTCTTTTCCTCTCTCTCTTCCTCTCTCTTCCTCTCTCTCTTCCTCTCTCTCTTCCTCTCTCTCTTCTTCTATCTCTTCTTCTCTCTTCCTCTCTCTCTTCCTCTATCTCTCTTCCTCTCTCTCTTCCTCTCTCTCTTCCTCTCTCTTTTCCTCTCTCTCTTCCTCTCTCTTCCTCTCTCTCTTCCTCTATCTTCCTCTCTCTCTTCCTCTCTCTCTCCCTCTCTCTCTCTCTTATTATCTACAATATCATTGTCTTCTGTCTCTGTCATGTATCTCAATTCTTCTCTACAATAATCACAGAATTGCATATTTTCTAAATTTTATAATTCGTTTCCTGCCTCACTTCTCATCTCACGCTACATTATCATCTCTCTCTCTCTCTTTCTCTCTCTTCTTCTCTCTCTCTTTCTCACTATCTCCTTCTCTCTCTCTTCTTCTCTCTTTCTCTCTATCTCCTTCTCTCTCTTCTTCTCTCTCTTTCTCTCTCTCCTTCTCTCTCTCCTTCTCTCTCTCTTTCTCTTTCTCTTCTTCTCTCTCTTTCTCTCTATCTCCTTCTTTCTCTCTCTCACCTCTTAACATTCTTTTCTGGAGAATAAAATTTAAAAAGAAACAACAATCGATTAACATTTCCAAAGTAATATGTCTGTACTTCTATGACGTACTATGTCTGCACTGCTACAAAGTACTATGTCTGTACTACTTTAAAGTAATATGTCTGTACTTCTATGACGTACTATTTCTGCACTGCTACAAAATACTATGTCTGCACTGCTACAAAGTAATATGTCTGTACTTCTATTAAGTACTATGTCTGCACTGCTACAAAGTACTATGTCTGCACTGCTACAAAGTACTATGTCTGCACTGCTACAAAGTACTATGTCTGCACTGCTACAAGGTACTATGTGTGCACTACTATAAAGTAATATATAAAAAACACCTTATTAAAATATTATTTTTCTGAGATGTAGCAAGACAGTAATGTCTTCATGTAGACTGCATCATTGAAACTACTAGTTACAAATCCATGGGTCCGAACCCCAAATGTAGTGGATCGACGGCTGAATACATGAACTGAACCATGGATTTGAAAACATGTGGCATAACTAGTCGATGCATTACAGTCTGACACTTGTTTCATACTGAACCACCATCTACTGGTAAGGCACAAACATGGGCATGCGTTGCGTTGTGTATGTTATTTTTGTATGTGTATGTTGTATTTTATGTGTAGGTTTTTTATGTGTATGTTATTCATGTTGTGGTATGTGAATGCATATATATATATATATATATATCTGGAGCAAATAATAGCGATACTTTTACCTGTCAATTATGTCGAAGGAGGGTTTAAGTAGGCGTTGGCTGTCCTATGCATGGATGGTCAAAGTGACCAAAACGAAATGCTGAAGACGGATATGTCAGTACGAAAATCGGAGATAGCACAGCCAAACTATGAACCACGACACAATCCATTACGTTTTTTTGGACTAAATCCTGATAACTATATTGATGTATACACTTTAGGAGATCGTGGTTGCTGGATTATCGGAATTTCAGCATCAATGACTTCTGCTGGTTGCAATCTCCGATAGAAGCAACCAGGATTCACGACATTGATGTAATGTAAAATACATCACTATACGATTTCCATCTGAAATTACTATAAATGGAACTGCTGCACACCGGATCTATCTTCACGAGCGCTGTAGTCGACGTAATGCTCCGAACACTTACATGTATGTAGCACCGTTCTGGCAGTAATGTCGTTAACATGAACATAAACATAGAGAAGACCGAAGTAATGAAGATAGGAAGAACAGAAAGAAGCAACAATGTATATATTGGAAACAACAGACTTAAACAAATAGACAGAATTCACATACCTAGGAAGTAATATAAGAAGAGACGGCAAGAGCAGTTACGAAATGCATGGAAGGTAAACAGTGTTGCTATTCTTCGCTTCCATATCAGACCTCCCTCGGCGACACGAGGGCGAGCTGATGTAGTAAAGCATACCAAGCCCTAGGGAATATGACACCAATATTCAGAAACAAAAATGTAGATTTAAACACCAAAATAGCACTATTCAAAACGAGTCTTATTGGCTACCAATCCAAACATGGACAACGACAGCACAAGACAAACGTAAACTAGTGACAGATGAGATGACATGCTTACGCATAATCCTAGGAATGTCGTTAAGGGACGGATTGAGAAATGAGGACATTAGACAAAGAGCTGGCACCGCCCCAATCTTGGAATATATTAAGAGGCAACAGATCAAATGGTTGCACACATCAGCAGACTACCACCAGCCAGTATACCACAGCAAGCTATGCTGCACAGATACAGTGAAGGCATACCTAGAGGCCGAATTCGAAAACGATGGACCACTGATGGAGCACTACAAATAGTGACCAACGATAATCACTACAATAATCATAATCGTAAAGAACTAAGTCATGTTTACTATCTGTAAAGATTTCTATACTGCTATGGGACTCGATGTGACTCACAAATGTGAGCCGCAACTATTTTTCCACAGTATGCGCAGCAAATAACACAAGCCCGTTTTACCACGGTGTGATGTTGTGTCTTCATAATCGCGTATCAATTCAACTAACTGATATCACATTCTTCTGTGTCTTTATACAGTTCCTCATGGTTTTCCTGTATAAAACACGATCTATACCAGCTTGTACCGATGGCAGCTTTTACCCATGTCAGCGTGTACCCATGTCCGCTGGTACCAGTGGTAGCTTGTACCTATGACAGCTTGTACTCATGGCAGATTGTACCCATTGTAGCTTATACCATGTCAGCGTGTACCCATGGTAGGTTGTACCCATGGCAGCTTGTACCTATGGTAGATTATACCCATGTCAGCATGTACCCATGGCAGCTTGTACCCATGGTAGCTTGCAGCCACGACATCTTGTACCCATGTCAGATGGTACCCATGTCAGCTTGTACGCATGTCAGCTTGTACCTTTGACAGCTTATACCGGTGACAGGTTGTACTCATGTTTTCTTATATTAAGTGCCTGTGTCCAGCGTTTATATACGTCTCCGCAAGACCGGAGAACAGATGAAGCATTTAAAGTCTCTCTTAAGACATTCTTAAGACATTAATGACCCAAATCAAATTAGACACACATTCGTGGGAGAATCTTGTGCAATGCAGATCCGACTGGCGTTGCGGAAGCAAGAGTACTCCAGCAGCTGTAGACAGCCTCGCGTATTAAGCTGCTCAAGAAAAAACCCTAGAAGAAAGATACGAGCTGCTCAGTGCCCCACAGACTCCTCCCACACATGCTCAGAGTGTGGTAGGTCATTCCAAGCACGGATTCACTAGTCACAGTCCGACACACCGCATCCATCATCATCATCCAGTTGAACTGCTACTGCTAGATCATTAGCGACACCGACGGATGAACACAATGTATATGTTTGTATGGATGTAGTCTCCGACGGATGAACACAATGTATATGTTTGTATGGATGTAGTCTCCGACGGATGAACAAAATATATATGTTTGTATGGATGTAGTCTCCGACGGATGAACACAATGTATATATTTGTATGGATGTAGTTTCCGACGGATGAACACAATGTATATATTTGTTTGGAAGTAGTCTCCGACGGATGAACACAATGTATATGTTTGTATGGATGTAGTCTCTGACGGATGAACACAATGTATATGTTTGTATGGAAGTAGTCTCCGACGGATGAACACAATGTATATGTTTGTATGGATGTAGTCTCTGACGGATGAACACAATGTATATGTTTGTATGGAAGTAGTCTATGTGTATGCATATATATATATATATATATATACACATTTGTGTGGATATCTTCTTCAGCGTTCATTCTCAAACTCCCGCTGTATCTCTCTTGTAGCAGGACAATGGTCCTACTAGATTCCCAGCAGGATGTAGTCCAGAAAATGGAAATGCGTTGTGTCGTCGTTTTATTTGCGCCAATGGTCCCCACATCCGTCTTCGGCGGAACTAGTGTGGATATAAGGGAGTTTATACTTACTTGTGTAAGTATATATATATATATATATACATGCATACATGTCTTCCTATTATATGTGTGTGTGTGTGTTATAATTGGGAATACATCAAGGATTTCAAAAGGTGCATATATTACGCACTGGCTAGTGTAATCTTGTATTTATGCAATAAGCCTGATCGGTTATCGATCTATCATTCTCTAGGCTCCTCTATGACTCACACAACCCTGGACACTAATTCTGCTTATTGGCTGGCCTAACTTCATCTCCCGGACACAGAAACTCGTATGTTGACCGCTGACAAATCCAATTTGACATAATCTAACATATCCTTCTGCATGACAGAGTGGCAACCTGGGTTTAGATTTCACAAGAAATTACACAATAAAACATAGACAACGGGATGCATTTAGTTTTCAAAGAAATATGCACTAACTAGTGCTTGGAAAAAACACACAAAAATATGTAACAAGATATATGATAAAAATTGAGAGAACAACGAAAGAGAGTGAATACATCTGTACAACATTTAGATTACTTAATTTGACATACATAATAATTCCATTCAACTGAAGATCAACATAATAGAGCCGGTGAACGAATCGCACTCGCGTTAAATTCCCCTCAATATTATTCAACCAGATCTGACAAGAGAATAACGCATTCTAATGGATTATTCTCACTGGATGTTGTGTGTCTATCTTCCATCACTTTTTGTATATATTTTTTATTGCAAAGTAATAAAAAGCATAAAGCGGTCAGCGGTAGTGATCTGTTTGAAGGCCCCGTTACTCTAACCATCTGCTCCTCATTATTCTGAGAAGGTATCTGGAGTTACTGTGAACCAAACATCCTGGGTAAAAGATAAAATTATTGTGTCCGCAGTAAATCGACGTTATTCTTTATCATTTATTAGGGCTACATTTACTATCGCCCACACGTTTTATATGTGAATCTCGTAACATTATTTAAGCTATCATTTGTAAATGCTGTGACGTGACATATGCATTGTTAATTAAAATTGAATAGAGACTAGCTAACCGATTCTGCCAACATCTTCTTAATATGATCTGATCCACACATCTCTTATTTCTCTTCCTATGTCTGTCAAATACAATTTTACAGAAATATGGATTACCAAGGCTCAAGGTTAAATGTGAAAATAATAAATAACTAATATACTGGCAATAAGGTGTGAAAACAGATACTCACCATAAATAGAAATAAGAAAAGTGGTAAGAGAAGGCTGCATTTTATCACCAAGCCTATTTAATAACTACACAGAGAATATCTTTAAAATATAGAAGAAATGTCAGGACTTAAGTTCAATGGTAAAAAATCAAAAAAATCTAAGATATGCAAATGACACTGTTCTTTTAGCAGAAAGTGAACATGAACTACAAAGACTAATAGATCAAGTCAATAAATCAAATAATGAATATGGATATAAACATTAAAATACCCACAAAAACACGATAATCAGCAAAGTCACAGAAGAACAGGTGCTATATATAAATGCATTGAGAGAACCTGCAACAAATAGAACATTATCAATATCTTGGACACATAGTCACAAATGATGACAGATGTGAAACAGAAGTTAAAAGGAGAATAAGAATGGCTAAAAGTACCTTCAATGACATGAAGACAAGATTAACATCTAAACAAATTACAAACAAGATAAAAATAAATGAGAATTATAAAATGCTACATTTATTCTTTATTAATGTATATCTCAGAAACATTAACATTAAATAAACAATTAGAAGATATAATTGATGCCTTTGAGATGTGGGTATACAGAAGAATAGGGACAACATCATGGAAAGAGAAGAAAAACAAAGAGGTTCTAACAACACGTAATATGAAGAAAGAATTATTAAAGGAAATAAATATCAAACATATAAAATATTTTGAACATATTAAAACACAGAGCACCTTACGTTACCTGATGGGAAAGTTAAAGGAAGCGAACATGCGGTACCCAGAGATAAAAGTAGGAGAGCAACATCGCAAAATGGTCCGATTACAGTCTATATCAGAGTGCACCACCAAAACAAGAGACAGACCAGGTTGGTCTGTTGCAGGCAACCTGTGTGGCAGAGACTGCACTTGATGATGATACTGCATACAATATTCCTCTTGGCCGAAAGTAAACAGGAGCTACAAAGGAACTAATAGATCCGGTAGAGAAACGATTGTTGACCAGACACTTAAGATTCAGGAAAAAAAAACACCCAAAAAAAACAAAATGATAATTGACATAAAAATGATCAATAAACATTCCAGGTAAAACACACGAAATAAAACTGCAAAATGTAGATAATAAACTGTATCTTTGACACATAATTACACATGCAGACCAGAAGCGTTATCTTGACAGACAATTACAAATGTCGGTAAATGTGAAACAGAAGTGCAAATAATGATGAAGACGTCTTAAGGTAATTTCACTGACATGCAGAAATTACTTAACATCCAAACAAATCACACATAAAACGAAAACGAGAATTACAAAATGGTATATTTATATTTATTCTACAGTAATATATGGTGTAAATACATTGGTATGTAACACACAATTAGAAGACAGAATTGAAACCTTTGAGATATGGATATATAGAAGAATACGTTGAACTTGTCGAAGTAGAAAAAACAAAAACAAAGTTATTCTGATAACACCTCGTGTTAAACAAGAACTATTAAAGGCAATTAAAATAAAACACTTTGGATAAATACCTTGGAGATATTTTTGGGGGGTTTAAAACATGACAATTTGTTGAAGATCGTTATAGGAGGTAGAATAGTGGAAAGAAAAAGAGGCAAGCATAGATACACATGAAAGGGAACATCATGCGATGCTAATTTTCTGCCTAGCTGAGTGCACAAGCAAAGCAAGAAAGAGACAATGCTGAAAATCCGTTGAAGATAACCTTCGATGCGGAGACGGCAGTTGGTGATCCATCTCAGTGACACTAACCATATTGGCTCCCGCCACATCCAGGTCACTCCAACCAAGCCTTGCTTTATTAAATATAGAGCACTAGCTGACACAATATGGCTCCCGAGGGAAATCCAGTTCACCAAACTATTTTTTCTGGCCCATGAACTTGATCTAAAAGTATTCTATGCCATAATTCCTGAACTATGCGCTAACTCACTTCATGGAGTTTTACAAGATTTTAAAAACAATTTCTGGCTTCATACCACATGAAATAGAAAAAATCCAATCCATCTCCCCGAGCACCTAATGATTTCTACCATTGCAAACCCTTAACAAACGATAAATGTCACAGTATGTACCAAAAGGGCACCATAACGCCATTATGTCTATGACTACACATACTATATTTATTTATACACGCTATTTCTGTCATTTAATATGTTACCAATTCGAGATATTTTAGTTTATTTTTCGTTAATCGACTATCTCAATATGCGCTTCAATCAAAGAGTTATACTGCCTATTTGTTTCTGTTGATAATTGTCTGCAGTCTAGTCTATTTAAATGTGATTTTTTTGTTGATATTTTCTGTTTGTTATGTAATTTTTCATGTGAAGAGACAGGATTGTATGGAAAGAGTCTTGTTGGAGGGGGCGATAGAAGGCAAAGATGGTTGGTTGGTTGGTTGCTGATCCAGCGGTCCATGGGCTCATGTCCTTTGACCTAATGCCATTAAATGGCATATATTGCTGGGAAGTCTGTGGATTTTCGGCCCACCCTGGGACAGAGCCAGAGAATAACTATCACACCTCCAGCAAGGTAGGTTTCAACATATAAACTGCTCTGAGCTACTGTAGCCAAGATAGGGTTCACTGTGCTCATTCCCCGCCACCAATTGACTACTGCTTATGCCGAACTTCCCTATTGTTCTAGGCATGCAACCAAATGTTCAAGTCAAAAGGATTGTCCTGTCCTGAGTCACTGTGCCTCTATGAACGGCCTCAGCCATAGGAAAAACAGTGCAATCAGTTTCCTCCTCCCCAGTGCTGCACAGTACATCTCTGGCTCCCTCCCAACCACAGAGGATGCATACATATATTCAAGTAAACAGGAAACTTATTTCAACAACAAAATAACAGCACAAAGAAGCATAATTGTATAGATGACGTGCCATGAAGCTTCTATAAGAAGATAACCTGAATATAACGGCATGTCATCTACTAAGGTTTTCTGTTCCATGGGTGGTTTGTCTAGTGGACCATTGGTGAGACCCACAGACGTAACCACATGCGCAAGTCAAAATTCAATGAATACGTTGCTGGAAAATAGATATTCAGCAATGCATGCAAATGACGCTAGATGAAATTGAACAACTTGCTAGAGAACAACCACAAGGTTGAAATTGAACAACTTGCTAGAGAACAACCACACAGATTTCAGGATATTCATAAGGAAGACTACGTACTGAATATAATATCTCACATGACACACACACACATACACACACACACACACACACTTGCTGTCGAAACGTCGAATTAGTCCGTTGTATATATTATTGTTTCGAGTCAATTAGTTTGTCTTGTTGACTGTAAATCGTATTATTCTGTATTTTCTATCAGTTCTTAAATAATAGCAACTATTTCAGGGTCATAGATGTGACTTTTTATATATATATGACATATGTGGTCTTCGAGGTTTCCATAAAAAGTGCAATTCTTTTCAATTTAGATAAAGGTTACACAAAAACTGATCTAGTATTGTTTTTAGTAATACTGCCCTAAACGGTGATATTTTTAGGGATGGCGTCTTAAAGGATTCTGGTGTAATGAATTATGTCTTAAGGAGTTGTGTCTTAAGGGTTCTGTCGTAATGAATTCTGTCTAAGTGGTGATGTCTTCAAGAAGTTTTGTCGTAAGGACTACTGTCATAACAGCTGCTGCCTTAAACAGTGGTGAGGAAGAGGTTCTGCCATAGGAGCGATATTGTATGGTTGCCGTCGTTTTAAGGATATTGTTGGTAAGGGTGCTGAATTAGAGGATGGTGTTGGTAAAGGTGTTACTGTAAGGCATGTTATTGATAAGGTTGTTGTCGTAAAGGTAGTTGCTGGTAGGGGTGCTGTCGTAAAGGATATTGTTGTTAAGGATGTTGCTGAAAGGAGTATTATTGGTAAGGTTGTTGTCGAAAGGTATGGGGTATTTATCCAATTTCATATCTGTGGCACTGGCCTACGACTTATACTATAAGACATATAATTGTATACGTATTAAGTATGCAGATTCTTGCACCCCAAATGACATATAACAGTTTACACGCGGATATTTGATAAGGTTAATAAAGGTCACGGGAAAACAGAAACACAACTCCATATTTATACATATACACTTATCTATGCAGAAGCTATAGCTGCATACATAAAACAGATGTACAGTATACATAATTTGTTAACAATCATTAAGAGAGACAACCATGTAGACTGCATGCTTACAGAATAATTGGTAAGCATGGTGATGTGGGTAACGACCGGACTTCGAATGTATGATATTAACAATGATATTAACAATGGTATTAACAATGACATTAACAATGATGAAAATGGGTTGCAGAACACCGAGTCCACTAAACATACAGATAGACAATATAGGAGTAAAACAAGTAACAGAGTTCAGTTATCTCGGTAGTATTTTTTACAGAAAATGGAAGCTTCGATAAAGAAATAGAGATGAGGTGTCAAAAGGCGAATGTAGTAACATACCAACTGTCACCACTACTTCTTTATCCCAAGATCGAGATGGAAGTTAAAATACAAATGATCTACAGCATATTCCTACCAACATGGTGTTACCAGTGCCAAACCTGGTCTCTCTCATCTTCACATTACAGAAAGATAGTGACATGTGAGATGAAATGTTTGAGGAAAGCTGCCGGGTTCACGAGGCTTGATAGATTGCGAAATGAATAAATCGGGGAAAGAATATGTATAATATCTTGTACATATTACATAGAGAGAGAACAGCTCAAGTGGTTTGGCCACATTATGAGAATACATCATGAAAAGTTGCGTGTACAAGCATATAGCCAAATGAGATCAGGGTACAGGATCAGAGGAAGACCACGAAAAAGATGGATAGAAAACGTCTGGGACATTCTGTACAAACACGGTCACAGCAAAGCCAAGGCCACGCATCTGGCGATAGAACGCAAGCTCGAGTTCCAATCACCACTACGCTTAACGGCAAGAGTGGATCACAAACCACATGGGGAAAGACAATAAAAATATTAACTGGGTTTGTTGAGGTCTCAGAATCCTGTGAAAAAAATGAGGGCTCTGAAAACGTATTGCAATGTAAGTAGGAAAGCAGTAATTAGACATACCATCAACTTGTCAAGATGCTATTCCAGCATATTTTTACAAAACAGTGGGGAGCTGCATGTCCAGAAACCGACTAATATATGTATAAATAAATACCTGGCGTCCAGGAACCATACTAAAAATGTGAAAGATGCCTCAATTGTTGACTTGTAAATGCAAGAAGAAAAAGTAGTCTTTTGCCAACTACAAATGAATATATTTGCTATCCATAATGGGTACTCTATCTTAGATATTGTTCAAGAAATAATGAAAATCACAAAATATAGAAGCATTCGAAGAGCAACAACTCACGGGGAACAAGTAATAATCCATCATCAAACAACACGACGACAAATTACGACACTTTGAAACATAATTCTAGGTACTTTTCGGGGAGACGTGGCTGCATACCGTGTCCACATTTCAACGTTTTATTATTATGCGTAATTTCATACAGCATTCGTGACTTTGAGATTAAAAGGTCGCAATTTCTATGAATCGATCTTCCCGCAACGCACTAACAGACCATCGCCCCCAAATGTATCCAGAGGGAAGGGTGGCCTCTAAGTACGTAGCGCGCAGATCGTTGATTACAGCGGTTTTCACGTCTTTACCGAATTTCGCTTCTTTAAATAATGTACGATTTTTTTTCGTTACAAGTGTGGCCACTTCTCCCCATAATGATCCCTATTCTATGTTGATTGTAACTAAAAGGCAAATCATAAACTAAATCTTCATTCCAGCATTGCGTAATCAAAGTCAGACATGGGTACTAACTAAAAACACGTGAGAAAGCTTACTACAAGTTAAATGAGTTGATAGTAGGTCAGTCATACATAATACATTCTCACAGAATAACTGAATAAAATACTGTAGGCCAGTCATACATAATACATTATCACAGAATAACCAATGAACCATCAAATTGATGACACATTTCTTCTATTACACAAGGCAACAAAATAAAACTTTTTTTAATCATCTGAAACCAAAATACACTTTTCTAAAGGATTTTTTGGCGCTGATTTCAGATTTCAAGTTTTAAAGTTATGAGTGATGTTAGTTTTCACTGAACTTGGCTGTATTTTTTCGAGAATCGCAAACATCAATTAAGCAAATGATTCACATCTTCTAGACTAAATCAAATATACTCACATCACAGCATAGGTATGTAGAATGTTTCTTCAAAAATGCTTGGAATTTGATTTTCTGTTATATTCTTCGCCTGGATTATCACGGAATAGCATCCAGCAGAAGTCGGCCATCATACTCTCATTCCACAAACCTTGATAACGGCGCTCCATTAACTGAATGTCCTGGTGAAAACGTTCTCCTTGCTCTTCACTCACCATACCAAGATTTTCTGGGAAGAAATCTACATGGGAGTGCAAGAAGTGCACTTTTAATGACATGCGACAGCCAAGGTTCTGGTAAGAATCTATTAGACGCTGAACTCCTTCCCTGTACGTAGGGGACTTATGATTACCAAGAAAGTTTTCACAGACCCACTTGAATGCCTCCCAGGCTTCTAGCTCAGCTCCTAACAGAGACTGTTTGAAACCTTCATCTTGTAAAATGGTACTGAAAACCTTCTGAGTTTGTCTTACCCATGGTCTTCACAAGGGTTTTCATCAGTCCTAGCTTAATATGGAGAGGTGACAGAAATATTTTCTGTGGATCAACAATGGGCATATTTTGGACACTGCTTGCTCCTGGCGTATAGATATGCCTGGGCTCCCAGACACGTTTGACATAATGTTCCGCTGTTGCTCGACTATCCCATAGGCATAGGAAACAGCAGTATTTAGTGAATCCTCCTTGCATGCCCATCAACATGCCAATGACCTTTAGATCACCACAGATGTTCCACTGGTGTGTTTTATAATGGATAACTTCAAGCAAACTGTTCATGTTGTAATAAGATTCTTTCAGATAAACAGAATGTGCAACAATAGACGCCATTCTGATGGATCATGCACTTGTGATAAACTGTTGAAGAGACCATCGATGTCCTGACAATAACTCAATGAGCCGTCAACATTGAAGAACGTCGTCATGTTGAGATTTCGTGTATAAATGGATTTACTATCCTATCGAATACACAAAAATGGTAGCATCGATACTAAATCACGTGACCCGAAACTGAACAAAATTGTAACAGCCAGTAATAAAGTATCGATACCAATCTAAATAAAAGATTGTACTCGATTTGTGGTCGTTGAAAGATATTATAATTAGCTATTACAAAAAAATGTTACGTGGTAGAAAAAAACTAAAGACAGATTTGAAATCAGCTAACCAAATACTACAAAACCCATATAAAATTATCTGTGATGATTTTTGTGTGGTGCCTTGTGTTACTAGATATAGCCCAAAGTATGCAAGAACAATTTGGTTATTTAAGATAAACATCCAATAAAGCTGTTTGGATAAGACTGTGGTATTCATGTTGGGAATTTTCATATCCCACGTCGGTAGTTTGATATCCCACCTTTACGTCTGACTGAAGCTTTAGAGGAGGGTGGTGTCATGAATTGTCATATTCTTATTTTATGACATGTTTGTACGTATGTTAGTTAATTGATTCCTATGTCGCTCTGACAATATTTTCTCTCTCTTAGAATTACGTTTGTTTGTTGTCGAACTAGCTAATACATTATGTATCTGAGTAATCTGTTATATAGATAAAACATGTAGAGTTGCGTGGGGAAATATTCGAAGTAATATCATCACTAAGGGAATTTATCTATGTGTATTTTTAACCAGATCCCTGGAGATTTTTCATGATACAAATATCGCTTGAAGTTACGGAGTTACGTGCTATGAGTGGAACTCTCGGCAGGTGACGTACCGCTTCGTTGAAAGGGACGAGATTACATACGGTGTAACCCGAGTGTAATTACGTGAATCCTTTACACCTTCTCAGCATTTAATTCCGCAATATCTTCTCATATTCCTGGCATTTATTTCTCTCCGAGTGTTCAGCCAATGTCACTCAACATTTTCGTTCTGTCATTCCATGCCTTTTCGTATGTAAATGCGAACACGCCTGCTCGATAAGTGTCACTACGCTGCATACCTCCATACAATGTTCTGTTAATTTTCAAAATTCAATCTGACTAAGCACAGTAAACAATATACAAGCACGTGTAAAATTAGGACACAAATATTATTGTTCAAATAATATAACATTCATTTTTTAAACAGTTACAATCTGTGAAAATATACTTACTTTGATATCAATATAAAGGTAAGGACTAAAACGATCATATTAACAGTAGAAAACATGCAAATACAAAGCGCTCCATCATAAGTAAATGTAAATTCCCGTTTTTTTTCGTATATGTTGCAATGTTGTTATTATTAAACAATGTAGTCGTTTCGGGTAACACAAATTATACCGAATGACATAGGCATGTTACAGTTTTCAGTATAATTTAAACAGTGTTTATATAGCAAGAAGCAAAAAGAGGTGTCTGATTTACAATATGTGATATGACTTATTGTGATCTTAAAATAAGGTTATATCTTTCAAGGAGAAACTGTTTTCTTAGTTTGAATAATCATTCCATGTGCTAGACTTCATCTAAAGTTTGAATAATCATTCCATGTGCTAGACTTCACCTAAGATTGAATAATCATTCCATGTGCTAGATTTCATCTAAAGTTTGAATAATCATTCCATGTGCTAGACTTCATCTAAAGTTTGAATAATCATTCCATGTGCTAGACTTCATCTAACGTTTGAATAATCATTCTATGTGCTAGACTTCATCTTAAGTTTGAATCATATCAGTAGTAATCGATGATTGTGTCTTCTTGTATATTGATTGATTATCAAGCAGCTTCAGTCAATCGATACTAGCATCCTTTAATTTATTCTGTGTATGTCTAGCAAATAGCTAGTTGATAGTGAGCTTGCTTGCTATCACCGGATTACAGCGTGCCAGGTTCGAAATCACGTCCGAACAAAAACAAATCTGCGTTGTGGTTTCTCGCTTGATATGACCATTCCTGCAGTCGGCTCAGCTGTAAATCAGAACATGACGCATGAGTTAGAGGAGGTAAAACAGCAAGGAAGGGAACTGGCCACCCCACCTAATAGTTGCTGCGGCTTAGTAAATAAGGAGTTATCTTCATCCCCGACGGCAGGTTTCTGCCATGGGACATACTTCTACCTTACCGTTAGCAAATAAATCATCGCCTTCAGACACTTCATAATTTCATGGGTTTTTTACACACATCAACGCGGAAACCGACCACGGACATTATTACTTAGGCTTAGGCTGATATTGATCATCGAACAATAACTTGTGAAGGATAATGTGTTTCTGTTAATGCTGGATGATAAATCTGGAAGATAACAAGGGTTGAAATATTTCGTCTAGTCTATGTCTTTGGTTAATGATCCCATATAGTTCACGGCTGTAGATACGAGGACAAGTCAATAAGTAAGTCACAAATGGCTGTAAATGGACGTAATAAGTAAGTCACACATGGCTGTAAATGGACGTAATAAGTAAGTCACAAATGGCTGTAAATGGACGTAATAAGTAAGTCACAAATGGCTGTAAATGGACGTAATAAGTGAGTCAAAAATTGATGTATATGGAATTAATAATGACGGAATTCTAGTAAAATGAACGTAATGACGAAATTTAGACAAATATCTTCAGGCCAAGGGCATGGATCCATGACCCGATTGGCCAATAACAATATTAACCTAATTACTGCGAAGTTATGATGATTGTGTTATGAGAAAACGCGAAGGCTTTTCTTAGTTTCAACCTTGTTACAATCATTCGGATATCTACAAATGTTGGAAGTAGCAACGTTGTTTAAGGCTATTATTATTCCATCACTGTGCTACCAGTGCCAGACCTGGACAATGACAGGGCAAGACAAAAGAAAAATAGTGACAGCAGAGATGACATGTCTACGAAGAATACTCGGAGTGTCATTAAGAGATAGAATTAGAAACGTGCATCAGACAGATAACCAACATAATACCAGTATTGGAACACACCAAAAGACAACAGATCAAGTGGTTTTCACACGCTTTCAGACTACCGTCATATAGCATGCCACAAATGGTCATGACACATAGAAATAACGGTTATAAAGCCAGAGACAGATCATGCAAAAGATGGATCACAGAAATCAAAGAAGCCACAGGAACAAGCTTACAAACAGTGCACAAGAAGGCCATCTCCAGAGAACTCTTCCACCCTGACGCCGCAAGGCAAACAAAGGACACATCGTATAGATAGATATATAGATAGCAATGTTGTTTTAGTGTAACTAGTGAGACTGGTAAATCTAATATTTTAGCACTGTGTTATCAAGCTAGAGTACTGATCACTTACACTTGTTACCAAGGTAGAGTAATGACCACTTACACCTGTTATCAAGGTAGAGTAATGACCACTTACACTACTTGTTATCAAGACAAGTGTTGCCCACTTACTCTTTATTCTAAAACCAAGTACTGACAACGTACACAGGGTTAAAAGACGTATCGGATTGACGCTGTGACAACGTACACAGGGTTAAAAGACGTATCGGATTGACGCTGTGACAAAGTACACAGGGTTAAAAGACGTATTGGATTGACGCTGTGACAACGTACACAGGGTTAAAAGACGTATCGGATTGACGCTGTGACAACGTACACAGGGTTAAAAGACGTATCGGATTGACGCTGTGACAACGTACACAGGGTTAAAAGACGTATCGGATTGACGCTGTGACAACGTACACAGGGTTAAAAGACGTATCGGATTGACGCTGTGACAACGTACACAGGGTTAAAAGACGTATCGGATTGACGCTGTGACAACGTACACAGGGTTAAAAGACGTATCGGATTGACGCTGTAACTGATTTTTCCTACAACGTACTACTCATATCTTACTTGAGCAGTACGTTGTCTGCTTAGAGTATCGTTCAGAGCACGCAGCTCCGTATCTCAAATTATAAGCCTCTGTGGTCTGAAAAATAATGCACATGCAAACAATATCTCGCTACATTTGTCCTGTACACACAAACTTGTCAAATGTAGGCGATTTACATGACCACTTGTACACGGAAATCCCCAAACTAACCACTTCGATAGAACACTGCCTCGCCATACATCTGACATTAATTAAGCGCATATCTCGGTCGTTTCTAGAATTTTGTATATACGACGATCACAACAGCCCATGTACTGCCAGACCCAGACTGGGGAGCTATGAATGAATATTCTATTACCTAGCACTAACACTGCGAGAAGTGAGCATATAAACAGGTATAATCCTAGAGTGGATACCATCGAAACAGGCATAGTCCTAGAGTCGATACCATCCAAACAGGTATAGTCCAAGAGTGGATGCCATCCAAACAGGTATAGTCCTAGAGTCGATACCATCCAAACAGGTATAGTCCAAGAGTGGATACCATCCAAACATGAATAGTCCAAGAGTGGATACCATCCAAACAGGTATAGTCCTAGAGTGGATACCATCCAACTGGAGCATACCAGGAAATGAAGAGGGGGATATGCTGTCAAAAGATTTACAAAGAAACAGAAAGAACAAGAAATAAAATATCATGACAAGAAGACTCTAGTCAAAGCTATTAGAAAGTTGGCCATCCGAAAGATAAATATTACTATTTTCACAAAGCTGAGTAAGTTATGATGTTCTGCATGAGGACAGGGCACACCAGAATAAACAGCCAGGGAAACAGACTAAGACTGGTTCCATCACCTCTGAGTCCATGTGGTGTCCATGTGACCAGGCAGCACATATATCAGAACATGTTCTGTAAGACTGTATTACAACAAACTAGTTAAAGGAGGAGCACTCTTCCACAGAGAAATATCCACAGAAAGTTGTATGAGAGCACTGGCCAACAGAGCCATATCCACAGAAAGTTGTATGAGAACACCGATAAACAGAGACATATCGCCAGACAGTTGTATTAGAGCACTGACCAACAGAGACATATCGCCAGACAGTTATATTAGAGCACTGACCAACAGAGACATATCGCCAGACAGTTATATTAGAGCACTGACCAACAGAGACATCGCCAGACAGTTATATTAGAGCACTGACCAACAGAGACACGTCCACAGACCGCTGTGTAAGAGCACTGGTCAACATAGAAATCACCAGACAGCTATATGAGAGCACTGGCCAACAGAGATATAGTCCCTAGAAAGCTATATGAGAGCACTGGCCAACAGAGATATATTCCCTAGAAAGCTATATGAGAGCACTGGCCAACAGAGATATATTCCCTAGAAAGCTATATGAGAGCACTGGCCAACAGAGATATAGTCCCTAGAAAGCTATATGAGAGCACTGGCCAACAGAGATATAGTCCCTAGAAAGCTATATGAGAGCACTGGCCAACAGAGATATATTCCCTAGAAAGCTATATGAGAGCACTGGCCAACAGAGATATATTCCCTAGAAAGCTATATGAGAGCACTGGCCAACAGAGATATATTCCCTAGAAAGCTATATGAGAGCACTGGCCAACAGAGATATATTCCCTAGAAAGCTATATGAGAGCACTGGCCAACAGAGATATATTCCCTAGAAAGCTATATGAGAGCACTGGCCAACAGAGATATATTCCCTAGAAAGCTGTATCAGAACCTTCATTAGATTTCAAATACAGCAGCATTTATTACGAAAGCTGGACTTGCTGTTAGACATGTCAAACTGCGAGCGCGAAGAAGCTAATTGCAGAACTCTCGCTCTTTGCCAGACATTCTCTGGCGTCTTGTGTATTAGAGACTAATATATTGTTATTGAGTTCCATAATCTTCTATTATTGGCAAATGTCTCTAATCCATTACGCTGCCGGCATCCTACTGTTCTATGACGCTGATGTTTAATGTGTTGTAATCGATTGAGCTCTCATTTTATTTGTAATTCCAACATCATGTAGTTTCTTGTTTGAATCGTAACCAGCTTAATTGAACATTCTATCAAACCACTTAAGATTTTCTATGAGAAAATTCTGTTTACTCAATCTTTCAATTGTATAAGCTTCCGGTATGCGTAATGTTTTTAAAAAAATGGAACAGTTGTATAATAATATTTATATTGGAATATTACTCTTTTCTTTATGAGCGTAATATTATTATCTATATGGGCGTGGTGCAATTTTATCTATGGGCGTGGAACCCTTTTCTCTCTAAAGCGATTTTTGGAAGAAATCGAGTATTTTTTTGTACACAAATGAATGAAGAAATAAACCAAAAGTTTTATGAATATTAAAAATTTTACATTAGAAAATTAACTAATGTAAAACTAAATATGAACTTGTTTTTACATATTGGTATCTTATTCAGGACTTAGCCATCAATCCAACATGATTTGGCTGTAGTGATTGTCGTTGTAGTGTACAACGATTACAGCAGATGGAAGAAGTTCAACAGAAATAAGAAGCAGAATAGGGCAGGCAAAAACAACATTCAGAAAAATGCAAAATATATTGTGTAATATGACATTGTCTTGGACAATTAAAAAAAACTGGAAAGTGGGAAATTAGAGGCAATAGAGATGTGGTTCTATAGAACAATGCTGAGAATACCATGGACAGCCAGAAGAAATAACGTGGAGATGTTGAAAGAAGAGTCAAATACGAAACGGACCGTAATCAATTCTATAAGAAAAAGACAATCGTCTTTCTTTGGACACTTCATGAGAAAGGAAAGTTTGGAGAGCATATTCACAACAGGCAAGATAGAAGGCAACAGAGACAGAGGTCGACAACGTGAGAAAATATTAGACAGTTTGACAACCTGACATCGCAGGAGAACAACAGCGAGATTGATACATAATACTGGAGACAGAGAGCTGTGGAGAGCCATGATCGCCTACGCCAGCCGGCATGGCACCTGATGATGATTATGAGTGATGTTCTCTGCAGTTTAAATACACTAGTAGTTTGCCATTGTTTTCTCAACGATCTAGATGTACATTAGCCTGTGGCACGATGATTCGAACCTGGTACATTTGGCAATCACATACGCGTTATGTACCAAGTCGCCACTGAGACCGACAAGTAAAACATCATCATCATTATCAGGTGCCATGCCGGCTGGCGTAGGCGGTCATGGCTCTCCACAGCTCTCTGTCCACAGTATTATGTATCAAGGTCGTTGTTGTTGTTTTCCTGCCGTGCCAGGTTGTCAAATTGTCTAATATTTTCTCATGTTGTCGCCCTCTGTCTCTCGTGCTTTAAATTTTGCTTTTTGTGACTATGTTCTCTAAATCTGCCTGTCTCATGAAGTGTCCAAAAAAAGAAGATTGTCTTTTTCTTATATTGTTAATTAAGGTATGTTTCACATTTGACTCTTTCAACACCTCTACATTAGTTTTTCTGGCACTCCATGGTATTCTTCATTATTCTCTAGAACACCATCTTTATTGCCTCTAATAAGAAAAACATATCTTGTAAAAATGCACACACTTATTTGTTTACACATATATTAGGAAGATAAACTTTTACAAAAGTAAATACTAGCAGAACATCATAGAAATCATGAATACATAATATACCTTCACGAAAAGTTCAAGGATATGTAAAACATAATTACGTGACTTTAAAGGGAAATAACCATTAAAATTGAGATCACAAAAAATGACGATTATATATTAGTCGAAACGGTTTTTTATTAAAAGAAAAGAAAACCAACTAGACATTACAATATACGGAACAATGTGTCAATAGTCGAGAAGTCGCACTTGTGACATCGATGATCGGTGCTTATCTGTTAGATTTTCCGGCGGGAATTGTATGAAGATCTTCCCAGCATCACTACAGACTAATTATCATATAACAATAAAACCTTAGTATATGGCATATAGAAATAATAAGTAAATGAGAGAGTTCTTCGCAATGCAATGCAGGAAGTGGAGAGTTCAAATCTTCATGGTATTTTACATCTATTGAGAAATCCCCTAATTGCACAACACTGTACGGGAGGTACATTGCTCGCAGTTTTTTTTGGGATTTATATTAGGTGCTCGTTCTTACATTCTTTTTTGATCTCTTTCATAGAAAGATGTTCCTATTAGTTTTTCAACAGGACGAAGTTCAGAGAATGAAAATGCGTTTTGTCGTCGCTTTATTAGCGCAAATAGCTCGAACAATCCGACTTCGGCGATGTGAACTAATACGTTCAGTGTTTTAACAGCTTGAATGAAACGGGGATATCTGTAACCACATCACTAGAAGTGGATCAGCGGTTTGACATAATTACACGCTTGTCACCACGGTCAACCATGTTTGACATAATTACAGGCGTGTCACCACGGTCAACCATGTTTGACATAATTACACGCTTGTCACCACGGTCAACCATGTTTGACATAATTACACGCTTGTCACCACGGTCAACCATGTTTGACATAATTACTTTCATATACATAATCGCGAAAGACAGATACCACCAGCTAAGGACACAATCCAACTTGCCCATGACACATAACAGATTTCTAAAGACACATAACAACTTTCCAAATACACATAACATCTTTCCCAAGACACATAACAATTTCCAAAGACACATAACAATTTCCCAAGACACAACAATTTTCCAAGACACATAACAATTTCCCAAGACACATACCATTTTCCCAAGACATATAACAATTTCAAAGACACATAACAATTTCCCAAGACACATAACAATTTCCCAAGACACATAACAATTTCCCAAGACACATAACAAATTCCCAAGACACATAACAATTTCCCAAGACACATACCAATTTCCCAAGACACATAACAGCTTTCCAAAGACACATAACACTTTCCCAAGACACATAACAATTTCCCACGTCACATAGCAATTTCCCAAGACACATAATAATTTCCCAAGACACATAAAAGCTTTCCAAAGACACATAACAATTTCCCAAGACACATAACAATTTCCCAAGACACATAACAGCTTTCCAAAGACACATAACAATTTCCCAAGACACATACAATTTCCCAAGACACATAACAATTTCCCAAGACGCATACTAACTTGCTGAAGACAAATAACAGGTTGCTGAGGACACAAAAATGTTTAATATGAGCGCTGCTGGAAATGACTAAAACTAAATAAATGGCTATAAGTTACCGTTGAGAATTATCACTTGAGCACGTGACTCCGTAGCTCGGGCAATTATTTCAATTGATCTCCAGAAAATGTACATCTCAACAAAACATCAGGATCCCATTTCAAACAATTTCTAATCGCTTGAAAACACAGTATATGGCTTAAATAAAACACCAGGGGTAACTACTGTGTGTAGCTGAGTCAGTAATCTGACAACACCAAGGAGATATACTGGATATTGTTGAACCAGTGATCTTACAACACAATGGAGAACTAATGTTTGTGTGACTAAGTGAGTGCTCTTACAATACCAGGAGAACTAATGTTTGTGTGATTAAGTGAGTGCTCTTACAATACTAAGAGAACTAATGTGTACGACTGAGTTATCTTATAACACCATGGAAAGATACTGGATATTGCTAAGAAAGTAATCCTACAACACCTGGACGAAATACTGAGTAATGCTGAGTGAGTGATTGTTCAACTCCAGTGAGAAATAATGAGTATTGCTGATTGAGTAATCGTGTGAATTTGTAGAATATGTGCATATATCTCATAATATTGTAACTTTCCATACAGTAATAATGTTTACAATACGAACATCTCTGTTGTGAGCAGTACCACCTTATCAATTATTGAAATGTGATAAGTGATAATGACATGTACTACAGGGACATAAACTTAAGTGTGTAGGTGGGTCGCATATATAATACGAATACATAACTAATGTACACATCTGTAATGTACACATCTGTAATGTACACATCTGTAATGTACACATCTGTAATGTACACATCTGTAATGTACACATCTGTAATGAAGTATAGTATATTGATTCTAAGAAGAAAGAGCAAGTAGAATGTGCTAAACTGGGTATATATATATATATATGGCAATAAAAAATAATAAGTGCGAGTATATGTTATTGAACATAATGAACAGATGTATACGTGAACTTAACAAACGTATGATCACGTAAATAATGAACGTCTGTACAAATGAAGATATTGAACATACGTAAAGGTGAACATAATGAAAATATATAAAAGTACATTTAAAACGTATGTACACGTAAGTGTACATGTACATTCGGTTATTTTGTACATGTACTTGGAATGTAATGAACGAATGTAGAAATAAGGGAACTCAATGAGCGTCTGAACAAGCGTATGTGTAAATACGAGTTAATTAAAGTTAATTAGTGGATGTACAAACATGTACACTCAAGGAGCGTATCTGCAAATATTTGATATTAACGAGGTATGTGCAAGCAAGGAAACTTATTTAACGTTATACATAAGTAAATTAAGCTATGACAAGAGACAACATTGATGAAAAAAAACAGTTTGCGATTACATGCAACATATATGCCCAATTCTGCAAAAATATTCCTGTTTGTTTTGCTTAACGTTAAGTGAAAAACGCATTGTATGGCGCTGTAATGTCACACCTAGGTATTGCGTTGGTAATGCCGTACCTTGGTAATGCGCTGGTAATGCCATACCCTCGTATTGCGCTAGTAATGTCATACCCTCGTATTGCGCTGGTAATGGCATACCCTCGTATTGCGCTGGTAATGTCATGCCCTCTAATTGCGCTAGTAATGTCATACCCTCGTATTGCGCTGGTAATGTCATACCCTCGTATTGCGATGGTAATGTCATATATCGGTATTGCGCTGGTAATGTCATGCATCGGTATTGTGTTGGTAATATCATACCTCAGTAATGTCATACCCCAGTAATGCGCTGGTAATGTTATACCTCGGTATTGCCTACAATCATAACCAGAATTTACAGCAATTTCTAGAACACATAAAGGAACAAGGAATCCAGCGTGGAACTTAATGATAATTAGAAAAAACGCTGCTCAGAGAATGTGGGTGGAATAAGAGGGACTTGCAGAGAATGGAAGGAATAAGAAGGGAATTGCAGGGAATGGAAGGAATAAGAAGGGAATTGCAGGGAATGGGTGGAGCTTGACAGAAAAAATGACTGACACATGCAGCAATAAAACTGAAGACAGCATGCCGGGACGAAGCTTGTATAAGAACAAAGGTGATAATGCACGCACGTGTCCAGTTGTAGGACAAAACAGTGGGACAATCTTATAAAGAGTTAGCTTAGTCAAGGGAACTGAACGTGAGGATGTAGTTTTGTTGCCTATAAGAATGACAGGATGGTACTTGAGAAATTGTCTGCTTACTCCACTACTACATCAGGTATAATAATGATAATAGAAGCTCAGGTAGCGACACAGGTACTGGTGGGGACCTGAAATACTCTTACAGTCCCAAATCCTGTGTGGGTTCATGACAAAATATTCTTAGACAAAATACATCGGTCGTACTATCTCATTGTGCTTCGAGATATTTCTTTTGGAGATAACTCGGACTGTAGAGGGTCATGTAACTCTATTTCCTGCAGTGTGTTCCGATGTATCTTGATTTGTTTCAAAGGTTTTCAGCAAGGTCTTCACAATTGGTCATCATATCATTTCTAGGATAGCGTTAGACAACGTTATGCTGCCATATTTTCTGATGTGTAGCATCAATCAATGTTACTGATACCTTCAAAACATAGTAAAGATAGAGATGACTAGTGGTTATTAAGTTCCTGTCAATCACTTTATGCGAACGTATAGACACACGCTAATGAACAATACTATAAATAGCACACTGTGTATACTAACCTTTTGAGTTCATTTTCACACGCGACTTGTTAGCCAGTGAAGCGTGAATGTTTATGTGACCGGTGGATACCAACAATGTGGTTTAGGATTATTGACCCGTAGAGATATCGCAAATGTTGGCAGATGTGAAACAGGAATTAAATGGAGAATATGCATGGCTAGACGTACTTTCAATGACGTGAGGAAAATATTAACATCTAAACAATTACACACAAGCTAAACATGTGAATTATAAAAATGCTACATCTATAATATAAATAAAAATCAGGCAAAATAATATTTTGTTCACATTAAAAGACATGACACCTTATTGACGACCGTACTTGAGGGCAACGTCAAAGGGAGGCGAGTAAGAGGTAGGTAGAGATACAAGTGGGAGAGCAATATCACACGATAGAGAGGTTACAGTCTAGCAGAGTGCACCACCAAGGCAAGAGACAGGGGATGTTGGAGATCCGTTGCAGCCAACCTTCGTTGTGAAGACGGCACTTAATGATGATGATGACATCTATACTATACAACTTTATGGCTCAGAAACATAGACACTAAAAAAACAATTAGACGACATAATTGATGCTTTTGAGATGTGGGTATATAGAAAAATATGGAAGACGTCACGGGAAGAGAAGAAAACAAACACATAGGTTCTAACAACATTTAATATAAACAATGAATTATTAAAGGAAATACAGATGAAATAAATGAACTATTTTGCATACATTAAAAGACATGACACCTTTTTTTGAGGGTAAAGTCAAAGGGAAGCGAGCAAGAGTTAGGCAAAGATAGAAGTTGGAGAGTAACATCACAAGATGGACAGGTTACAGTCTAGCAGAGTGCACCACCAAAACAGAAGACATGGGATGTTTTCGGTAACTGATGTCAATGTCAATCAAACTTATACAGAGCTCGGTTCATAACAGACTGCATATTTAATCACAGCAGAAGTTGTAATGTATTTCCCAGAGGCGCCAGTTATGACATCCCACATCGTTGTTCTGCCTCATTTGTCGTTCGCAGTCTGGTGGAAACAGCCTTACGCATAAATGAATCAGACAGTAGATTGTTCTGAAATTGACGTAAATCAACATAAGAAGTGGCATGGCGGATTAGCATTGCTCTGGTTAAGAAGTAATCGTATTTCTCTTCATGGGTGATGAGGGCTACTCGTGATTGTCCAATTAATAATACGTCGCTGGTGAGTAATGACCACATTGTGGATATAGCTCGTGTAGATTGAATGAGGATAGCTGTTCTGGACACTTCCTAATTCAACACGTAGTTCGTTTTCTTGTAGTCCATGTCATAAAAAAAGTAATGTAACCCATAGCATTTCCTAATGCCGTAGGGGTGTGAGATGTTAGCAATCTCACATTTCAGAGGCTCTGCAAATAAGGACGGTAGCCAACTCCTCTCCCTCGCAGTCTTTACTTTCCGGATTAATCAGGTACCCATTTAAGGCTAGATCGACCTGGGAGCTGTTCGATCTGAGAAACATTTCCGCATCAACTGGGGAATGAACCCAGGACAATTCCGCGGCCCCTAATGTCATGTGTAGCGTTGAATATCATGTCTTTCTACATCGTTCTATTTCGTATGCTGCCACTTATTTCCAATACCGACGTTCTCCCATGCCACAGTGCTAGGTTGTCAATAATCCTCTCTCTGAATCTTCTTCTACCACTTTGTTTCTTCGATTTTCTTGTTGTTACAATATGTTCCATCTTTCCTTTTCTTATGATGTATCCAAAAATGTGGACTGTCTCTTTTTAACGCGAGAAAGCAGCTCTCTTTTTTAATTAATTTACACCTTTATAAATATCACTAGCTAATTCAAAAGCAAAGGTAATGAATATTTTTCAGGTGAGTGCCATATGGGAGCAGGTAAGCTTACACATTATACAGGTGCATGTTTACATGAATTGATCTACATGACTGAGGGGAGCATACTAGTGTAGATATCTACACAATACATTCATTCATTAAGAGCCATCTCCACAACGAAGGTTCACAGCAACGGACCTCCAACATCACCTTTCGTTTGCCTTGGTGGTGCACTATTTTAGCGTGCAAAATGTCCATCTTGTGATGTTTATTCCGCAATTATATTTCCTGTTGGTTTCTTCTCGACTTTATCCTTAAGTAAGGTCTTCAGCATAGTTAATGTCTTTTAATATGTTCAAAATATTTTATTTACCTGATCTTTATTTTTCCTTAATAATTCTTTCTTCATACGAAGTGCTATTAGAACCTCTCTGTTCGTTTTCTTTTCTTTCCATAAAGTTCTTTCTATCCTTCTGTATATCTCCATCTCGTAGAATCTCTAGTTTATTCATTGTTCATATTTCTGATCCATATATTAAGATAGAAAACATGTCTCATTATCAGGTGAGATATTCTTTCCAGAAGGTAGTCTTCCTATTCAAGTATGTAGCAGTTTATAATTATAATATTTAGCTTTTTTTGTATTTTGTTTAGATGTTAATATTTTCCTTAAGTCATTGAAAGTACTTTTAGATATATAAAATACTATTTTCTATTCTCTTGTTAATTTCTGTTTCACATTTGCCGTCGTTTGTGATTCTTTACACAATATATATACAATCTATATATCGATAAACCCGTAATCTGGCATGGTCGCAGGGGTACCATATTGTATACTTCAGCACACAGAGTCTGTCAGCGATTTCTTTATTCAATTATACGGATAATGTCTGTCCATGTCTTTATATGTCGTCCTCTACTTCTTACACCCTCATTTTCCTGCATTATTGTTTTTGAAGAGGAATCAAGTCGGCATACATGTCCACAGACGCCGGCATACATGTCCACACACGCCAGCATACATGTCCACACAATGTCGGCATACATGTCCACACACGCTGGCATACATGTCCACACAATGTCGGCATACATGTCCACACACGCCGGCATACATGTCCACACAATATCAGCATACATGTCCACACACGCCGGCATACATGTCCACACAATATCAGAATACATGTCCACACACGCCGGCATAAATGTCCACACAATGTCAGCATACATGTCCACACACCCGGCATACATGTCCACACAATATCAGCATACATGTCCACACACGCCGGCATACATGTCCACACAATATCAGAATACATGTCCACACACGCCGGCCTACATGTCCACACAATGTCAGCATACATGTCCACACAATATCAGAATACATGTCCACACACGCCGGCCTACATGTCCACACAATGTCAGCATACATGTCCACACACGCCGGCCTACATGTCCACACAATGTCAGCATACATGTCCACACACGCCGGCCTACATGTCCACACAATGTCAGCATACATGTCCACACACGCCGGAATAAATGTCCACACAATGTCAGCATACATGTCGACACTATCGGCGTTTCACCATTGAATGCAATGTTTCATTTAGAACTACATACATCTCTATCGTCGCATGGCCGAGGGGTTAGTAAGCCGTTCTCAGACCCTTGAGGCCTCGGGTTCAATCCACGGTTGGGACAGAATGTTTTCTTTCGTAGGTATAATCAAAATCATTTCTGTACATGTCTCGGCGTCTGCTATGGCAAAGCAGCTTTTGTTTCCACAGACCATAGAAAACCTCCCTGCACTCCTTCGCAGGAAAACATGCAGTAATGAAAGATACATCTCTAATGTATTTCCTACGTACACATTTGTCTTATATAGGAAACTTGTAGAATTCATCTGTAGCATTTGTACTCGACAACCCATAATCTTCTCTCCATGTCCGCAGTGAGTGCCCAATTCTCACAACCATACATCTCAAAAGAAACCACCTGCAACTTATACAGTTTGGCTTTCACTCCAACACTGATGTTGCTCTTTCAAATCACCGGTAGCCTTGACATAAACATAGCCTTGGCATACACATAGCCTTGACATAACATAGTCTTGACATAAACATAGTCTTGACATAAACATAGTCCTGACATAAACATAACCTTGACATAAACATAACCCTGACATAAACATAGTCTTGACATAAACATAACCTTGACATAAACATAACCGTGACATAAGCATAACCTGGTCATAAAGATAACCTTGACATAAACATAACCCTGCCATAAACATAGCCTTGACATAAACATAGCCTTGACATAAACATAGCCTTGACATAAACATAACCTTGACATAAACATAACCGTGACATAAGCATAACCTGGCCATAAAGATAACCTTGACATAAACATAACCCTGACATAAACATAACCTTGACATAAACATAACCTTGACGTAGCTTTGATATAGACATCCTTGACATAGAACCTCCAGCCTTATTTTTAATTCTGCGCTTTGCATTTTCCATCTTGTGCATATTCTCGATCCGAGGTGTTTAACAGTATTCACTAATTCAAGCTTGTATCCATGCATTCTGATGTTGCTTTGTTCGTCTGCATCTCCACTGTTAACCAAGATCTTGCTATTTTCTGTATTGATTTCCATTCCTCACTTGCTAATAACTTTTTTTTCCCCAATTTTCCTGTTAACTTTTGTAATTCTTGTTCTAATTTCGCTATAAGATCAACATCATCAGTGAAACGCAAATTGCAAATAGTGCTATCTCCGATCAATATACACGTGCTGTAAGTATGAAGTGTTTCCTGTAGAAGGGGAATAACTACTACCACTAGACGCATAATTTACCAGCAGTAGTACATTACACCTCCTTTATGCCCGTGAAACATACGCCCGTCAAACTTATGTCAGGCACGCTAGAAGACTCACACTTTTCCATGTAAGTTGCCTTCGTAGTATAATCAGAACCCAATGTGGGATACGACGCCGGACAGTGAAGTACTGTTTCAATCTGAAGTCTGTAAGAATATACACAGTGCTTCTGAGGCGCAGATCCGCTGGGCAGGGCATGTGGTGCGCGCAGATCATCTGTTACCACTGCAATGTTGTATGGAGAACTCCAGACTGGTTCCTGCAAGTCCGGAGGACAGAAGAAATGTTTTAAAGACACTCTTAAGACATCACTGACCCAATTCAAAATATATGGAGACTTATGAATGAGAGAATTGTGCACACGACAGATACGACTGGGGTCGCATGAATGAAGAGTGCTGCGGCACGACATAGAACATCAGACATGAAACAGCGCAACAAAACGCGCAAGAAGAAAGGAAAGATCTGTTTAATGCCCCACATACTTCGCCCACACACGTTCAGTGTGGTAGACAATTCCAAGCACACATATGTTATCAGGTCACTTATCACGATTGGTAAGTGATAAGAAAAGGCAAAGCTAATTATACCTGATATTTCAGTGATTAGAAAAGACAGAGTTATGTATACCTGATGTGTCAGTGATAAGAATAGTCATTCTACGTATAACTATGTAAATACCTTCATGTATATACTTCTGAGCATAGGAACCTAATCTCAGAAGAAGAAATGTAAACAAGAGACCAGGAAAATCACACATGTCTATACATAACAACATAATAACTACATATATCTTTTCTGAATGTGGGTACGCTGCAACAGTATCAACGTGTCTGCAAGCATTTCGCTTTATATTCAGCACCTGGAGTCTAGGAAATTATTCCATCGATTTCTTCAAGCTTATAATAAACATGAAAGCCAATTGCGCATGAGTGATAAAATTAAGCTGACATGTCATTGCAATTGTTTTCACACAATTCACGCGGTGTCGACATCACCAAAAGCAATGCTAGATAGCACATCCGTCTTCGGGAACTGTGAATGTTGAAAGATATCTTTGATGGAAATAAATTCAGAATTCATTGATCGTCTGTGATATAAAAATATATTTTAATTGAGTTCTGGAAGACGTGAGTTTTTGCTAAATAATAATATTCCATTTTTATGATATTTTAGATGCGTCGTGAGAAACTACACGAATATGTGTACCCATAACTAAAACGTTATTTATCATGCATGTAACAAGCTGATACACGGTGATAGACTCGGATAATTTCTTGTGAATGTATTACTCTGGTCATCAATTTCTTATCTCAAATGTGATTAATGTGTGTTTCTCATAAATTGTGAGCTCGAGTGAGGTTGATTTCTGTCAGACAGGGAGGAATGTCATAATTTGTTTTGCTTGCTACGTTTGTTGATTGTCTGTCCTATTATGCTTTTACATATCAGCTTGTATTTCCTAGCTTTCTGAGATGGATAAATATGATCTTCTTAATTCTAGACCCGGTTTACTATTATTCATCATAATAAATAACTTACTATTCATCATAATATATAACTTATCATTAATCATATTAAATAACCTATTATTTATTATAATAAATATTATATAATTCATCATAATAAATAACTTATTATTCATCATAATAAATAACCTATTATTCATCACAATAAGTAAAATATTATTCATCATATTAAATAACTTATTATTCATCATAATAAATAACCTATTATTCATCATAATAAATAACTTATTATTCATCATAATAAATAACCTATTATTCATCATAATAAATAACCTATTATTCATCACAATAAGTAAAATATTATTCATCGATTGCAGACTCTGAATAACTATTTGGCAGGTAAAGTAATCAAGGATGTAATAGTAAAACATTTTGCTTTGTAAACCGCGGATAGGTGAGATTTTTTGACCGTAAAATACTGCTAGGACAACATATTCTATATGATTAGGAACCAGACCAGATCTTAGATAGTTTTAGTGTTATCTTTCCATTCTGGGTACTTTGATCACGTCAATCATGTCCATTTTCACTAACATGTACTGACTGCGCTAAACTGAAATTGAAAAAGACGAAACTTGGGCAGGGTCATGCACTTATGCTAATCACCTGATAAAAATAATAATAATCACAAATCGATGTTTCGATCAACAGTCCTTTATGAAGAACAAATTCACAACCAAAAATTACGATTTAGAACGACACTTTTGATATTTACGTCCACATGCCAGAACTAGATATGGATTCAACCCTGAAGAGTAAGAAATAGGAGGAAAGGAGTGGGAGAATACCAACAGAACATAAAAAAACCGCACTCAAATATTGATGAAAAAATAACAAAAATTAAATAACGGAACATCATGATATTATCCATACGACTGACGGATATTGATCCCAATGGGATTTAATCGTGCACAGTTAATGTCTTTCAGTATATTCAGTATATGACAGTTGATGTCTTTCAGGATTCACGGGCTTGTGAATTTTGGTGTCATATTAAATACAGGCTTTCCTCAACCTATTTCAATGAGATAGAGCTGTGGTTTGTAGTACGGAGAAGACTGCCATCTAGCAATCCCTTCATGATGGTAAATACTGTAGTAGGAGAAGGCTACCAGCTAACAATCTCTTCATGGTGGTAAATACTGTAGTAGGAGAAGGCTACCAGCTAACAATCTCTTCATGGTGGTAAAGACTGTAGTAGGAGAAGGCTACCAGCTAACAATCTCTTCATGGTGGTAAAGACTGTAGTAGGAGAAGGCTACCAGCTAACAATCTCTTCATGGTGGTAAAGACTGTAGTAGGAGAAGGCTACCAGCTAACAATCTCTTCATGGTGGTAAAGACTGTAGTAGGAGAAGGCTACCAGCTAACAATCTCTTCATGGTGGTAAAGACTGTCGTAGGAGAAGACTACCAGCTAACAATCTCTTCATGATGGTAAAGACTGTAGTAGGAGAAGGCTACCAGCTAACAATCTCTTCATGGTGGTAAAGACTGTAGTATGAGAAGGCTACCAGCTAACAATCTCTTCATGGTGGTAAAGACTGTAGTAGGAGAAGGTTACCAGCTAACAATCTCTTCATGATGGTAAAGACTGTAGTAGGAGAAGGCTACCAGCTAACAATCTCTTCATGGTGGTAAAGACTGTAGTAGGAGAAGGAAGCCAGTTAACAATCTCTTCATGGTGGTAAAGACTGTAGTAGGAGAAGGAAGCTAGTTAACAATCTCTTCATGGTGGTAAAGACTGTAGTAGGAGAAGGAAGCCAGCTAGCAATCCCGTCATGGTGGTAAAGACTGTAGTAGGAGAAGGAAGCCAGTTAACAATCTCTTCATGGTGGTAAATACTGTAGTAGGAGAAGGAAGCTAGTTAACAATCTCTTCATGGTGGTAAAGACTGTAGTAGGAGAAGGAAGCCAGCTAGCAATCCCGTCATGGTGGTAAAGACTGTAGTACGGAGAAGGCTGCCAGCTAGCAATCCCTTCATGGTGGTAAAGACTGTACCTTGTGGGTCTATAGGGTCTTTCATACATCTATTGACCATGTAGCGCAATGAATTATATCTCTGTCCCAGAACCACTTGTTGATAGAGGTCCTTACACCAGACGGCAACTGCACATCCCTGTTGTTCTGTGATTTCTCTGTTTTTAATGAATATTTTGGGGTGTTATTATGCTTTGTTTGTTTGTGTGTCCGATTAAAAGACATGACACCTAGTTGAACACGTTACTTAAAAGTAAAGTCGAAGGGAAGCGAGCAAGACGTAGGTAGAGATACAAGTGGGAGAGTAACATCACAAGATTCACATGTTACAGTTTTGCACAACCAAAGCAAGAGACAGTGGATGTTGGAAGCCTGTTGTAACCAAACTTCGTTGCGGAGACGGCAAATGTTGATGATGATGGCTGTGTTGCGTCGATTTTTTGTTTGTCTTGTATCACCTCTGACGTTTTACTTTTTACTCTTACAAGTTATAAGTGTATTGACCATGTGAATCTGATTGGCAATAGTGCCATTACTTGATGACGATATTTTTAGTCATGTCACTGTATGTGTTTCTATACACGCGTCACGTGTTTAGCACAATTTATTTACCGTGTTCCAAGTTCCCCATGTTTGATAAGAAATTCGTTTATATAACATCCTTTAATAACAAAGTGAAATCTCTAATAATTTTCTAAATCCGCCGTGTTCAATTTTCGAATAGAGGGGCTTATTCAGCTTGACAAACTGAAACAATACTCTACATAAGCGGTGTTCAATGTTCGACTAGGGGCTCATTCAGCTATTCAGCGTGACAAATCATGGGTCATGGCTTGTTAAACTGACTTAAAATTGTGATATGAACTGACATGGTTTTTTATCTCACATAATTCACCTCCTATCGCTTTCATACTGTAAACCATGACGGTAAACAATGACACATATGAGCCGATTACGTTATACCATTGATTTACACATTTAACACGTTCAGAACTGAAATATTCATCAGGAGACAGTATCACACGAAACCATGTGATAATGAAATTATGGTTGACAAATACTTTGACATGGAAGTGTTCTCTTGTGATCTGGTTAAAATTAAAGAAAATTAGGATTCTCCGCATAACAGATCGTTATAGATTTTAACAAATCATACATGCCTCTGGTTCACAAACTGACAAATGTTGATCACCTGTCTTACGCAAACCATTAACCAGTAGGTCTTATATAATAGACGGCCCTGGTTTGCTTCAAGGTACATGGTTTACCCTATATGTGCTCAATCTCTATCAACAAAGCTGCGTCTGCGAGTATCATGCAAACCACATAATGATACTTCAAGGTACCAAAATATAAACACTAAAAATGTAGTTGCAGGAAACACATCACGAGCTGGTATCGATCTGGCAACCTCATAAATTCCAATGAAATAAATGAATCAATACTTCACGGTGATCCTCAAAATGATTGTATTAGACTAGAATCGAACCCCTTTGAAACCTAGGGAGGCAACCGTGTTTATTTTATAGATGCATGATGCGAATTGGTTACAGTAGAAGTTCATCATACGATGTATTGAACAACATAGTGACCATCTACTTCTATCCTTCGTTGTGAAGACCTAATCTGTATGTATCATAAATTAATATCATTACAAAAAAAACTGAGAAAATTCAACAAAAGCTGCCATGAATTTACATAAGGCAGGTAAGCAATGTTTGTCAGTGTGTGCACCAGAGACATGTATGCACCATCAACGACTGCATTACTTGAATATTGAACACCTAATTGGTACGCTTGCTCAACCAGCGACTTCGTGGCTTGAATCTTGAAATCTACAAGTACAAAACATACATCAGCAAACATAATTCAGGCGTGACCGTCGACATTACTTATGACATAAAAGGAGTAAATTCACTGGGTTTTCTATTATTGTGAATTTCGGTGGTCAATCTTTAGATACTTGAAGTCTTATGCCAAACATAGAGATACTGCATGTTTATAAATAGTGACAAACCAAATTCACGGAAAGGGTCAAACACGTAAGGGATGATGTTCTAATTAATTATGTGTAGATGTCTTAATGCCGAAAGTATCGATACAGGCGTACCCAACTTTTCCTATTTCATCTTCTGTCATAGCTCCAATAACTAACAGGAACTTACGTGTGATTTTTCCCAGGGGGATGTTCGTAGAACTAATTGTTTACAAGGAAGCGGCGTTATTTGCGTCTTTCGGCCAAGCACATGCTATTCTGGTGTATTTTATTTCAACAAATTTATAAGCTTCTGTAGCTTGTAATTTTATTTCCATTTGTCGCCAATCAAAAGCGAATGAGTATCTGCTATTCACCATTACGGTTGACCACCATCACCAAAAGCAATGTTGGGTTTGCAGACCAAAACGGTTCGCTTAGTGGCAGTTTCAGAGGAAATGGTGAGCGGGGATTTAGACGTATTTTATCTTCATCTATCTTGTACAAGGTGTTGTTCTTGTTCCATTATGTCACATCTATCTTGTACAAGGTGTTGTTCTTGTTCCATTACGTCACATCTATCTTGTACAAGGTGTTGCTCTTGTTCCATTATGTCACATCTATCTTGTACAAGGTGTTGCTCTTGTTCCATTATGTCACATCTATCTTGTACAAGGTGTTGCTCTTGTTCCATTATGTCACATCTATCATGTACAAGGTGTTGCTCTTGTTCCATTACGTCACATCTATCTTGTACAAGGTGCTGCTCTTGTTCCATTATGTCACATCTATCACACCAATAACTATTACACCACTAAGTAGGTAGGTGTCAGCCTATGTACTGCTCTGAGCCACTGCATCGAAGATACGGTTAACTGTGCCTATTCCCCGCCACCAGTTGACTACTGGTCATGCCGAAATTCTCTATTGCTCCAGGCCAGCAACCAAATGTTCAAGTCAAAAGAATTGTCACGTCCTAAGTCACGGTGAATCTATGATGGGCCTCAGCCATAGGAAAATACAGTGATGTCAGTTTCCTCATACCAGTGCTGCGCTGTACGTCTCTGGCTCCCTCCCAACCACAAAGGGCGCATACATATATTCAAATACCAAAACATGAAACACATTGCAACAACAAAATAGCAGCATGAGAAACATAATTGTATAGATGACGTACCATGAATCTTCTATAAGAAGATAACCTCAGTATAACGGCATGCCATCTACTAAGATTTTCTGTTGCATGGTGATTTGTCTAGTAGGTCAATGGTGAGACCCACAAACGCAATATCATGCGTATTCCCGTAATAAACCGTAATATATTACTGAAACCAGAATAGACACTGGGGTGTGATAATGACGTGTGATAATGATGTGCGATAATGACGTGTGATAATGAACACCAAAGTCTTCCAGAAACATTGATAACAAATTAGATGGTTTGTTTCCAGTACTCTTCCTGAGCTTTTTGTACTCTCCATGTGTTTTATGTACTTTCCTTGTGTTTTCTGTACTCTTTTTGCGTTTTCTGTTCTCTATCAGTGATTTATGTGATCTCCCTGTGTTTTCTGTACTCTCCCAGTGATTTATGCACTCTCCCTGTGTTTTCTGTACTCTCCCAGTGATTTATGCACTCTCCATGTGTTTTATGTACTCTCCTGGTGTATGTATTATCCATGTGTTTTGTCTACTCACCTTGTGTTGTCTGTACTCTCCCTGTGTTTTCTGTATTCTCCCTGTGTTTTCTGTACTCTCCCTGTGTTTTCTGTACTCCCCTGTGTTTTCTGTACTCTCCATGCGTTTTCTATTCTCTCCCTGAATTTTGAAAATTGAATTTCTAAAACTAGTCACAATAAAAACAGTCTCATCTTGCCAATTAAACAAAGAGCGTAGCATGTTCCCTACAGGAGAGACTGAATGCATGAATAATAATGTGTCTTCCATACGCCCATAGAGGTTCGTCAAATTATCTGCTCTTCAAGTGGCTCGTATCGAGCGATTCCAAGTTGTCTTTTCACAAGCGATCAAATACTCAGGAAGCGACGTCTTCTTGCTGGACATGATTAAGAATTAGAAAAAAATGACGGGGAGAAATCGATGTTTGAGTATGGTTTCTTTCTAGAAAATCGAACATGGTATGAGGTTATGTCTGGGGATATATAACGAGAAATGTAGTAATCACATTAAGCCCGTTCATTTGGTGTTTCAACCCATTCCTGACAACCTTGTGATCACGTTCTAGATGTGTTTAACTGAAATTTCTCCACGCGCTGTGTCTGAACTGGGAAATGGGAAGTTATTCCTATAATTTGCCATAGATTGTATACAAATCAGATTGCTCTCAATGAATCCATGTTCGTTACGTATATTGATTTTCATTCAATTTTTAACTCCAGTTGACTGTTTGCACTTCAGTTGACAGCTTGCACCCCAATTTACTGCTTGTACCCCAGTTGACTGCATGAACCCCAATTGACTGGTTTCAACCCAGTTGACTGCTTGCACCCCAATTGACTGTTTACACCCCAATTGACTGTTTGCACCCCAATTGACTGCTTGTACCAAAATTGACTGGTTACAGCCCAGTTGACTGATTGCACCCCAATTGACTGTTTGCACCCCAATTGACTGCTTGTACCCCAGTTGACTGCTTGTACCAAAATTGACTGATTACAGCCCAGTTGACTGCTTGCACCCCAATTGACTGCTTATACTTCAGTTGACTGCTTGCACCCCAGTTGGCTGCTTGCATCCTAATTGGCTGGTTGCATCTCCGTTACTGGCTGCACCCTATTTGTCTGTTTGCACGCATTTAACGCAAATCCGTAGAAAATTTCCGGCGTAAGTTTTTATATTGCAACTTGTATAACTGGAATCTTTCTGTCGTCGGTTCTTTATGAGGCTACACCGCAGCCATTCTGTATTTTAGGAGATACTATTTCATATACCCTGCACATTTTCGCTATATGTACGTATGACATTGTGTGTCTTGCAGACGGACATTTAGCAGTAAGAAAAAGCAATCCGTAGAATATTTTCTCAGGAATTGGAAATTTTCAAGCGATCATATCACAACAACATAGGATTTTTGTTAGCTTTTCTCTGTTTTCTTTCATATTTTTAAACATATTATTTCTGAACAATGCAGTTCCCGCACGCAGGTTCTACCTCCAAATATCCCGAGTTTCGGCCGTGTTTTCCCAGTTTGTGGATTCTACGTGAAAGGCTTTCATTAAGGATTTGCATATGTCTTTATACATCAGCAGTGTTCTACCGCGGGCTCGATGGCCTTCAGCCAGTTCCCCCAATAGCATTAGCTTTGGAATGCTGCTCAAACATCGCAGTTTGGCATTCTGCGGATGTGACCCAGCATTGCAATCTATTTATATTGAGTGTTTCCATGGCTTTTTTGTTGGTCACTTCATGAGACAGGCAGGTTTAGAGAACATAGTCACAACAGGTACAATTTAAACACAGACAGAGGGCGACAGCGTGAGAAAATATTAGACAGTTTGACAGTCTGGTACGGCAAGGACACAACAACGACTTTGATACATAATACTGTCGACAGAGAGCTGTGGAGAGCTATGACCACCAACGCCAACCGGCATGGCACCTGATGATGATGACGTTTCCATGGCAGGTGGTAGCTGTGTGAGTCGCAACACTTCCATGTTAGAGATTTTGTCGTGTCATTTAATGTTTAAGAACTTGTTGAAACATCTTAGATGACAGATCTTAAGTCTCTTCTAATGTTTGCTGTATATGCTTGAAATGTGTACCGTGTTCAAATCTCACCAAATACAATTTTGCATCCGGACCATTTATAGAACAATAGCAAATAACTGACATATTTATGTTGTCTAAAAAAACAGCCAAACACTGCATAATTTATAACTACATTCTGAATATGATATGTAGAGTTTATAGCTATATTCTGAATTGGATAGCTGCCGAGTACGGATGTGTCTGGCTATTGTAGCAAATTAAACAACGAAACACCACATTTCCATTCTCTGAACTACATCCTGCTAAAAGTCTAGTAGGACCATGGTCCTGTTACAAGGGAGACCAGACGGGAGTTTGAAAATGTACTCTGCAGAAGACAATGATATGCTACCAAATAAATTTTAAAATTAAACAGTTGATTATTTGCCTGTTCCTTACAAGAGATTCAAACTCACGAGATTATGGTGAGCCGTTGATTTGATGATGATGTTCGTCCGTCGTGATCGACGATGACCAAAAACTCAACCATAATAATAATAACAATAAATAATAAAATAATAAAGTTAATAGTGCGTTTTTAAATGACTAGCAAGACCAATGCGCGCACAAAATGTTATTTAATTAGTAAAGATAAGTAAATAAATGGGTTGAGAAATGACTAGCGCTGAAGTTGGATTATAGTGTGGAAGAGTTGCGCTAATCGTCAACCACACTCACTCTCCTGAGTTTTATCTTGGTCCAGTGGCAAGACAAAGTCAAAACAACTGGGAGAAAATCAGGTGCAGTGGATGGCCAGAGCATACTATGTGTCTAACTGTGCCCTATGCTGTCCACACAGCCCTGCTGTTAGCGCCTATGTACCCGTTGAGTTACCTGCCAACTTCTTCCGAGTATTTCGCCGCAAACAGACTTTTTAAGCCGTTTATTTAAGATAACTATGGAGATGGCAATACAAAGTCGAATAGTGCAGGTAAAAACAGCATTCCAGAAGATGAAGAACATCTTGTGTTATTCATTATCAATATAAGTGAGAAATAACATACAGAAATGTTGCATAGAGCCCATACTGTTATATGGTAGTGAAGTGTTATATGGCCAATTGAACATATTGCAAGAAACATCTGGAGGTCACAGAGATGTGGTTTTATAGAAGAATGTTGAAAATATCATGAACAGCTAAAAACTAATGCTATAATTCTAAAACTGGTCAACTTAAATAGAGAACTTATTAACTGTACTAGAAGATGACAATCACAGTTTCTGGGTCATGTCTTGAGAAGACGTGGGATGGAGCACATTGAAACAACTGGAAAGATCGAGGGTAAGAGAGACAGAGGAAGACAACGTGAATTAAATATTGGATGGCTTGAAAGCCTGGCATAATGCAGAATCATCAGAAAATATTTTTAAACGTAAAACAAACAGATGACTGAAGAGAACATGGTCGCCTACGCTAGAAGGCATATTACCAATGAATGTACATGGCATATTGCGATGACATCTGCGTCACGCTGATCAAACACATTTGTCATATGTGTTCTGGGGGCAATAAAGTTGATTTAAAAACCTTTTAAATTCAGTTTATTCGGTAAATCGATTTTTTTTCGACTATCTTTGAACATTTCCTAACCGTTACATTTCCCCGCTACATGTTTACCGCCCAACTGTTGACACACAAACTATTTATAGTTATCATAGACCATTTTGAGTTATGGCAGTCAAGTCGTTTTGTTTGTTTTAAGGTAATTGTTGTTCATTAGGCCAGTGTATTTTTTTGATAACAGTGTATGGTCATATTTTTAAGCGTCCAGTTTCGAACATCCGCAGATTATCGGGCTGTAGTCCCATTAAGCATGGACACTAAATAAAACAGTGGCCAAGAGAATAACATCATTTGAATTATAGTGTTATAGAAGGGGTTTGAGAATACCATGGACAGCGAAGAAAACAAACCAGGAGGTGTTACGAACAATTAACGTCCAGAAAGCTGGCTTCTGAACAATATATTAAAGAAAAAGCTAGTTTTTTTCGGTCATATTGAGAGATACGATGTCATAGAGAGAGTGTTAATGGAGGGGATGATAGAAGGCAACAGGGGCAAAGGCCGACTAAGACGCCGTTGGACAAAAGGCATTCAAGAATGCCTGCGCATGTCACTGGAAGATGCAGGACAACTTGCTCAAGATCGCGGAGAATTCAAGAGATCCATAGGAAAGACTACGTTCTGGAAATAATATGTCACTTGGTGATGACGAATCCCAGTAATGGAATACGAGGAGTCATGGCTTATAGGGTGGCTGTGATTCTTACGGGGGAATGAAAAAGATGCAAATAATAGCAATGCTGTTTACCTCCCATGAATATCGTAAGCGAGGAATGACGAGGCTACGGTGTGGGGTTAGATGTCCCATCCCATATACGGTCAAAATGACGCACAAGCCATGCTGAAGTCGGATGTATCAGGCTGAGTTGCAGAAGATCTGCAAAGATGTAAATCATGACTAAACTAATTCCATTATCCGGTCAGCATCCTGCTAATATTCAGGGGTTTGAGAAAATCCCAGGATAAAGGGTATATCATGGCTGCGATATCTGTGTCTTTCAGTTTGACATATCCTAATTAAAACCAACTCCAATGTCACTTCCGTTCTATGGGATGACACCCCAACCTTAAACTGCCTTAGTCTATTTTTACCACCAGCATGACATTAATAAGTATTTATAAGTAGTTTGCGGCTCTTACAGGTTTACGAAATTCTATGGCGTTATGGTTCGCGAAATGTCGAGATACAAAAATATCGAAATTTCGTAATACTGAAATATTGAAACATCATAACACAGACATGTCACTGGAACAAATAGAAAATGATAATACGTACTATGAAAGTAATACCATGTTAAAAGCAGAATATAAGAAAAAGTGGAAGCAAATGCACCCAACTGCAGAACCAAATGACCCTTACCACCAAATGTCACGCAAGGAACAAACCATCATTTTCAGACTACGAACTGGTCACAACAGACTGAGAAGTCACATGTTCCGAAAGCCGAAGATTGGTGAGACAGACCTGTGCAACTGTGGACTGAGCCCAGAGACTGCAGAACACATTCTTCATGCCTGTCAACTCTACCAAGAAGATAGGGAGAAAATATGGCCTACTGAGACGGCACTGCTTCCAGACTTGAGGGGTTCCATGGATGACCTGAAGCGAATCACACAATTCATTGAAGATATTGGTGCTGTAACCTGATATCTGACTGAAGAACGATGAAGACACAGACATATCGAAATTTCGCAAAACAGAAGTATCGAAATATCGTAAAACAGAAATAACGAAATGTCGAAAAACAATAATATCGAAATATTATAAAACAGAAATATCGAAATGTAAACAAAAATATCGAAATGTCGTAAAACTGAAATATTGAAATTATGTATAAAAAGATCCCAATTTTGCAATATATATATATATATATATATATATATATATACATCAGTTTGTCCCGTTTGAAATGGCTGTCTAAAGATAATGAACATACATATGTTTATCTGTCACATTGAGTGTGTAAATATTAGCCGTGCAACATACATATTTTGTTTAGTTTCATATGTGGACGTAACTGATCATACCTCAAGGGGATTGCTGTTGTTGTTTCTTGTACGTCTATGATCGGTTGTCCTCTCTGCAAGTCAATCATGCAAATGAGGTTGTCATCTGTGAAATGTTAGCGTTCGTTCTGACGCTGTGTGTAAAGTTAATCCACTTTTGCTGTCTGGATATTGGAATACGCAGACGAGAGAAGGAACTCCGGGCCAGTCTAGGACATATTCACTTAATTCCTGATGTTTATTTCTGGAGACCGATTATTCACTTTACCAGGGAGAATTTCCACAAGCCACCGTTCCTGCGATGACTCCCAGTCAGTAGAGAGATCTTGTGACGTGTAGTCTATTGGACGTGGTTTTCTGTGTTTATGTTGAGCTTGGTTTGAAAATCGTTGTCAACAACAAGAGAAACATGGTTGAATCACGTTTATAGGTATGTAGTTGTGAAATGTATTACGATAAGTGTAGGTATGTAGATGTGAAATGTATTACGATAAGTGTAGGTATGTAGATGTGAAATGTATTATGATAAGTGTAGGAATGTAGCTGTGAAATGTATTACGATAAGTGTAGGTTTGTAGCTGTGAAATGTATTACGATAAGTGTAGGTTTGTAGCTGTGAAATGTATTACGATAAGTGTAGGTTTGTAGCTGTGAAATGTATTACAATAAGTGTAGGTTTGTAGCTGTGAAATGTATTACGATAAGTGTAGGTTTGTAGCTGTGAAATGTATTACGATAAGTGTAGGTTTGTAGCTGTGAAATGTATTACGATAAGTGTAGGTTTGTAGCTGTGAAATGTATTACAATAAGTGTAGGTTTGTAGCTGTGAAATGTATTACGATAAGTGTAGGTTTGTAGCTGTGAAATGTATTATAAGTGTAAGTATGTAGCTATGCGATACATTATGATAAGTGTAGGTGTGTAGCTGTGCAATGTATTAGGATAAGTGTATTTATGTAGCTAGCAGTGTATTTTGATAAGTGTAGGTGTATACCTAGTCAGTGTGTTATGATAAGTGTAGGTGTATAGCTAGTCAGTGTGTTATGATAAGTGTAGGTGTATAGCTAGTCAGTGTGTTATGATAAGTGTAGGTGTATAGCTAGTCAGTGTGTTATGATAAGTGTAGGTGTATAGCTAGTCAGTGTGTTATGATAAGTGTAGGTGTATAGCTAGTCAGTGTGTTATGATAAGTGTAGGTGTTTAGCTGTACAATGTAATATGGTATGTGTAGATATGTAGATGTGCAGTTTATGATGATACGTTTATAGGTGTGTAGCTGTGTAGTGCACTAACAATACAATGTGCTAAAGATGTGTGTTGGTATGTAATTGCTAAGTGCACTAATAAAACACGTAGATATGTTGCTGTGTTGTCAGTTAGTTGACGGATCATCATCACTGCAGACTGGGAACATCCATAGCTGCTCCGATTTCTCCTTGAGTGTATCTGTCATTACACATTGCCATTTTACGATGTCATTGAGAACGACAGACTAGCCTGATGTGGAGTCTATGTCGAAGCTCTTTAGAGGCAATTTGAGAAAGTTATTGAATCGTCTCTGTTGTTAAGAGATCACCTTGATTCTTGATTAGAAAATGGCCTCACAGCGGCGTGGGGCATTCCCATTAGTGTTCCGACCTCTATTCTAGTAGCCATTCGACTCGATGGTGTTTCGAGTCTAATGCTGCCGAAACAAACGTCGACATCAGGGCACAACTCTGCCCTCTACGTCAGGTTTCTTTTTTGTTTTGCCCACCCACGCCGTGCCCATAACTAGTTCAAGCACAACGTCGGCCTGTCAGAGCAACATGGCAACTGTTATCGATGGTTACGACTATGGGATTGTATAGATGATGTGACATGAAGCTTATATAAGAAGATAACCTCAATATAAAGGCATGTCATCTACTAAGGTTTTCTGCTGCATGGTTGGTTTGTCTAGTTAGACATTGGTGAGACCCACAGACGCAACCGCATGCGCAAGAGATCATTGACACATAAGCTAAGGGATACAAAATGCCTCTACTTATTTTTCGAAAAGAATTATTGCATTTGCTAATTCTGTGTTCAAAATAATGTTCATGCAAATAACAACTATGTGATTGCGTCTACACGTTCATATTTACTAAGGCAATTGTATTTTGAACAATCCCCCCCCCCTCATATAATTGTATATCATTTATTCTAGATTAGACAGCTGCATGACTGCACAAGGGGAATTACCATTGATTCTTGATTAGAAATTACCATTACTGAAAAAGAGAATTACCATTATTTCTAAAACAACCTATGTCAATGGTAAAGGGGGATTGCCATTAATTCTTGGTTAAGAACCAGCTGCACTCCACAATTTGAGTTCCCGTAAATGGCCCTGCTTGCCATTCTGGTAACCATAGAAAAGTATATAAACTGAATTTTCCAGTCAATTTTCGTTTGTGGATTCTTCTGGTATTTCCAGTGAGGATGCACTTTCTTCCCTCTCATATTTGTTGTTGGTTGCTGATTCAGTGGTACATGTGCCTATGACCTTGTACCTAATGACATTGTATAATATTTACTTATGTTTGCGGTTGTTTTGTTTCATATAATATGTTCCATTTATCTGGATTGGGATTGATATCCATTTTCCAGATGTCATGCACTGCAAGACATTCAAAAATGTGGTAGTCGACAGTTTTATAGTGATGTGTGCACAGCCGGCTCGCTGGTGTGTTATGGTTGCATTCTGTTCAGGTGATTGTTAAGCTGTACATTTTATGTGCGAAGTCGGAAAATGATACTCTGATCTTTCCTTCGTGGATGTTGATGTTGTCTTTAGAGTTTGGCTGGTCATATATTCATTGATTTTGCTCCCAGTGTTTCCCATGGGCCATCTGTTTATCCAATTCTCTTTGGGTCCCACCAATAGCCCAATAAACAATCACCCATGCAGCAGAAAACATTAGTATATGGCATGTCGTTATATTGAAGCTCTCTTATAGAAGCTTTGTAGTTTGTATCATGCATACAATTATCCGTTTAATTTGTTGTATTTAGTTGTATTATTGCTATTGTTATACATATAAATTAATTTAAAATGAAGCGCTACAGAAAGATCCTACAAATATTATGGAAAGAGAAAAAGAGGAGTATTGACATTTTGAAATTAATGAAACTAAATAAAGAATGGCTTCTAAATACCATCACAAGAATGAACACACCGTGTTTTAGACACTTAAAGCGACATGATGGTATCGAAAGGCTAATACTATAGGGTAGAGTGCCAGGGGAGAAAAAAAGAGGAAGACCAAGAAGACGATGGACCAGCGACATCAAAGAATCTATGCACATGTCTCTGACCAATGCAGACCTGCTTGCCGGGAACAGAGAGGCGTTCAGAGTATCCACGAGGAAGGCAACGTTCTGGAAAGAGTATATCACTTGATACATTATTATATATGCAGGCAAACTCTTTGGTTGGGAGGAAGCAAGAGATGTACTGTGCATCACTCAGAATGGGAAAGCTGACACCATTGTTTTTCCAAGGCTGATTTACATCATAAAGGCACAGTAAATCAGGACGTGGCAAACCTTTTGCCGTTAACATTTGATTGCATGCGTGGAACCATAGAGCGTTCAGCATAACCAATACGTAACTGGTGCTGGGAAATAAGTACAGTGAACCATATCTTGGCTGCAGTGGCTCTGAACAGTGCATATGTGGAATCCACCTACCTTCCTAGTTGTTCGGTAGTTATTTTCTGGTTCTGGCCCGTAGTGGATCGAAAATCCAAAGACTTCACAGCAATATAATGCATTAATATCCTTATGTCACTCGAATATCCATCTCTCTCTGCTCTCAACACATACATTGTCGCGTTTTCATATTCAACTTTTTGTAGTATAATCATGACTACCTTAATTTTTTTTAAATATGTCTCTTCTCACTGATTTTGTTTGTTTGTTAAATGAGAGGCTGTATGAGTAGTTGACCGACTCACTAACATCTGGGTTTCTCTAAGTAATCAACTCCATCCAGCAGAGAAGTACGAATCCACTAATACTCAATACTTGGAGAAGATAACTATGAAACATGATCGGTAATCGCAATGTATCTACTAAAATTGTAATATTAAACATAATGTACTAGTAAACAAAATATACTAGTAAACAAAATATACTAGTAAAGAAAATATACTAGTAAACAAAATATACTAGTAAACAAAATATACTAGTAAACAAAATATACTAGGAAACAAAATATACTAGTAAACAAAATATACCAGTAAACAAAATATACCAGTAAACAAAATATACCAGTAAACAAAATGTACTAGTAAACAAAATGTACTAGTAAAATGTACTAGGAAAGAAAGTGTACCAGTAAACAAAATTGTACTATAAAACAAAATGTAATAGTAAACAAAATTTAATAATAACCAAATTGTACTAGTATATACAATGTACTAGAAAACAAAATGCACTATAAAACTCAATGTCACATATGGATAACGAAAAGATGTGTCATGGGTTGAAATGAAGCCACGACTCTAGCTACTGTGCTAAATACGTTCCATACAAGTTCCTTGCTCCAATGTTATCGTTAATTCATATTATATCAAGGATGTTTATAATTAAGCCCCAATACAAAGGAGGTGCACTGCAAGTGTATACATTGTGCGCGGAACAGAATCGATGCTCAGAAAATTCGAAGAGCCATCTGAAGACAAGTAGTAAATTTTAAAAAAAAACAACAACACAAGGACAACATATTAGAATTTAACAGAGAATATCTAATACTAACTAGCACTGCTAATCACAGTAGGCTAGTTCAGAACTATCTACATTTTGTGATGTTATTTCAGATAATCACAGTAGGCTAGTTCAGAACCATCTACATTTTGGGAAGTTATTTCAGTTGAACGCCATGTTAGATAAAATATACACGGTTGGAAAGTAAGCATGAAATGAAATACGCCGATCGCATGTCCGTGTGGTTAGAACACCGTTCTCATACCCTTGAGGTTCCTGGTTTTATCCACGGTTTGGACAGGATTTTTTCTTTCGGTACAATCAAAATCCTTCCTGTACATGTCGCGGCGTCTACTATGGCAAATCGGCCTTTATTTCCACAGTCCATAGAAACCCTCTGGACTACTTCACAGGAAAACATGCAGTAATGAAATTTAAAAAAAAATTGAAATTGTTAGTCTAACATACTAACATGTCTGTTTGTGATTTGTATGCTACCAGAAACTGATAGCTAATATGTTAAATATTTATGGAATATGTTAAATATTTATGGAATATGTTTTATATTTTGTTACTGTCACGTGTTGCACACATTTCATTGTTAGCCTTTGATTAGAATGTAACGTGTGGTGTTTACCTGGTAATTGTATGTGCATTTTTGTAATAGTTTATCAGTCAATATGTGGAGATGTGTGTTAGATATATATGCGTTTTATCTATTTTCTTTCACCTGGGGGAAGCTGGTTGATAGCGTCCACAATTGTCGTTAAGCGAAGAGAGTGGTAGCTGTAAGTTTCTGTTCAAGTCCAGAACAGTTTTGTTAGTTGATATTTATTACTGTTTTATTTGTTGATTCTTCTTAGATATGTTTTGCTAGTTAATGTTTCATAAAACTATTGTATTTGTTGGTGTTTCATAATACTGTTGTGTTTGTTGATATTTCATAAAATGAGTGTATTATTTGTTATTTCAAAAAATATGTTGTGTTTCTTAATGTTTCATAAAACTGTTATGTTTGTTGATGTTTCAAATGATTGTGTTGATATGTCTCACAACTGTTTTATCAGTTGATGTTAGAACGATCTTAGAACGATTTTAGTTGTTGTTTACGAATACTAGTACTAATACACATGTATCCACGTATGTCAACATTAGGTGGCCTGTGGGCACATTTCTTATTATATTTCTGGGGATGGAAGGCGTTATGAAATAGCTAACATGTAATAACTTGGCAGTTACTGGATTAGGTGAATTAATTATGGCCGAGAAGTGAAACTTATGTCACCATATTCACATTTTGGAAGTGATGGTTGCAAGAAAATGCAACATTATCACACACACACACATACCTGAAATTACTGCACGAATATGCAACATTATCACACATACACACACACACATACCTGAAATTACTGCACGAATATGCAACATTATCACACACACACACACCCGAAATTACTGTGATGGAATATAGAACATGATATACATGTGTATTTACAGACATTTATATAGTTGCTATGTGTTGTCAATTACAGACATTTATATAGTTGCTATGTGTTGTCATTTACAGACATTTTTATAGTTGCTATGTGTTGTCATTTACAGACATTTATATAGTTGTTATGTGTTGTCACTTACAGACATTTATATAGTTGCTATGTGATGTCATTTACAGACATTTATATAGTTGCTATGTGTTGTCATTTACAGACATTTATATAATTGCTATGTGTTGTCATTTACAGACATTTATATAGTTGCTATGTGTTGTCATTTACAGACATTTATATAGTTGCTATGTGATGTCATTTACAGACTCTCGTAGCGGAGACCCTCGTGCTTGCTAAAACACACGGATACGTAGAGAAGATTGAACATGAGTTAGAGGAGGAGCTACAGAGAGAGAATACGGAACCGCCAAACAGAATCTTGGCAAAGTGAGTACTGTGTATATGTATGTTTTCCTTGACAAAGTGAGTACTGTGTATATGTATGTTGTCCTTGATCACGTTTGTTTAAATATAATTTTACCATACACTTGATCAATGTTCCTGATTATCAATAGGTGATGATGCGTGTCTTCAAGAACATAGCATCATCATCATCATCATCAAGTGCCGTCTCCTCAAAAAGTTGGCTCCAATAGATCTCCTATATCCCCTGTTTCTTGTTTTGGTGGTGCACTCTGCTAGAATGTAACCTGTCCAGTTTGTGATGTTACTCTCCCACTTGTATCTCTGCCTGCCTCTTGCACGCTTCCCATTGGCTTTGCCCTCAAGTAAGGTATTCAATAAGATGTCATGTCTTTTAATTTATCCAAACTATTTTATTTGACTGATCTTTATTTCTCTTAGTAGTTCTTTCTCCATATTAAGTATTTTTATCACCTCTCTATTTGTTTTCTTCTCTTTCCATGATGACTACCTATTCTCCTATATACCCACATCTCACAGGCATCAATTCTGTCTTCTAATTGTTTATTTAGTGTCCATGTTTCTGATCCATACATTAATATATAATATATGTAGCATTTTATAATTCTCATATTTAGCTTTTGTGTAATTTGTTTAGATTTTACTAGCTTCCTCATGTCATTGAAGGTACTTTTAGCCATTCCTATTCAAGAACATACGTCACTGGTGAAACGTCGCAGACGTGTGGGGTGTGGTCATGTACTATGTGTGGTATGAATCTATTTCCAAAACTATTCTGAAGGAAACAGTTGAAGGGTAACGAAGAAGTGAGATAATTGACTATTTCAATTCATATTATTAAAGATTGGGCATGATTAAGATTATATCACCTAAACGAGGAAGTGAAAACTGAGCTGTGGGGATTTTCTTGAGTTGATTTTCTCTAGAGATACACTCCTCCGACCTGGATGGCACCCCTGTATTCTTGAATGGCACTCCTGCGACCATGAGTGGTTATAGGAATGAGTATTGCTTCGTGTTGATGACATAACGGCCGCACCTACTCTGTGGTCATTTCTTGAGATATTGTGGTTGGTCATAATGTGTGTTTTATTTTATAATTTCGATTTTTTAAATGAACAATAATATCCTAAGACTCTACTCTCTTTTATCATGACATGGTGTCGAACAATCATATCTTCGTTAGGTACGTATATGTATATGTAACTTGCCGAGTAATGAACAGAGAACAGTATCACAATAAGCCTTTAATCAATAAACCTGTAACCCTTCAAGATCGTAGGGATACCACATTGGATGCGCAGAGTCCTCCAGCGAATTCTATTCTCAGCGATGCGGTTGAGTGTAGAAATATCGTGCCCTGTCCATTCCTTGATGATGTCTATCCATGCCTTTGATAAAAAAAAACACGTTAAATCTCCTCTGCTTTTTCTTCTTCGACAGTTGCCTGTAGTATTATGTTTGACAAGTAACCATGTCTGCATACATGTCCAAACCATACTAGTTTTGGTCGTTTCACCATTGAAAGCAGTGATTCTTGTACACCTGCAAACATTTCTTTTTTATTTCATACGTACACATTGGTCTTATGTTCCCTACAGTACATTCTTAGAATACGTCTGTAGCATGTGTATTCGAAAGCCTGTAATCGTCTCTCTATATCCGCAGTGAGTGTCCAACTATCACAGTCATACAGCACAACAGAAAGCATTAGCGAAATATGCGCCTTATGAAATTATGAACAACGATGGAATTAATAGAGAAACTAACAATGTTAATTAATATATGTGCAGTTACAGCGACATGACACATAGTTACATCGACATGGCACATAGTTACAGTGACATGACACATAGTTACAGCGACATGACACATAGTTACAGCGACATGGCACATAGTCACAGCGACATGACACATAGTTACAGCGACATGACACATAGTTACAGCGACATGGCACATAGTTACAGCGACATGGCACATATTTACAGCGACATGGCACATATTTACAGCGACATGACACATAGTGACAGCGACATGGCACCTAGTTGAACAATTAGCTGGAAGTTGAAGGTTGTGGGAGAAATAGTACACATTCATATTACAGGGAAATATCAGGAGATAAACACATTTCATTTTCTCAGTTTACAATCAAGACACAAACAGAAAGTGACGAAGATCATGAATATTGATTAGAAATGAGCGTCACGTCACTAGGGACAGTCTCTCACATCCTCAGAAATCAACAAATTTATACTGTCGGTTGCTGATTGTGCGTTTTTCCGATCATTCCGTAAAGGACACACTTTCTTTCCATTTTACTGCTCTATCGTTCTCTGAAAGTTAGTTTCTCGCATCAGCCGAGACCGACAGCAGCGAAAGTCCTCTGTACAGAATTAAGATTTCAATCGTTCTGTTTTTGATTATTGTTGAGCCATTCTTTGGTCACTTCGAATATACTTGAAATCGCAAGCAAAAAATAGCCAAAGCGGCCAAAAATGCACCGAAATAATCAAAATTGACCTTTCGGATTATTTTTATATTCCCTGAACATAGGTCTTTGTATGGTGACCGGTCATTATTCAGCTGTCCAAGAACATCATCTTCTGGCAGATCTTCCTGTTTTTCTACCTTAAGACTGACCAATCTTCCTATTTTCTACCTTGAGACTGACAGATCTTCCTATTTTCTACCTTGAGACTGACAGATCGTTTTTCTATCCCGAGATTGCTTTAAGGAGAGATAATCAGAAATAAAGAAGGCATATGTACAGAACGAAAACACGATTTCACTACTTATATTTTTGATTATTGTCGCGATTTTAGCTGATCACTATTTATATATTTGAATTCGCATGCCAAAAAGGCCAAGTCAGCCCCCCCCCCCCCCAAAAAAAAATATTAAAAAAAAAAGAAAAAAAAAAAGGAGATAATCAGATTTAGTCTTTCAGGTCATGTGTACCTCTGTGTGATCACGCTTTTATACACTACGCTGGTCATGCCTCAACCAATTTCAACAAATTTCAACAAATGCATACGTTCAGTTGCTGGGTACGTGTTATTCGGATCATTCCGTTAAAGGAAACACTTTCGACCCTCTTGTTTGTTTGATCATTCTCTTAAGTGTGCATCTTGAGTCAGTCATCTAAGGACGTGATGGTTTGATAGATCTTCCTATCTGTGCTACTTTCAGACTTATGTGTAGCGTGATTCTTACTGCTGATGGGAATTGAATCAGGTCCGCTCTAGTGGCACTGAATCGCCCTTGCAACTCAAGTAAATAGATTTTCCATACTCGAACCAACCACAACTTTAAAAAATCTAAATTTCGGTGCCGCTTGAACGGACATGGTTCAATTCCTATCATATGTAATACTTAATTTCATTTATCCTCATGCTTATTACTTGAACCTACTTGTATAAGCTATTATTTAAACCCACATTGTTCTATTTCTTTGTTATTTATGTTTACAAGAAGCCCTTTAGGTCATTGTAGTACACATATGTATGTTATATGTTTGTTTTACTGAGGATACTTCACTATTTGTACGGAATGTTCGTTGTTGTAATAGTGTTTGTCTCGATTGGTCAGTTCTCAGTGACTTGAGTACACAGTTTGAATGTTTTAACAACATCGCATCTTATCTTGGAGATGGGATTAGTCAAGTACGGGGAAACCTGTTTGCTTGAGTTACAAGGCGATTCGGTACCGCTAGAAGGAACTAGTTCAATTTCTGTCAACTTAAGAATTATTTTCATTTATCTTCATACTTTCTGCTTGAATTTACTTGTGATGAGTGATTTTAACACCTGCTGTAATTGGATCTAGTGGCAACGCGATATCGTGTTTTAGGGAGACATATACACTCAAACGGAAATGAAAAGCTATTTTCTAGACAAGATATTCATCAAATATTTATATTACATTATAGCATTCGGGAATCGTTAGTTTTCCAACCATTTGCCTCTAATAAAGTTGTGATAATTCTGGGATGATTTAGTTTCCACTCAGCCTACACCTTCGTGTCTTCTAATGGCACCAATAATGCAATTATCACTGAGTGTATGCCATTTTATCCTCATGGTCTAAATGAAATACATTATCCAAAGTACTTAGTTTGTTCTTGTTTTTGTTCCACTGCTTCTTCATTATACAACTGTAAGATGATTTAAGGTGTATCTTTTTATTTTCTTAGTACAACTGCGCTTTTTGCTACATTATTATACGGTTCTTATGTCTAGTTCCAAATCTTGGTTTGTGGTTTCATCGCTATGTCGTTGACCTTACTTTCATTATATGGCTCTCAAAATGCATTCATGGGTCTCATTTAGAGGCTGTGCTTCTTCTAGAATAGTTGAGCGAGTTTATGAATTCATTTTCGTTGTGCAGTTTCTGAATTCAGTTTCTGTAACACTCGTGATTTTCTGCTCAGGAGACAGGTTGTCAATCTTTAACCAAGTTTCCTTAAGCGCATTACACGGCATGCCTACACATAAATCAATAGCCCTATTCTTGGACATTGAACTATCGGTCAAGATTGTGGTTTTTAAAAGAGCGGATATGTTCATACTGCAACAAAAATTATGCATAAAACATAGATATGATGCCATATGAGGAGCTCAGTAAAGTTATCCTGCTGAAACAATGTGAAACCAGGCAGGGGCGATCAGTGCAGATGTTCCGGTTGTGAAAATCTAATAAATCAAGTGTATCACAACTAAAATGAATTTAGTTTTTGTTACGGGGTTGTACGCCTGTGTAATGCCGGGGACTGAAAGGGGAGCAAAGAATAGCAGCACTGTTTACCTTCCACGCATATCGTAAAAAGCGACTGAGGAGGTTATGTGATGGAGTTGGCTGTCCCATCCCATATAGGGTCAGTGACCCAAGGCCATGCTGAAGTCGGATGTGTCAGGCCGAAAGGCGCAGATATCGCAGCAATGCTGTAAACCATGACACAACGCATTCCGTTCTCCGGAATACATCCTGCTATCCTACAATCTACAGGAGTTTGAGAACGAACGCAGAAGCAGAAGAAGAAGTAACGGGGTCGACACACTTCACCCAGCGCTTGTCCTGGGTACTTCACCCAGCGCTTTTCTTGGGCACTGCATTCATCGTCGCTTCTCAAGATATTTATACACTAGTAACAAGATATATTGTATTTCTTTCGTGCCACACAAGGAACACAGAGCAGATGTTTTGAGTCTTCGTGTGTTGTGGTCCGCTGCAAGTACAATTAGTTCTTGTATGGCTTGCAACCTAGTATTTCTCCTTCTTTAAATATGGTGTTTCACTTTTTCGTTTTCCCTCATGAGTCCACATAAGGGCATGGTGGTTCAGTCTGTTTTCCCTCAGGAGTCCACATAAGGGCATGGTGGTTCAGTATGTTTTCATCTAGTCTAAGTATTTGCCCGATGTATTTCCATCTGCGTTTTCTTTTAAAATTAAAATTTCTTCTTCAGCGTTCATTCTTAAACTCCCGTTGGATTTCTCTTGTAACAGGGCAATGGTCCTACATGATTACTAGTTGAATGTAGTCCAGCGAATGGAGATGCGTTGTGTTGTCGTTTTTTTGCGCCAATGCCCAAAACAAATCCGCCTTCGACAGTTTATAACCTTTAAAACATATTCTTGGTGTGTTTTATTTCTAAGGTCGCTAATTGTGACGAAATCGCTCCATTTTATGTACAGAAATTTTTGTGTAGATATGTGTTTTCAAAGCTGTGTAATTTCGGTTCTTTGCGTTGATGTCCATCTTTCAATAAATAAGTCAATGATGGAATAATACATGAGTTGAATAGTTTTAACTTGGTGTTTCTTTCTATGTGTTAGAATTGTTAGATGCTTGTTAATTTAGTGAATGTGCTTGCTACGATTGCTCTGTCTGTATTTATTTATTTCATTGGGACACCGACTGCGGATATTCTGTTACCGAAGTAAGTCAAGGTGGACTCTTGTTCCAGAATTTGGTAGTAGGAACAAGGAAGAGGAGAAATGTGGGGAATTTTTTGTGTTTTTTGTGTGTGGACAAAATTAGTCCAGAAGATCGTTACAGCAGAAATGCATTTTTTTTTTGGGGTGTTTCCGGAACAATGACTTGTCTGTATCGTCTTAATGTCTAGTGGTGTAGCTGATGTTCTATATATATATATATATATATATATATATATATATATATATATATATATATATATATATATATATTCGTAGTCAGTATTGAATGTTAAATCTGTTTTTCAATGTCAAAGGTCAGTGATACTACAATGTATCTACACATTCACTGTCGACTCATTTACATTAGTGGGGACACTACGTCACATGAAGTATATATCATTACACGTCATATAATTTAGTGTGGATCTGTGAGTTCAGTGCACAGCGACTTTATAAACACCCTATATATGGTTAAATTATGTACATCTACGAGATATGCTATTCTATGGTATAACGATCACCATATTTAGTTTCATGCATGTATTTGTTGTTCCTATTCATGGAATCTTTGTAGACCTGGAACTGCTTATGGTCTAAAATATCTTCTCTCGTCTGAGGATCGATCCATGTGCCATGGGATACGATAGCCAGTATTTTATCTATAATTAGTTGCTAATGCACTTTCGTAATCGTAATGTAGCCTGTCCCATACAAACAATTTGGCTCGGTAATTAAATTGTTTTACTCACGAACAAGTCTTTTTTTCCCTGTTAGTTCACAATGTTTTCAGAATTCCAATATAGATGAATGTATATATAATTAGGAAAATGGTAGAGACAAAGGGACTCGGAGAATACTAAATAGCAAAATAAACTTCAGAAAAAGTTGTACTTGAATCCGTGTGTTAATTACGTACTCGCTTTTGTGTAACTGTGTTCGATGGTTGTGTCTTGCAGTGCTGGTTATAGCAAATAGTTCTTGAAGGCAACACTTGTATGTGGGCATAAATTTACGAATGTGAGAGGTTTAGTTAATCGTGTATGCATAATTGAGATCTACATATTGGTTACTGATGATCGTACATGTATTTCTCTTATCGGATATGGTCTCAGCATCGCTACAAGTAAGTTGTATCTTTACATACGTTTGTACGGCGTATTTTCTCTATGTGTCAATCAATATAAAGTAATACTGCACGAATTGCAACAGCAATAGTACTTACGTAGAACACATATTTTTTGAAAGTTTCACTTGAACACGACGGACTATCACTAAGGAATCATGTTGTGTATTTTTCGTGTTTAAACCTCATGATGTTCGTCCGTCGTGATCTACGATGACCAACAACTCAACCATAATAATAATAACAATATATAATAAATATAATAAAAGTAAATAGTGCGTTTTTAAATGACTAACAAGTCCAATAAATGACTAGCAAGTCCAATGCGCGCACAAAATGTTCTTTTACAGAATTGACAACAATAGAAGGTATCTGTGTGAGGTTGAGATGTTTTTTCTTTTCTACGTGTTCGCTTCTGTCCTGCAGTATCTTGTCTGAATTCTTCCGCCGCTAGTGCTCCCGTTCTAATGCTGTAACGCCATGCTGTTCTATCCTGAGCGAGGCTCTCCCAAGTGCCTACGTCAATGTTAAGATGTTTCAAGGATGACTTTAGCGTGTCTTTGAAGCCCGTTTTCTGTCCACCAGCTTTTCGAAATCCTGCCTTGAGTTCTCCATAATATATTTGTATTGGCACACGCGAGTTCTCCATATGCACAAGATGGCCTCCCCAGCGTGCCTGCGCCTTCATAAGTATTGTGTGGATGCTTATTGAGGTTGATTTTTCCAACACCTCGTAGTCTGGTACTTTTCCCACCAATGGATGTTTAGTAATTTACGTAGGCAGGTAAGATGGAAATGATTTAATTTTCTTGCATGTCTAGCATACACTGTCCACGTTTCGCAGGCGTATAGTAGGGTTGGTATAACAGCAGCATGATATACTTGTAGTTTGGTGGCTGTTCTTATACCTCTTCTGTCCCATACTAATAAATGTGTTGAGAAATAACTAGCGCTGAAGTTGGTTTATAGTGTGGAAGAGTTGCGCTAATCGTCAACCACAATGTCTCTCCTGAGTTTTATCTTGGTCCAGTGGCAAGACAAAGTCGAGACAACTGGGAGAAAATCAGGTGCAGTGGATGGCCAGAGCGTACTATGTGTCTAATTGTGCCTTATGCTGTCCACACAGCTCTGCTGTTAGCGTCTATGTACCCGTTGAGTTACCTGTCAACTTCTTCCGAGTATTTCGCCGCAAACAGACTTTTTAAGTCTAGGTAGATAAAGTCTTTGTTAACAATACTAGGCTAGCTTATTTCTTAGCACTGTGAGTGTCCATAATAGCTAAAGTGTGTCGCCCAACATCACATCGACTGTAACAGGTTGACACCATGTAAAACTGACACCTCATAACCCATTAGTGATTCTCCGTCATGTTCAAGTGAAACTTTCAAAAACATGTGTTCTACGTATGTAATATTGCTTATCTATGTCAATGTATGTCGTTTCTTTAATCATACTACCCTCTGTAGTTCCATGTTAGGGATTGTTGTGAGATGTTTTCCCTGTTCTCTAAGCATGCATTAAATATATATCCACTTTCTTTACGTGATCTAGAAATTCACCATAGCTTAGTCTGTTACCTATACTTGACTTAGTCATTTGTCAGAGCTTTGTCCACTTCCATGATTTGGTAATTTGTCAGAACTTTAATCAACTTGCATTATCTTTATTTGTCAGAGCGTTTGTCAAATAACAGTGACTTGATTTGGTCACTTATCGGAGCTTTTGTCCACTTCCTTGACCTGATTTGAGTATTCGTGATATGTTTGTTTCATTTCCGTGACTTAACTTCATTATTTCTCAGACCATTATTAGTCATTTCCTAGACTTGACTTTGTTATTATCAGAGTTTTAATGCACTACCTTGATTTGGTATAAATCAGAACTTTAATCCAATTGCATTGGCTTGATTTGGTGATTTTTCATACCTTTAGTACACTTCCTTGACTTGCCTGGTATGTGTCAAACCTTTACTCCCTTTTCCTTGACATTAAAAACAAAAGTCTGTCATGAATTACGTGTATCTACCAATAACATTTACAAAGTAGTTATAATGAAAAGATGGACTGATTATTTCATAGTTATATAAAACTACATTTGCCTGAGATTCTTAGGCATTTAGAGGTATTTAGTTTAAAAACAATACATCGGCATCAGTACCAACATCAACGCAAACTTCAATACCAACAACAATTGCAAAAACAACAATAGAAATAACAACAATAATAACAGCAGCAACAACACAAACAATAGCAAAGCAACAACAAGATGAACAGTAAAAAAAACAACAACATCATCAACATACACATCAACAAATACGTCCTGAACATCAAAAGCAATATCAACAATATCAACATCAACAATATCGACATCAACAACAACTTTGTCATCGCCAATGACACCATCAACAATATCAATAATATCAACATCAACAACATCAACATCAATAACAATATCACCAACATCAACAACATCAACATCATCACCAACAATATCACCATCAACAATATCAATATGAACATATCAACATCAACAATAGCATCAACAGAAACAACAATATCAACATCAATAACATAATCAGCATCAACAATATCAACATAAATAACAACAACAACAACTTCAACAATATCAACATCAACAACAGAGAATTTAGAAATTCAAAAATATTCAGAGAGAAAGAGTGTCAACAATCCTAGGAAATGAAAGTCAATAAATCACTCAACTATCCCATCGGATCTCCTAAAACATGCGAAGAGAGAAGTTGATCACTGCTATTACAGCATCTGCCAGAAAATATAGGCTAGAAAAATATGGCACAGAAAATAATCACAATCGTTAGTGATAACACTTGCTAAGAAAGGCAACCTCAAACTGTACATGAATTACCCAACTATTAGTTTAATCACACATTCTAGCAGATGATTCTAAATATTACTCTGAACAAGAACTTTTAGCAGAAGAACAGGATGGTTTCTGTAAAAATAGAAGTACCCTAGGACACATTTTTAACATAAAAATATTGATATAAAAGCATTGACAATATAACGGTAATTTGTATCATAATTTCATTGAATTCACAAAAACTATTGATCGTACGTGGTACCAAGATCTTTGATACTGTCACAATATAACTTCGACACAATCATTATATACGTTATTGAAACATTTCATAAAGGTGCAAGCAGTGCTGTTTTCATAAATAATAACTTGGGGAATTTTTCCAGACGGTTATAGGAGTGCGTCAGTTTTACAAACGTTCCCCAGTACTTTGTAGCACTTATCTTGAATACAAAACCAACAGATACAATGGTTTGGTCATCTGGAAAGAATGCCGTTTGATTCATTAGTTTATAAAGCATATATGAAGAGAGGAGAAGCAAAAAGAAGAGCAAGGGTAGACCTAGAGTACGCTGGTTCGACAACATCAAAGAGACATTACACGAACACCAAATAACATTATCTGAAGCTGCCAGAAAAGTGAGAACAAGAACATTGTATCTCCCTCGACACCGGTAAAGGGTAACAGAGTAAGGAAAGAAAAATAGGATCTTGAATATATAATTGTTTGCCACAAACACCAACACAAGTTGACAATCACATTGCGAAGTATTAGAACAAATTGTAATTATACGTATCAGAACAGGACACCACCGACACCGCAGTCACATGTACAGACATTCAAGATTGGCAGCACGACCATGTGTACATGTGGACAGGCAGTCTGAACAAATACTTCAAGATTGTTCTTAGCATGAAACGCATAGACTGACATATTGGCCAGAGGAAACAACACTGGAATCAAATGTCTATAGGGCACTGTGTGAACTACAAAAGACAGTGGGTTTTATTAAGAAGACATAATTACAGATATAGACATGTTTCAAGTGAACGAAAGAAAAAGAAGAAGAAGTAAAATATATAATTCAGGGGGTACTACAACATCTCTAGATATCAATAGTTATTGACAGAAGTTTATTTTCTAACTTGGGTGATGCCGATAATATTGATCTCATGGCTGGCTCCGAGTCTAAACTCAAGCAACTCAATTCAAAATTAGAAGAAGAAACATGAAAACTTAAAAACTTGAAACGTTCTTCACCCAAAATTACATTTATCACTGCTTGTCCATTTGAAGGCCATAATTGTTGTCATGTAGCTATTTTCGGTGAAAGAGAACGATCCAATAATATATTATTGTTTCGCAATGTCCTACACATCATCATTATGACTATAATGGATTGTCAATAACTTGTGCTTGATTTTGTGTGAATAGTGTGTGACAAATAGTAAGTGACACATAATAAGTTATAATTTGTATGTGACAAATAGTAAGTGACACATAGCACGTTACAAATAGTATGTGACAAATAGTAAGTGACACATAGCACGTTACAAATAGTATGTGACAAATAGTATGTAATAACTAGAATGTAACAAATAGTATATGACATATAGTATGTGCAAATGACATGCAGCAAATAATATGTGGTAAATAATATGTGACAAATAGTTTGACAACATTATGTACATATGCTTTTCCAGTATCTCTCCAACTTTCAGATCTGAACAATGAGCAAGCACACATGTCATGGTGTCAACTATTGTACTGGTCTATGTGAAATAATAGCTTCTACATTGAAATGTAAACCATGACAAACTTCGTCCTTATTCTCAGGTTGAAGTCAGACACTGATGTGGATTTTATCATCGAACTTTACTATTCTCACTATCTCAGAGAAGAGGCCGTTGAGATTTTATGTAGGGCCGTTGAGATTGTATGTAGGGCCGTTGAGATTTTATGTAGGACCGTTGAGATTGTATGTAGGGCCGTTCAAATTGTAGGACCGTTGAGATTGTATGTAGGACCGTTCAAATTGTAGGGCTGTTGAAATTGTCCACCAAATGTGTTTCGTGTGGTCACAGTTTTCTTTTTGTGGTGTCCTGCACTGGACCGTTCTGTAAAATATGTTTTCTGAAGCGCAAGTTCGCACGATCTATGACTAGTTAAATCTTTCAACAGCCTCTACCCCACGGATCAACAGCCTCTACCCCACGGATCAACAGCCTCTACCCCACGGATACTGACTCTTGTGAATAGCATTGAACCGGCTTAGTACCGTAGAGTGTCACCTGATATTTCAATGATGGAGTGATGTCCTTTAATATAATTCCCCACAGATTTCAAACTCAGTGTTTCTATTGCTCACAGATGGCCTACCCAATCTCACTGCAGTGTTCTGGAGTATATCGATTATCTCCTTCAAACACTGTACGTACCGTTTCCCCAGACGATTCCCGATTGAACATTTCATTGAATTAGCGAACTATATTCATATTACACGTCCCTGTTGTTATCATTTGATATTTCTTTTATTTCCAACAGTTTCATTTTCGTACTTTCAGTATACCGCGATATGGTAACGTCAGACTTTTTGTTGTCGCTGCAAATTATGTTTATTAATTTTCAGTTTATCTACGAGTATTTTATCTTCTGTTTATCTCTTCATCTTCTGTTTATCTATTAACTTTATGTTTACCTCTACATCTTCTGTTTATCGCTTTATCTTTTGTTTAGCTCTTCATCTCCTCTTCATTTCTTCATTCTCAGTTTATCTTTTCTTATTATGTTTATCTCTTCATCTTCTGTTTATCTCTTTATCTTCAGTTTATCTCTTCATCTTCTGTTTATCTCTGTCTTTATCTTCTTTTTTCTCTGCATTTTCTATTTATCTCTTTATCAAATGCCTATCTCTTAATCCTCTCTTTGTCTTAAAAAACAAATAAAATCTTCGAGGGAGAGAAGATGGCTACCGCCCTCGTGTAGCAGAAACACTGAAATGTGAGATCGCTAACATCTTACACATCTACAGCAATAATAAATTCTATGGGTTAACTTTAAATGCTCAATCATTTTCTTACTTACATATGGCATACAGTGTCAACCACTCTATCAGATTCAACTGGTTGTTGTTTTTATTGTTGCGTCTACTTGGTGTCGACAGACAATAAACAGCGGTGATAAAAAAAAAATCTCCAATATACATCGCAAACATGTTCTAACTATATTAATAAAAATTTGAATTCATCAAGGGTAACCCTGGCAGTTATTATTAACAACCGACTGTATTTGTGACGCAGAATTAAATCATTTATTATACCTCGACGCCTATGGTAGTTCTCGCTAAGATAATCACTTGTCCTAACCTTTGATATCTCGACACGGGGTTGAGTTTTACAAGTGTAAGCGGCTATATAAGCGCCAATGTAAACTAATGCAGAACAGAAACATATTTGTGTACTTATTAAAAATATCAAAGAGATATTATACAAACAAAACATAATAAATTGTGCAAAATAATTGTGTTTGTGGCATCTTTATGTTGTTCTATAAATGTGTTCTTTATAATTCCCTTGTTTTATAATAGAAGCGATATATAGTGCGCTAACCAGTAGTGTCAGGCCTACATGACAATATAAATAACTTTCGTTACTGCATGTTTTCCTGTGACGGAGTGCAGGGAGGCTTTCTACGGGCTGTGGAAATAAAAGCCGCTTTACTATAACAGACGCCGCGGCATGTACAGGAAGGTTTATTATGGTACCTCCGAAAGGAAAAATCCTGTCCTAATCGTGGAGTGAACTGGGGATCTCAAGGGTCTGAGAACGGTGTTCTAACCACATGTTCTAACCGCATGTTCTAACCACCACTAAACATTTTTAGAAAACTCATAAATCTGAATTGTGGACACTATTAAATATTGCCAGTGTATGCATATCGTCTATTATTTATCTTATACAATCGGTTACAAAAATTTGACTGAGACAATCTCACATTCCAACACGTCCTAGAGAATATGGTAGAAACGCAGAGGAAACAGTGACATTCTCGTTCGACCATGTCCCCCGGTACTTATAAGTAAGGCATATCAAGAATCAAAAGTTGAAAAAAAGTTGAAAATCAATACTAGGTACATGATACACTTAGGCTATTACTGCAGTAATACCAATCATTCAACCTTGCTGACTGTTTCTGTCATCTGTTTTCTAAAACATAACACTTTTAATGGTGGTTTAATATGTTTTCTAAAACATTAGAACACTTTTAATGGTGGTTTAATCTGTTTTCTAAAACATAACACTTTTAATGGTGGTTTAATCTGTTTTCTAAAACATTAGAACACTTTTAATGGTGGTTTAATCTGTTTTCTAAAACATTAGAACACTTTTAATGGTGGTTTAATCTGTTTTCTAAAACATTAGAACACTTTTAATGGTGGTTTAATCTGTTTTCTAAAACATTAGAACACTTTTAATGGTGGTTTAATCTGATTTCTAAAACATTAGAAGACTTTTAATGGTGGTTTGAACTGTCTACTGAAAATTTAGAACACTGTTAATGGTGGTTTGATCTGATTATGGCTTGTTTTTTTTACTGTAAAAATATGTATCTATATTTTTTTTTTTAAATTTCATCTCCTCGATGTATATTTTACGTATGCATTTCAAGATCTCTAAATTTACATTTCGGCTCAATTAGTTCATTTATTTTACACGCTCTGCGCAATACGTATATACCATATTATATATCGAATCACATCAGCGGACAGGCGCATATGTGGTGTTAAGGCGCTATCATCGAATTACATCAGAGAGGAGGCTCATATGTGTTGATGAGGCACTATCATCGAATTGCATCAGAGGCGTAGCGTATATGTGTTCATGAGACGCTATAGTCGAATTACATCAGAGGGGAGGCGCATATGTGTTGATGATACGCTACCATCCAATTACATCAGAGGGTGGCGTATCTGTGTTGATGAGGCGCTAACATCCAATCCTATCACAGGGGAGGCGCATATGTGTTGATGAGGCGCGAAAGAGAAATGAAGAATACCTAAATGGTTTACCGTCCATGCATGTCGTAAGAGGCGACTAAAAGGTTATGGTGAAATCGCCAAGTAGCCATGCCGAAGTGGGATGAGCTAAACATAAAGTGACTAGAAATGACCTAAAGTGATCAGAAGCCATGCCGAAGTGAGAGGTGCAAGGCAGAAATAAAAATATATTGCATCGCAGCAGAGTTATTCACCATGATGTTCTCTGTACTACACCATGATGTTCTCCGTACTACTTCATGATGTTCTCTGTACTACACCATGATGTTCTCTGTACTACACCATGATGTTCTCTGTACTACACCATGATGTTCTCTGTACTACTTCATGATGTTCTCTGTACTACTTCATGATGTTCTCCGTACTACTTCATGATGTTCTCTGTACTACACCATGATGTTCTCTGTACTACACCATGATGTTCTCTGTACTACACCATGATGTTCTCTGTACTACACCATGATGTTATCTGTACTACACCATGATGTTCTCTGTACTACACCATGATGTTCTCTGTACTACACCGTGGCAGTCTGCTGGAGGTTTAGACTTACTCAGAGGAAGAGAAAAAAAGAAGGAAAATAAGTCGAAACATTGGAATATTGGTTGTTATTATTACAAATCTGGAATATTTTCGTGACTGCATGTGTTCATGTGAAGTGGAACGGGGAGACTTTCTATGGGCTGTGGAAATAAAGCCCGTTGTGACATAGCAGATGTCGCGACATTTACATGATGAGTTTTGATTGCACCTCCGAAAGAAAAAATCCATGACCTAACCGTGAATTGAACCCAGGAACTCAAAGGTCCGAAGAACGGAATTCTAACCAGATGGCCATGCGCTCCACAATCTTAACTACCCTATGTAGTAATGAAATCGATAACTGAAACACTGATTGTTTGCGACATTCAGTTTGCATTGTCCATTTTTCTAGCAGATCCGTTAATTTCATGTTACAAATACCCCCCGCTACGGATTCCCTGATGAAACTTTGATTTAGAAACTGATCCAGCGAGAGATGCAATGATTCTCATAAATATTGAATGAAGGGTTAAACTGATGGATGTTTACTGGTTAGAATAGATATGTTGTTTATCCTCTCTGTAAACCGGACATGTCCATAGGTGCTCAGATCTTAGCTTCAGTACATCTGTCAGGGTATAACTGCAGATGGTTCCGGTTATATATATTTTCCAGTGCTCTTTTTGAAATCTTTGCTATGTATTCTGTGCAGGCCACACCTTTGCTATGTATTCTGTGCAGGCCACATCTTTGCTATGTATTCTGTGCAGGCCACACCTTTGCTATGTATTCTGTGCAGGCCACATCTTTGCTATGTATTCTGTGCAGGCCACACCTTTGCTATGTATTCTGTGCAGGCCACATCTTTGCTATGTATTCTGTGCAGGCCACACCTTTGCTATGTATTCTGTGCAGGCCACATCTTTGCTATGTATTCTGTGCAGGCCACATCTTTGCTATGTATTCTGTGCAGGCCATATCTTCAATCCAAATTCGGCATTCTCGATATTGATTAATGCTAAGTTATTTCAAACTCATCTCATCGTGCAGATTCAGGAAGAGGAATTGAATATGTCTGCTCGGTTCATAGACTAACCATCTGTTATTTTGGCGAGGCTAGCTAATTGGTCGACCAGATCGTTTCCCTCGACACCCTCATGTCCGGGAACAAAGATAATATTAAGTGTTCACAGTCAGACCCGAATTCAGCCCTCTTTAATGACTCCACTCATCCCCTAAGAACATCACATGTTTTGACTTTCTGAATAATATTCATTGACTCACTTACACATGCGCTTCACAAGCTTCACAACGGTTAATCATCATCATGTGCGTACCTGCTAATGTGGGTGGCAACATTAATATAACCAGATTGATGTCTATTTTGTTGTGGCGTATTTTCTATTGTAAAACAATTAGTATATCTGGCTTTTTTTTCTTACATGTTCCTTTTCTCATTTCCAGTTGACTTTTCCAGATAAGCTGTTAACTATTTTTTACTTGATAGAGGACTTTGATCAGAACCTCGATTTAAACTGTTTAGAATATATGTACATATTTGTCGGTGTTATTACTGCTTTACTGTAGTATAGTTTTACTGCAAATTTGCGAACAATTTAAAGTCAAAACGTCTTAGTTTGACTCGTTCTTTGTTTAGTGTAGTTTTTCAATTACCTTCCTTGCACGTTTTCTATTACACGTACTTGGTAACACTGTTTTTGTCATGTTTAGGAGCAAAGTTTCACGGTTACATCTCATTTATTTTCATACATTGTGAATCTCCTCGTCATCACACGTACAAGTCATCAATATCTACGTGACATCTAGACTAAACATGAACATTGCTTGTCTTTCTACAGATGGCGCAGGAATGGCGAAAAGCTGTTGAAGAACAAGTATACGTTACTTACTGTAGCACTCTTCTGTGTGACGGAATGTGCCCTGATTCTTGGCGAACTTATATTGGATCTACATAAAGTGAAAGGTCAGTGTTGTGTGCATTGTGTTTATAACGACTTCACGACTTGTGAAGACAATGTCTATACAGTTAAACACTTGATTTGTGTAGACATTGTCCATACGGTTAGACACATGTATTGATAAGTTCGAGGAAACACCTTCTTTTTCTGCTTTCGCTGTCAGATTCCTGCGGATTAGCAAGATGTGTTCCATGCTCAAACTCCTGCACACATTATGAACAGATCAGAACAAGTTATATTTCTACGCCTCAGAACAGGACACAACCCACTCCGTTGTCACATGTATACAAAGTTCAAGATTGGCAGCAGGGCCATGTGTACATGTAGACAGGCAGCACAGAGTGCCAAACATATACTTCAAGAGTGTTCTGAGCGTGAAACAATGAGGCAGACATATTGGCCAGAGGAAACAACACTGGAATCAAAGCTCTATAGGACACTGTACGAACTACAAAAGACATTGAGTTTTGTTCAGGAGACAGAATTACAGATATAGAAATGTTTCAAGTGAACGAAAGAAGAAGAAGAAACTCCTACACATTAGCAAGATGTGATTCATGCTCAAACTCCTGCACATTAGCAGGATGTGACCAAGTCTCAAACTCCTGCAGATTAGCAAGGTGGGAACTTTCAGTAGAATTTCGGTATTGTTCTTTAGTTAGTGTCCACGTCTGAAATTTATAAAAGACTTTTGGTATTAAGATTGAATTAGTAATTTTTCCTTTGGTTTATATTGAGATAAATGTATGTGTCAACATGAAGACAGATGCATGTTTCAACATTGATTTAATTTATGATTTTATATGGTTCATGCCATTGTATTTTCATTTATTCTTCTTCTTCATTCGTTATTCTCAAACTCCCGCTGGTCCTCTCATGTAGCAGGACAATGATCCTATTAGATTTCCAGCAGGATGTAGTCCAGATAATATACATGTGTTGTGTTGCTGTTTTGTTTGCCCCATTAGCCGGATACATACGTCTTCTTTGGCGTATTTTCATTATTATCTTAGATGTTACAGTAATCAACACCCTACCCCCTGACCAGGAGCATTGGAAGAGTGGCTGGGGTGCCAAACCCCCCTCCAAACCTAGCAAATCAGAACATGACATTTAATACTATGAATAGAGATTAAATCCTGTAGAAAACTCCTTCCTTAACATTTTTTTTTTAAATCACCCAATTTATTTCCAAAATAAAGGGTATTTCATAAATGTCGCGCGATTTACATTTATTTAGGTAAACTACCAGACTCACTGTACAAGTATCAAATTCAGCCCAGCAAATATCGTACAGTAATAACGATACCACTATTAATTGATAAATCACATATTATTAAAATACTGTAAACCATATTCTGTACAAGCAGATTCGCCAATCATACGATCTTAGCATTGAAACAGTAATTTCTCAATATTCATGGTATCCTTGTTGACTTATTTTAGTGTAATTCTCACGTCTCCCGGAATGCAAGATCGCACGCATAAAATAAACATGAAACAATTACCGAAGATTTGAGATTTGTTGTAATAAAAGATACACCAATTTCTGAAAATAATATAGTCAATGGTTTGAAACATCAAAATCAAAATATCGATACTTGGCAATGTTAGAATACCACCAATCTATACTACCAATCTATACTACCAATCTATACCACAATCTATACCACCAATCTATACTACCAATCTATACTACCAATCTATACCACAATCTATACCACCAATCTATACTACCAATCTATACTACCAATCTATACTACCAATCTATACCACAATCTATACCACCAATCTATACCACCAATCTATACTACCAATCTATACCACAATCTATACCACCAATCTATACCACCAATCTATACCACCAATCTATACCACCAATCTATACCACCAATCTATACCACCAATCTATACCACCAATCTATACCACCAATCTATACCACCAATCTATACCACCAATTTATACCACCAATCTATACCACCAATCTATACCACCAATCTATACCACCAATTTATACCACCAATCTATACCACCAATCTATACCACCAATTTATACCACCAATCTATACCATCAAAGATCAGCATCCAAACAACTTCACTCTCATGTTGTGTATGTGGCCTTGCATCGACCCAGACTGTCAATACACAACTAACTGTGTGTGTGTGAATTCCGGATAGATTCCGAATAATCTTGCAGGAAAAGTTCACTTCCCTGGTTTGAAATATTGACAGGTCAGCAGCCATCCTGGCAATGCAAAGAATCGGAATATGTTGATTGGCATGAATACCCAATAATATTTAAAATCATTTCAGAAGTGTTTTTTTAGTAGATATTTCGATATTAAAATCGATCTGCAATTTTATATTTAATTCATGAAGAGACACACGTCCATGTTTAGCAAGCGATTTCAGTATATCCATACTTATGACATATATGTCAATGTCGTCAACTTTCATTCTTATTCCTTGCTTGACATGATTGACATTTGAATCATTTTTCATCCAACGGGAAAAACGATAATCTATCCAGACCAAGAGAGAATTGGGTTCGCTTATTTATGGTTATTAATATCACGGTAGAAATAATCCATCCTGTATTCTTTGTAAAATGCTGATAGAGTAAAATAGTAACTCTTTGCATTGCAATAAATGTGCACATCAAACTCACTTTGAATTAGATATCAATACAAATTGTCAGTAACCAACAAGATACCACAATAAAAACACGTCGAATAATCGATACGATTTTGACTAAACTGGAGTTTATTTTAATTTTAATGTTAAACAGTTACAACATCCACTACAAATGTGTGTTCATCCATCACATGATGATGATGACCATTTGTTACATCCACTTTTGAGAATTCAGTTAGAAATATGTCCATGCCTATAACTAGCAGATAGCTACTGAGCCATATTCAAGCTGCAAATGTCCTTCGACAGTTCGGGCATGGAATTACCACTGTAGAAGAATTATGTTCTTCCTGTGACTTTCTAGCTACTCTCCGCTGTTGAGCTCCTGCTGTTCTCGTATTTTCACAAGGTCATGCGCTCTTTTTGACTGTAGATAGCCATGTAGATTTATTTTGTGCGATTTATTTCATGTATTTGGTCTATTTCAAAGGTTTTCAGTGAGGTCTTTAACGAGTCCTTGTATCCTTGTAACTCTTCATTTATCCACGATGAGATTGTGTACCATTAACCTGCTCACTAAATAGAAAATTCTTGAGTCTAACGGGAATTGAACCAGTTCGTTCAACGGTACCAAATCGCCTAGCTACTCTCGTACACAATATTTTCTTGTACTTGACTAACCGCATATTAAAAAAAAAAGATGAGATTTTGTCAATACATTAAAACTGTAAAGACATTAGAAAAGTACGGAAAATCTCGTGTACGAGAGTTGATAAGTGATTAGGTGCCGTTGAACGGACTGGTTCAATTCCCGTTAGACTCAAGAAATTTTAATTTATCTTCTGGCTTCCTTCTCGAATTTACTTGTATCCCCAAAGAGAAGTATCTTGGGCAGGCGATGGTCTTGCATACGTGCCAGATGACCTGCCCAAAGTGATTATGCTAAAAATGTTCTACACTGAAATTCATTCCTTCGGCGTCTAGGCTCCTTTCAGGACCTCAGAGACTCCTGCACTGGAATACTTCCTATAGGGGACTAGGGTCCTGTCAGGACATGGGCAGTTTTTGTACTGGGATATCTCCCTTCGGGAACTAAACATGAATGCATAACCCCCCCCCCGCCCCACAAAATAAAAAAGAAATAAAAAAGGACAACCATTTCTTTGAGACAACAAACACTATTCAAGTGCTGATGTCGTCAACTCCGTTACATGCTCCGGAGCACATGTACTGTTGTCAGAATGTAGGATCCGTGTTGTTGTCATAAAGTAGGATTTGTTGTTGTTGTCCTAAAGTAGGATCTACGTTGTTGTCAGAAAGTAGTATCTCTGTTGTTGTTAGAAAGTAAGATATGTGTTTTTGTCAGAAAATAGGATTTGTGTTGTTGTCAGAAAGTAGGATTTGTGTTGTTAAAAATGCTATTGTCTGCAAATGGGTACCTGTTCACAGCTAAAAGGAACATTTCATCATCATCATGTGTCTAGTGCTACCTGCCTACAGCTAAAGGGATTATTTCATCATCATCATCCTCATCACATTGAGATTTCAACATCATGATAACCATGACCTCAGCGTACAGTACCTGTTCATCCCCAATAGACCGTTATGTATGTAATTATTATGATTCACTTAATGAGTGTATGGTTATATGTGACTCGATCCTAAATTTGTGAATTTTGTAGTCCAGCAATAGTAATATTTCGCGGACCAAGCCAAACGATATCTTGGACAATCAATGGCCCGCGTGCCAGAGTTACCTTAAACATGACATATATGATCACAGAGACGAAGGCGTCCTACTGTGGTCTGATGCGTCAGACTCAATAGGGCAGATCTCGTCCCTACGCTCTAAACCATGGATCAATGCATTTCAGTCTTCGGACTGTATTGCCCTAGTCTGCCGTAGTTTAAGAATCAACGTATAAGATAACACGTCGATGCTATCTCATATTTACTGTACTGATTGAAATATTTAATTTTCATGTAAAACATAAAATATTTCTTGTTCTTAAAATAAAATCGTGAGCCGGACACAGAATGTGAGGTCGTGTGTATGTGTTTTTGTGTGTGTGTTTAAATATTATTGTAAATTAAAGTAACTTTTTGTGTGTGTGTTTAAATAGTATTGTAAACTAAAGTAACTTTTGTGTGTGTGTGTGTTTACATAGTATTGTAAACTAAAGTAGCTACGCCTTTTTTCATGACCGTCTTCTCTTTCAATCGGCCTAAGTTTATTTTAGTTTTATCAGTGCATGAAACATAATGGTGGTCGCAGTTTAGGCACTATTATCACAACATTTAGATTATTAATCTTAAACTTCAAAGCCCATAGATGATATAATATAGTTTCCTTTCAGAAAGTCAGGGTATGCAACTGAATGTTGCTGTGTTCTCCTTCAGAATGTCACAGCATGCAACTGAATTTTGCTGAATTCCCTTTCAGAAAATCACGGCAGGCAACTGAATGCTGCGAATATACATTTATTATAAAAAGAAAATATTTTCCATCCACAGATGTTCTGGAAGCACAGGAAAATGCTGCTAGAAACTTTGTGGAGCGACTCAACGAGAAATATCCTGACCGTGTGTCACGAGATGGCACAATCTCCATCATCTATGAACACATTCTACAATCACAAATCTCATGGAAAGACATCAACTTTGTAGGAAATCAGACAGATTCCTTGTACCATAATCCAAACTCACATGGCAGAGACAACGAAGTACGACACAGACGTGCTACGGATTACGGCACCAAGAAATTCGTGATACCTCCAGATGCTAATAGCAGTGGATATGCAATTGTAAACATAACAGAATTCCAAAGAATAGGCAGCAGCAATCTACATATTCATTCGGATGCAAACCATGAACATAGTTTGGAAGAAGCGATAGCACATGCCTTTCATAAGGCCAGCATTACCATTCTTTCAATTCTTGTCTTTGAGGTGAGTAGCTAGTTATGTTATAAAGATATATTATTACCTGTTTTAATGTATCGAAATTATAATAAGACTATCGAAGGATTCAAAAGTGGTAGAGGATTGTCTTCACTGTACTTGGTTTCCCATATATAATCCGTCACACTCAGCGAAGCGGTACTCTCAGCGAAGCCTATCGAGACAACACGAGTCGGATTTGAACCAATGACCTCTTGAAAACAAGACGAAAAGCTTAACCAATACGCTAGGAAGATCCCCAATTATTCTATCATCTACGGCTATTATCATATATCATTTTAATCGTGTTATCCCTTTCCTACGTATGTATCTTTGCAGCAGTACACACGCTTCGTAGCATTTGCAAGGGTACAACTTAATTTATTCAATTGTTATTGCTATTATATTTTCGTAATATTCTTTTTCTTTGAAGCTTCTTCAATGACTAGTCTTGTATGAATACTGTTAGCAAATTACGATAGCAAAATAGCAACTGCATCTTTATCACTCGCCATTCGCGGACATCTTCTCCATTACTGATAACATGTGCACACAAAATTTGCAATTATAGAAAACAATAAATATATAATATTTGTAGTCCTCGTTGTGTCAGACATTTTTTGGATAACTTAGCATCGTTAATAATACATGGAGCCTTGACATAGCTGACATGTAGACTTGACATATCTGACATGTAGCCTTGGCATAATTGAAATGTTTCATTGGCATATCTAACATGTAGCCTTGACATATCTGACATGTAACCTTGACATATCTGACATGTAACCTTGACATATCTGACATGTAACCTTGACATAGTTGAACTCGACTGTTGCTGTTACACAACACGAGTCACATAGTAGAAATTAAAATTGAAAATCAGCAGACATTGAAGGCGTCTTTCTACACTGGTAATAGCTCATCGAATATTTAGTCAGTTGCGAAGAGCTTCGTCGGGGAAAAGATGCACAGTGGGTGCCCCAAATAAAATACCGCATGTCTCGTAATATAGATCCCATCTTCAGAGAACATCTCCAACAGACAGTGCATTAATCTGAAAGCTTACGTGTCTTCTGTATAAACGATATCTCTGTCACATAACCCTACTCCATAGGAAGTAAGAGATAACCGCATGTAATTCATGTGTATCATAATAAGTGAACACCTTAAGGTAGTAAATACATTCCTGTTAATCACAATACAATGTTCTAGTAGACACTGATACGGTTCAAGATGATCGAGACTAATAGAGAGAGGGTCTAGTCTAGTATAGAGAGATATGTAGTCTAGTGCAAAGAGAATCTAGTCTAATATAGAGAAGATCTAGTCTAGTAGAGACAGATGATCTAGTCTAATAGATATAGGATTTAGTCTAGTAGAGAGAAATATCTACTTTAGTAGAGATATAGCGCGTATCTAGTCTAGTACAGCGATGATTTAGTTAAGTAGAGACTTGATCTACTATACTTGACAATTAGTGACTGTAGTTGTAATGTAGATAACAAAACAGCTTGCCAAGATTGGAACATTTTTAAATGAATACAATTGCACAGAAATCAGACAAACCTCTTTAGAATTACAGATGAACCATAGGGTAGTAATTAGTAGTATAGATTTTATGGAAGAAAAGTAACCGACAGAGGATTGGATAAATGCACTAAGTTACCGCCCATCATTTACGTCAAGAATTAGGGGAGGGGGGATGTCTGAGCAAGTTCGAATTATTGACAAGGGTGAGGACTTGAAGTTGGTAAACACTGAGTAACAAAATTGGTAGTGTTTCGGATAGGGTTAGGGTTAGTTTGAGTTATTGACAAGGGTGAGGGACTTAACATTGACAAACACTGAAGCACACAGTTGGTAATATATCGGATATTCCGGAGGAAGCGATCTATGAATAGTTTTTTTGACATTAGTGATTTCCTAGTCAATATGTTACGTTCAGTGTGTTGCCATTACTTTCAGATTGATCTCATGTATAGTTGTTTCTCGAGATAGAGAAATCTTAGAAATGAGAGTTTAACATGTGTGTCTTATGAAGGTCTTGTATGTCCATTCGTTTTCTTCTTCAGCGTTAGTTCTCAAACTCCCGCTGGATCTCTCTTGCACATTGACACTACTAGATTTCCAGCAGGATGTAGTCCATAGAATGAAATTCGTTGTGTCGTCTTTTTTTGCGCCAATTACCCGACACCCCCGTCATCGATAGAGGTGACTATTCAGAATAGATCTTACACACTGGATTCGACGTGTGGTCTTTATGATGTTCTCCATTATATCGTTACCTTCATCGGTCACGACCAATTGTAGGCACTTAGCAAGCTAGCTACAAGCGAATACACACTTGTTCTTATTATTATTTCTTCAACAACATCTACAAGATAACCTTGCCACGTATCTCTATCACATTCCACTAATCAAATCTGGAATAAATAGATGCACATATGATTGAAATAGAACATCATTTTACCTGTTTGGGAAGCGCCGTTGATAAAGATCATAATGCTTATACCATTAACAGCAAGATCACAAGTGTTGTCAATACTCTTTTCCATGTATGTGATTCCTGAGTATGTGATTCTCGAGTATGTGATTCTTGAGTATGTGATTCCTGAGTATGTGATTCTTGAGTATGTGATTCCTGAGTATGTGATTCTTGAGTATGTGATTCCTGAGTATGTGATTCTTGAGTATGTGATTCCTGAGTATGTGATTCCTGAGTATGTGATACCTGAGTATGTGATTCTTGAGTATGTGATTCCTGAGTATGTGATTCTTTAGTATGTGATTCCTGAGTATGTGATTCCTGAGTATGTGATTCCTGAGTATGTGATTCCTGAGTATGTGATTCCTGAGTATGTGTTTCCTGAGTATTTGTTTCCTGAGTATGTGTATCCCTGTATGTGATTCCTGAGTATGTGATTCCTGAGTATGTGATTCTTGAATATGTGATTCCTGAGTATGTGATTGCTGATTATGTGATTTCCTGTATGTGATTCCTGAGTATGTGATTCCTGAGTATGTGATTCCTGAGTATGTGATTCTTGAATATGTGATTCCTGAGTATGTGATTGCTGATTATGTGATTTCCTGTATATGATTCCTGAGTATGTGGTTACTGAGTATGTGATTCTTGAGCATTATTGCTGACTACACGCTTACGTTATTTAATGTGAAACATGTATTGCTTTACAACTCTGAAATATACACCTCTCTCTCTCTCTCTTTCTCTCTCTCTCTCTCTCTATATATATATATATATATATATATATATATATATATATATATATATATATATATATATATATATATATATATATATATATATATATATATGTTGTTCGCCCGTCGTAATCGACGATGACCAATAACTCAACCATAATAATAATAACAATATAACAATAAATAATACAAGTTAATAGTGCGTTTTTAAATGACTAACAAATCCAATGCACCACAAAATGTTCTTTTACAGAATTGACAACAATAGAGGGTGTCTATGTGAGGTTGAGATGTTTTTTTTCTACAAGCCCGCTTCTGTCTTGCAGTATCTTGTCTGGTCTCTTCCGCCGCTGTGCTTTCGTTCTGATATATATATATTGTGTACGCCTCATAGTAGTTAATTCGAAGATTAATGTAATTTCTGCCGAGATCATTGTTACGTTGCGCCACCGATATGCGTCATGTAGGCCCAGCGCAGCCGTATTCGGCATCTCCTGACACTTTTGGTGGGCTAACCTTGCCTGTCACAGCCTTCCTGTCTGTCGCCAGGAGGCGAATCTATATTGACTCTACGCCCAGACGGTTTGTGCCTCACGTCTGTCCTATATAATGCGTTTCGCAGACAGTGAATTTGTTTCGTATAATTAGACTTATTGTTCCTGTGTCTTTCGGGGACTGAACCTTTTCTTATCAGCGAGCCTGGTTCGGGTTTAGGAAGAACACAGAAGAGTTGGGCTCCGGCTCGTTTGCCCTCTTAGCCGAAGTGTTGTTAACCGACGTCATGAACCCCAAGTCTAAGTTTGAGTTTATATACATATTTAGGAGTACCGGGCAATAGGAACACTGTCTTCAGAGTTGATCCCGACCGACGACGAGAGACGGTTGTCGGTTAAATCCATTGCCAGGGGCTTGCGTCATGCTCTCCGCCTGACTAAGTAAAAACACGATAAATATACCCGTGAAGTCTGTATTGTCTTACCGCACTGAAATATACATATGTGAAATCTGTATTGGACGCATCATTTGCGACTGTGGGTCTCACCAATGGTACATTAGACAATCTATCCATGCAACAGAAAACCGTATTATTTGGCATGCCGTTATATTGAGGTTATCTTCTTATAGAAGCTTCATGGTATGTCAATGTACAATTATGCATCTCATGCTTTTATTTTTTGTTGCAATGCATTGGATGCCATGTTGATTTTTGTTTATGTATGCACCATCTATGGTTGGGAGTGAGCCAGAGATTTACTGCACAGCAATGGGGAGGAGGAAACTGACATCACCGTTGTTTTCGCATGGCTGAGGCACATCATTGATTCACAGTGACTCAGGATGTGACAGACCTTTTGACGTGAACATTGCGTTGCATGCCTGGAGCAATAGAGAAGTTCGGCATAACCAGTAGGCAATTGGTGGCAGGGAATGAGCACAGTGAACCATATTTTGGCTACAGTGGCTTGGAGCAGTGCAAAGGATGAAACCTACAGGGCCGAAAATCTACAAACTCCCCAGCAATATATGGGTCAAAGGGCATGAACCCATGGACCACTAGATCAGCAACCAACCAACCACACCACATCTGTATTGTCTATCGGCTCTGAAATATTTCATGTAACAAAGAAATGCACATCAAATCTGCATACATGCACCACTGGGCGTCTTTTTGCTGTACTGACCAGTAGATAACAAGAGATAATAAGAACTGACGAATAGTTGAACAGAACACGCCAGAGCAAGTAAAATGGAGAGAATATACCCTCAGAAAAAAGTCTTATAACGTAACTTCTCAGTTTGTGTAATGAAAACAATAGGGAAAAGTTAGAGATGGAAGACCAGTAGTGCCTCAAGAAAAAAAGCGGAAGAGGTGACAAAATCAATTAGGTGCACATTAACACTAATAAAGAGGACATCACATTACAAAAGTGATAGCAGAAAAGACGACATCGCATATCTGGCTGAAGAGTGCCAGCTGCCACAGGAAATTTAATTGAATGACATCTAAAATTGGTATCTAAAACTAGTTATTATTATGTTGTTTTTAAAATATTGCATACCTGGATTTTAACCCTATATTTGAACGTCCACATCATTACTGTCTTTTTTCTGTTGTGTGTTTTAATTATGTTTTATTTATTGTCTTGATAAAGTACGTTTAGTCGAAAAGTCGATTTGTGTGTGTTATTATGTGTGTCTTGAGTGTTTATCAAAACTTCATTAATCTATTCCTGGATTAATCTTTTGAAAACTATGCGGTGCTATTATAGCCGAGAGTACTGCCCTGCTCATCAGCCAATTCAGGAAAACTATTCCTAGTTCAGGAAAACTATTTCCAATTCTGGAAAACTATTCCCAATTTGGTATATGAGCCCTGCTACAGCCGTGCATGCTTTTAGTACATACTGTATGGATATGAATACCTGCTACATTCGTGTATGATATTCGTACATGGTTGGTTGGTTGCTGATCCAGCGGGCCATGTACTCTTCTCCTTTGACCTAATGTCATTGTGTGATATAAGCATGTGTTTGTGAGCTGTTGTTTTGTTTCATTTAATGTGTTCCATTTATCTGGCCCTGGAGGGAGAAGTATTTTCCTGATGCCATCAAGCGCTAGGCATTCAATACGGTGGTGGTCAACAGTTTCATATGGATGAAAACACAGCCGGAACCCTGGAGTGTGTTGTGATTGTATTCTGTCAAGTGATTGTTAAGCTGTACATGTTGTGTGGCACACTTAAGATGATACTCTGGTCTTTCCTTCCCAGGAGGTTGATTTTTTCTTTAGCTTTTGGGCTGGTCATATATTTATAGATTTCCATCGCACTCTTTCCCACGTCCCATCTGTTAATCAAATTGTCTTTGTTTACTGTGTGGATATGCTACAGTCGTGCATGCTATTAGTACATAAATTGTATGTATATATGGAACTGCTGCTACAGTCGTGCATGATATTTGCACATACTATGTGTGTACATGAAATGAAATTATCTTATAGACGTTACACAAAAATCATTGACATTTAGCAAGTAAAAACACCAAGATAAACATGACTCGATTCGGAGTAAACACCCAATGCTCATGTAGACTGTACATAGACTAACACAAAAAACGCAAAGTCATGCGTGTGGTCGTTGAATAATGTTATTTCATGTCTGCACGAATCACATTATTGACTTCTCTGCCAAAGAACAACTATTGCCAATAATAGATCTGTGTCACGGTTCAGTCAGTGCGATTCCTGACAAACCATTGTTGATAAAGGGTGGGGTTTCAGTAACACTGCATTACAATGTGCAAGGTGGAAAGGGTTGAAAAGTCACAGAAGATTGAATTGTTTGCACTCTAGTTACCTCATATGTACTCCGTCGCTCACATAGAAGGTTTACGCCCTATGCCGAGAGTACCGGTTATGGCACGTAGCTCAGTAGCTTCTATTGATAATCTCTGAGAATATCCGACACAAATTCACGTTGTAAACAGGCATTTATGAGAGGTATACGAACCTGCACAAAAGGAACGGCTTAACCATGGTCGAGCTCCAATAAATACATATCTACAGAAAGTGAACATGCCCGAAGGAGCTTATTTTGTATTATCTCCGTGAATTTCGTTGGTCTGTTTTGACTTATTTTAGCCAGCGATTCCAAGTATATAAATAGCGACTAACAAAAACCATGACAATAATCCAAAATGTTCCAAAAAAGGCTTGTTTGCTTTCTGTACAGCGGTTTCTACTGACGATGGTCTCGAATTTGCCGTTAAGTCAAGAAGATTTTCAGCACTGTTACTGGGAAGTCAAGTATGTTACCGTGAAGTCAGCACTGTTACTGTGTATTCAGCATCAGCACTGTTACTGTGAATTCAGCACTGTTACTGGGAAGTCAAGACTTACTGTGAACTCAGCACTGTTACTGGGAAGTCAAGACTGTTACTGTAAAGTCAGCACTGTTACTGTGAAGTTAGCACAATTAATGTGAAGTAACATAACGTGAAATTGTTATACTGGACAATGCACGGTGAAGCAGACAACATAAAATAGTGGTTAACAAAACAGTCTGAATCGGCGTTTCGTCAAAACGTTTTTGTCAATACACAGCATCAATGGAAAACAATGGTAATAGTTTATTGTATGAGTGTTATTACTTATATAAAATCAAGTATATTGACAGCAGCACTTGAAATGAACATGTTTTGGAAACTAACTTGTGTTTGTTTTTATCATTGAGTCTATTGTGTTACTTTTAGAGTAAATGATTCGTGGTATTTCTGCTGTTACCGAGAGAAAAGAGATTAAGGATAATTGATATATTGTGATTGTTACTACTCTCTGAGTTCAGATTGTGTTTTCGTTGTTAAATTTCTCAAAATTCATGTTGCATAACGTATTGAATTGTCAACACGACAGTGACAGCAGAGATACTGGTCTTGGTTCGCTGAGTATGCTTACTTAACATTCTCTTTTATGGCTCTGTAACATGGACGTTATACTCACAACAAGAATAAATATGGAGCTTCTTACATCCACGATGTATACGGACAATTCTAAATATTAAGTGAGGTGATATTGTTAGCAAGGTTGATGTCCTTCACATGGACACCTCTTCATCAATAATCTTCTAACACAGTCAATAATGCAATGGTCTCATCCAAGACAAATACTGTAAGAGGGACTCTCTCATCCCAAACCCAACCCGCTAGAAGAGATTTAACAAAATAGAATGTGTCTGCTCTATTGTTCTATCATACAATACAATAGCAGCGTAAATAAGTTCAGCATATTTGTCTGCTCAATTGTAAAAATGTATTCAGGTTAACAGTGTATGCTTTTGTTATCGCGTCCAAAAACTGGGAGAGGCTAGCAAAATATCGCATCACATGGAGAACATACCTGCACATTGTTGCTAGAAATTTGTGGATAATTTAATATAGATCATAGCAGAACAATGAAGGTTCAAACACACGTTTAAATAGTTCAGTTTAACCTGTAAAAATATCACATTCTGAACATGAGACGTTTCAAATTATACATTTATTTTACATTCATGTATGGCTCAGAAACATGGAAAATATACAAGCAACATAAATGCAGAATGTATGCCTTTGTTATTTGAGTATATTGAACCATAGGGACAAATTCATGGCAATAAAATGAGAAGGAAGACATAGTTTCTAGTAATACTTCGTATGGGAAAAGAAGTATTTAAGGGAATAATGTATATTTGTTCATATTAAAAGACATGACACCTTGTTGAAGACATTATTTGAGGGTAGAGTTAAGATGAGGCGAACGAGAGATAGTAATAGCTACAAGTGGGATGGGAATATCCCGAGATGAACGTGTTTCAATCCAGCAGTGTCACCACCAAAGCAAGAGACAGGGTGTTCGTGGTCCGTTGCAACAAACAGTCACCGTTGAGACGGCACTGCATGATGATTAGTCTACATTACGTTATTTTCTGTTTCGCTATTTCCATACTGAAGATAATGTACTCAACACGGCTATTCTTGTGCAATACATTGGAACCGGCAACTATTAATGCAGTCTCGTCTTATCAGAATTGGCGTGGGCAATATTGTCATTGATTCTTACAATGACTTCTTGGTTTATCATCGATTTATCATTGATTTATCATTGATTTATCATTGATTGATCGGTTACACTAGTGAAACGTTAATTTGGAATTTCTAGCCAGTCAAGGTTATTGCACGGTCGCGTTGGAGTATTGTTTCTTGTGACTGTTGCGGGGTGTAGAAGATAAGGTTGTGATTTGTGGGAGATGATGTGTTGTCTAAGTTACACAACATGGGCTGAAAAGTGTTTTTGTGTCCAAGTTACACAACATGGGATGCACAGTGTTTTTGAATCCAAGTTACCCAGCATGGACTGGAAATTGTTTTTGTGTCCAAGTTACATAACATGAGCTGAAAAGTGCATTTGCAGTTAAGTTGCAGAGTTGAAACTGTAACGGTTTTTATTTTCGAAGTTAAGTTATATGTGACATTTGGAATCTTGCAAAAGATTATTAAATAGCAAGAAGAATCAATTCATTGAATATTTTCTCAGTAATGGGCACATTTCAAGCGATCATGTCACAGCAACAGTAGATTTGTGTATGTGTCTTTCTCTCATTTCGTCTATATCTCGAAACATATTATTTCTGAACATAGTTGCCACTCATGTAGATTCAGAACCATCGTGTTTTCCCAGATTATGGAGTGTATGATGAAATCTGCCATGGAAGTTATACGTATGTCTTTATACCTCAGCATTGGTCTACCGCAGGCACGCTGTCCTTCACCCAGTTCTCCGAATAGGTCTTGCTAACTTGCAGTTAGTGTTTTACCGTTGTTGCAATATCTAGTTTAGTATGAGAACCAACATTACATCAGCAGAACACAGTCCGTACACACAATAAACGTTATAACAATGAGAGAAATTGTACAAAGTCAATACTGCACAACGCAGTTTAGTAAATACAACACAAACGATCGAATAAGTTGAAAAAATTCCTCCCTTCACACCCATCTTCAATCTCAAATGAAGTTAAATTCACGTTCAAAATTAGCACATCGTCAAGAAAATGCCAGTACCGTAATAGGTATAATAAATGGTTAGAAAAGAACGCTACGAGTATACTATATTTATACGCTAACAATTAAGTTCGAGTGACGCTTTAATCGGTATACATTTGCGTCACAACGCAATCTTCCATAGTGTAGAAACTTTATAAAAAAAGCAAGCTATACTTTTAATAAACAAGAAGCCACGCCTGAAAACTAGCACAGTTGTGAGCGTAGTAATATTGATGTTTGTACTAGCATCGATGCAGAGTATGTTTATGATAACACTGTTATCAGCTATATTACCAGTGTGTAAACTTGAGCTTAAGTATGTTTCTGCTTAATTTCATATGTATGTATTTGTGAAGTGAAAAACACCATTGAGAAATGTTTTCCCATTCACCGTATTGTTTATGTTATGTTGTGTATAAAATTCATGTGTTCTTGCATTCTTGGATACAGACTTTGTGGTATTTCGGCCGAGAGTGCATGTTACTTGGTGGTTGGTTGCTGATTCTGCGGTCCATGGGCTTATGCTCTTTGACCCAATGCCATTAAAATGGCTTTATATTGCTTGGAAGTCTGCAGACTGTCGGTCCACCACTGGCCAAGGCCAGAGCAAAACTATCACACCACATAGAAGATAGGTTTGAACCTATGCACTGCTCTGAGCCACTGTGGCCAAGATGAGGTTCACAGCGCTCAATCCCCGTCACCAATTGACTACCGGTTATGCGGAACGTCTCTATTGCTCTAGGCATGCAAAACATTTTAAAGTCAAACAAATTCTCACGTCCTGAGTCAGTGTGCCTCTATGATGGGTCTCAGTCATAGTAAAAAAACCAGTACTGTCAGTTTTATCCTTCCCAGTGCTGCGCAGTACATATATGACCCCCTCCTAACAACAGAATACATATATAAAAATAACAAAACATAAAACAATTGCAACAGTAGAATAAGAAGCATAATTGTATAGATGACGTTCCATGAAGCTTCTATAAGAAGATAACCTAAATATAACGGCATGTCATCTACTAAAGTTTTCTTTTGCATGGGTGGTTTGTCTAGTGGGACATTGGTGAGACCCACAGACGCAACCACATGCGTATCAAAGCTGAGAAAGCTGTCAATTTGTGCTGCTCTTTGAATAATTTCATAGTGAAGTATGACCTATCATAGATGGACAAAACATTGAGCATGGTGATGGTCAGCGCTATATTGGTGTAGCCTTTAATCACAATGTTTCTAGCAAACACCATGTCGAGTAAACGATACATCGTTGTAACGTGTGGTATGATCGCGGTCTATCTATCAAACATCATGGATGTAGTTGGTCGAGTACAGAAAACCTGTTCACTAGAGTTTCATGGCAATTCGGTGCCGCCAGAACGGAGCTGGTTCATTTACCTGAAGCCTTAAGAGCTTTCAAAATCCATGTTAAGCAAACATCGTTGTAGGTGAGGACTTGCAGCATTGGAATCGATGGTAGTTGCAGGTAATATTCATCGGCTGCTGATCCTTAGATTATAATGTATGCGGTCGACTATGGAATGAGAAACCTAACGCTATCAAAATCAGCGTAAACCACCTGTGGTGTATGCAGAAATAGTTACATATGTTGTAAAATCTGAAATATTTACATACTCCTGTCCATCACATGCTAGCCTGAAAGAAAGCACATACCATGCTGTCGATTCAGACCGGAGGCACCACGGTGTATAATCACGTGAGTGGTCTAAAACGCAAAAATAATTAAGCGCGGCATGTAACCGATTACTAGCGCTGAGAACACAAGAGGAGAGGCAACCACAATATCAAGGTTGTCAACCGGAAAATAATGGCGCCTGATTGATTAGACCATGTTATGCTTCCGCAAAGTTATAACCCGTCCAAGCCCACCACTCTCCCACCTGGTGTGGAATGCAGAAATTTGAACAACGGTAGGGCAAACAGTGAAACAGAATAACTAATTTGCTATTCATCATCATCAGGTGTAATGCCTGCTGGCGTAGGCGGTCATGGCTCTCCACAGCTCTCTGTCCACATTATTATGTATTATAGTCGTGTTGTTTCCTTGCCGTGCCAGATTGTCAAACTGTCTAAAATTTTCTCACGTTGTCGCCCTCTGTCTCTGTTGCCTTCAATTTTGCCTGTTGTGACTATGTTCTCTAAACCTGCCTGTCTCATGAAGTGGCCATAAATAGGAGATTGCCTTTTTCTTATATTGTTGATTAATACCGTAAAATATGGTACAGCTATGTTTTCTGATGGAATTATGCGTCGGAGGAGGTGGTCTGAGAGGGTTGTGTATCTAGTAATGGGGTATACGTGTCAACAACAACCAGTATGAGGATGAGGATGCAAGTGGAAGGTGGTCACTGCAGCCTTCATGTGGCTCTCTTAGTCTTACTTTCTAAATCAGCTACCGTTTTCATGCTTCCAATTATTCAACATGGCATAAGCTGTTACTAGTGTATGCCATCTATAGACATATATATCGACTGGATACATACAACAACAGATTATATACATCACGTGGATATATACAGCGACTGTATATATGCAAGGATTTTATATGTACACCAATGACATCACATTGCAGGCAGCAATGATACATCTTGCAAAGTTTCAATTAATAAAAAAAGATTATATTTATGTCATGGATTAGAGCTAATCATGAATTCGAAGACTAAGGACTACCGACCAACAATCAGCACTTCGAATTACAGAAATGACGAAAAATCAATCAAACTATTCTGGGCAATAATAACAATTGACTATAGAAATCGATGCCGAAAAAACGGAATTTTGAGTTGGCCTTATGCAATAAGACGATGACGTATTTCCTGATTAGAATATATTACTAGTGAGACAATACGGATTGTTTCACATTGGATATTATCCATGCACGGCAACCTGTGGGGGACCTCGTATAATTTACACACTATCACGTTATGAATATGCAAGTGTCTGGCCCACATGCAATATGAGATAAAAGATAGAGGATTATGTGATATTTGATTCTAATTGTCACAATGAACGCAGATTTACTGAAAATGGTCCGGAATGAGCTGATGTTTTCTACAGATTTCTCTATATAGTATGTTTAGTACTCTGTCTATCTATTTATTCGCTAAACTCTTTATTGCCTTTCAGCTTCTGGGGTAGAAGTGTTCTCAGGAGATGGCCCTCGTGTGTGTTAAGTATATTGTGGAATTTGTCCACTCTTTTATTTCGGTAGTCCATCGTTTCTGAGGTCGGCCTCTATGTTTGCCTTCACTGTATCTGTGTAGCATAGATTTCTGTAGTATGCTGTCTGGTGGTAGTCTGCTGATGTGTGCAAACCATTTGATCTGTTGGCTCTTAATATATTCCAAGAGTGGGGTTGTGCTGGTTGTTTGTTTAATGCCCTCATTTTTCAATCTGTCTCTTAGCGATATTTATGTTTAATACGATCCAGGAAAAAAGTAATTTATTCCTTCAAGGAATCTATTTAAAAAATCATGATTATTTCAGAAAATTATAAACACATAGTTGCCACAAATGCGAAAAAGCATGTTTAGAATGGCTAATTTTAGTATGACAATGGAGGTTATGGCAATGATCGCATGGCTACTACCAATTTGACAATGGATGCTATGACCACACAACAAAATGGCTAAAGATTCAACATGATTCTAATGAACTCATTGGTTTTATTTTTGATATTGCCATTATACAAGTGTATTACGTGTCAATATCAAGTGTAATGCTTAGTGGGGTAGGCGATCATGTCTCTCCATCGTTTTCTATCTCGTGTGCTGTCAATAGGTTCAGTTGGTGACATTTTGCAGTGACATAGTTTCTATTCTCCCTTGACTTCCACTACTATCTACTTGAATCAGTTGTTGCTATATTTTGTCGTTTTGCTTCTATCTGTTATATATAGTATCTATTATATGCATTCGATTTCTTGGCTACCAATGACATTGTCTTCATTCTTATTAATGAAAGAACAACGCATCTCAATTGTCTACAGCTCAACTATAGTTCTTGAGTTTTACCATCCATGCCTTGAATGAGTGTAACATCAAATATTGTTTAGTTGTAACTTCACTGGACAACAGTGTATATTTGTTTCCTGGTTAGCACACACATTTAACAACATCAACGAACCTGGTTTGTTTTAAACAAATCTGTTTAATATGTTATGCTGAGTTTAATTTCAAATAGAAGATAATTAAATATATTGTTGAATTTACTGAAGACAAATAGAGATCTGTGTACATTATGTTTCATAGGCTACACAGCCTTTCACGAATGTTAGTTGCTTGTTTGTCAACAGCGGTGAACCTTTTGAAACAAACTTTATATGATACTTACGGACTTCGGAAATACAAGAACAATGAGGTATACAACATCATTAGGTATATATCGCAAGGTGTATGCATTTGATGTAGCGATAAAGTGGTGACGAAATCATTATTTGGGAAACAGCGTTGATGACGAAATGCACAATGTTTATGATGTCATTTGGATCGGATTTTTTGATGATGTGATGTTATGATGTGTTGTGTAGGCACTTATATGTCATATATCGCAGTCCTTATGTAGCATTGTTGTAGTAATACTTGGCAGTTTAGTTCGTTGTACTATGTCACTGATGGTAAGTTACTTGGTTATTATTCGTTGTACTTCGCCATTGATAGAACGGTACTTGGCTGTATTTCGTTGTACCTCGTCATTGATAGACCTGTACTTGGCTGTATTTCGTTGTACCTCGACATTGATAGACCGGTACTTGGCTGTATTTCGCGACTGATCATACGAATTTTTCACAGTTCATTTCACTGTTTCATGACTACATAACATGTTGATCCACTTGGTTGTTCTGTCGGACATTTTAGCAGTGAAGTCCATGGAGACCCAGTTCACAATGAGCTTCATTCGACAATGTCACATTCACTGCATGCATGTATGTATGTAAATTGCGTAATATGAACCCGTCTCTGTGTCACTAGAAGTCTTCAATAATTATCTCTGATATGTCTTCTTTACATTCCACATTCTTGTCTTGGGAATGTCTCCAGCCAATAACTGGTTATTTCTAGAATAAATGTTGATGTTGATGTTTTATGGGGAAAATCAACTCCCATGAGATCAATTCCTTTTCAAGTGAAAATGTAAGTTACTGGTACTTGATTATATTAATAAAAAAATGAAAACAGAGACAATTGGAAATGAATAAATAATAGACGTGGTTGACATGACCATACTGGAATCAATAAACTGAGAAAGTTAAGTGGCACATAAATAATCGAGAGAGAGAGAGGGAAAGAGGAAATGAGAGAGAATACAGGAACCACTTATTATTAGTGTGCTCATGTCCTCAGGAATTCCAAGAAATGGTATGGTTTCTCAAAGCTTTCTTTCATACCCAGGAGACTTCACCTTTCAATCAATCAAGTACCATGCGGAATGGCGTAGGCGATCATGTATCTCCACGACTCTCTGTCTCTTGTGTTGTCAATAAGCGCAGTTGGTGAGCTTCTACCGATCCACGATACAAGTCCATCTAGTAACTTTTCTCTTTGTCGTCCCCTGTCTATTCTCCCCTTGATCGTTTCAGTGGTTAAGTGTTCAAGCTGTGTTCTTCTCAGTACATGCCCTAGAAACCTTGACTGCCCCTAATGATTGATATGATTAATCATTTTACGCCAGCATCACTGAGAACCTCTGCATTACCTTCAGCTTTCAGCTTAATGTAATTCGTATTGAAGAAGCATTCTTCATGGAGAAGGATCTAACAGAGACAACGTAGAGATGACAAAATATATCTACCATCTTGTTCGAGGCAATTTTATCTTTCAACTGGGAATCTGTTTCTCTTAAGTTAGCATGTGGAGAATCTGTTGTGTATATCAGAGAATGTGTTGTGTATATATGATAATGTATTGTGTATATCAGATAATGTGGTGTGTATGTCAGAGAATGTGGTGTGTATGTCAGAGAATGTGTTGTGTATATCAGATAATGTGTTGTGTATATCAGAGAATGTGTTGTGTATATCAGAGAATGTGTTGTGTATATCAGAGAATGTGTTGTGTATATCAGAGAATGTGGTGTGTATGTCAGAGAATCTGTTTCTCTTAAGTTAGCATGTGGAGAATCTGTTGTGTATATCAGAGAATGTGTTGTGTATATCAGATAATGTGTTGTGTATATCAGAGAATGTGTTGTGTATATCAGAGAATGTGTTGTGTATATCAGAAAAATGTGTTGTGTATATATGAGAATGTGTTGTGTATATCAGAGAATGTGGTGTGTATGTCAGAGAATGTGTTGTGTATATAACACCCGCATGTTACGATTGTCTGAAAAGAGAGCGTATAATTCAATATCTGACCTACAGTTACCTCTCATACTAGGCGAGTAAAGAGGTAACACGGTGGAGTGCGAGTAAGGAGGTTCCATGGTGGAGTGCGGGTTAGGAGGTTTCATGGTCGAGTGTGGGTATGGAGATTCCAAGGTGGAGGTTGAATAAGGAGGTTCCATGGTAGAGGTTGAGTAAGGAGATCCAATGGTGGAGATTGAGTAAGCAGTTTCCATGGTGGAGCTGGGTGTTTCATCTCATATATGAAAGTTACCATCATTCTGATGTCAGATATGTCAGGCTGAGAGAAGCAGATATTGCAGCGAATCTGAAACGAATGTATGTCACAGCACATTCCGTTGTTTGGGCTGCATCCTGCTAACTGCATCTGTTTATGTGTTTATACATGTTTATGTTCATTGTATTCGTACCCTGGTGAACACATTTTAGTCGAAACGTTTGGATTAGGTTTGTTTTCTGTGTAATTTTCTTGGCTGTGTGTGTTATTTCAATGTATTCCGTTCATCTCCAGTTCAAGTTACATCCTATGTTCTATGTACACAATCATTCATATGCTTTAATTAAATATACATAATTCTGACTCACGTCATCATATTTGCTTGTTTAACGTGAACGCTTCCCAAAAACTTTTTTGAATTGATTCTAATATTTATATTAAATTAAATGTATTTTATTGTAATAGTTTTGCAGATTGCAACCATTATATTTTTTAGATTATTTTCTGGCGTTTTTGTTAATTCAGCTTCCACACTCATATATTACACGAGTATTGCACTGCAGTCAAGTATCATAGTTTAGTATATTTACGAATTAGTACCACTGCTAGATCTCAACCCTGACAGAACAACTACAATAAAAACTTGCAGTATGCGTAAAGATGTGCGTGAGAACAGAACTAGGGTTAACAAAAATAGATATAATAAACAATGATACTATAAGAATTCTGCTGAAAACAATACCGTGCAAAGAATACATCTATCTATCTAACTATTTGCTAAACCCTTTGTTTCCTTTCAGCGTCAGGGGTAGAAGAGTTTTCTGGAGAAGATTCCCGTGTGTGATGAGTATATGATGGTATTTGTCTCCTCTTTTATATCGATGGTCCATCGTTGTCGTAGTCTGCCTTCACAGTATCTGTGTAGCATAGCTTGCAATGAAGACATAGACACATAATCGATACAATGATTCGGCTACCTAATCAGAATGGAATCAAATCGCATTCCTTCGATAGCCTTCAATAAAACATCCTCTGAAGAAAAGCGAAATAAGGGAAGACTCAGACGACGATGGATATATAATATCTAATAAATATTAGAATAACAAGGCTGGACTATGGCAGTGACATTACAGTTAGCTAAAGAAAGAAGACTTCGCCTAGCGGCAAACATGGATAAGACAAGACAAAACGAATTAGTATGCATGATATTTGTCCAATTTCAACATTCATAAACGCATAACCTGTTGAAGTCGCCACGGGAATATACTGTATGCTTTAACACACATTCATGCAGAGATTTATACAATTAGCGATGGCGACGAGAGGGCAAACACCTTCGTGCACATTCTTTGATATTATTTGCCAAGCCGAGTGGCATAGGCGATCATGATTCTCCGCAACTCTGTCTCTTGTTAACATGCTAATTTCGTGACTTATTTTTGTATCACAATGACAACCCAACCAGAAATTTATCTCTTAGTCCAGAATTACGACCACTTCATATCTATGTTGATGTCCTTCCGGGTATATTGTTTTGAATACTGTCTCCGCTTAAGATGGATTTGTCGGGCCATTGGCTCACATAAAATGGCGACACAACACATTTCCATTATCTGGACTACATCCTTCTGGAAATCTAGAAGGATTATTGTTCTGCTATAAGAGAGATATAGCGAGAGTTTGAGAATGAACGCTGAAGAAAAATAATACTGTTGATACTATACTGCCTGCACCCAACAACCTCATTTCACATAATCTAAGGATGTTGGTATCCATTCTCCTCATTTCACATAATCTAAGGATGTTGGTATCCATTCTCCTCATTTCACATAATCTAAGGATGTTGGTATCCATTCTCCTCATTTCACATAATCTAAGGATGTTGGTATCCATTCTCCTCATTTCACATAATCTAAGGATGTTGGTATCCATTCTCCTCATTTCACATAATCTAAGGATGTTGGTATCCATTCTCCTTATTTCACATAATCTAAGGATGTTGGTATCCATTCTCCTCATTTCACATAATCTAAGGATGTTGGTATCCATTCTCCTCATTTCCTGTTGGATGGTTCTCAAATTTATCTCAATGTGTAAGTATTCTCGCATCCATGCTGCTATTTTTATAGTATTTTTTTTGAACCGCGATGTTATTGCGGTTTGTCTCGTCTTGAAACATGATTCTCGGCTTATTACTCTTGTAGTTTGCCATTGCTTTCATGAGAAAATCCATTTAACGAATATCACACAAAGAAAACGCATTAACTTTTTACGCAACTTTTGATAGGAATATGTGATTACTCAAATCCTTTATACCAACTTGATCCGGACCGTAGAACTAAATAAGTATGAAATAAAGAGAAATACGATATATGAAATACAAACAATAAAGAAGAAATACGATATATGAAATACAAACAATAAAGAAGAAATACGATATATGAAATACAAACAATAAAGAAGAAATACGATATATGAAATACAAACAATAAAAAAGAAATACGATATATGAAATATAAACAATAAAGAAGACATACGATATATGAAATACAAACAATAAAGAAGAAATATAATTGGCGATTTAGGAAAACAATCTGCTGCTAGATAGGGAAATGCGTTATAAAAGGATGCGCTATATAGGCCTTCCACTGTTCTACTTCAACATGTATGTTTCATTTGTGATTCCCATGCCCCCCCTCCCGGCCCACCGCTCCCAATTTCAGAAGATCCCACACAAAAGTAGATACCCGAAGACATACATAAATACAAGGTGATTGTGTGATAAGAAACACACACAAACAAATTGGGAACTTAACACACAAATCAAGCCAATCGATCAGGTAAAATACAACTGCATTTGTTCCAGTTCTAAGAACACATTTCCATAGATTTAGGAAATCGCTGATATGTGCAGTGATGGCTTCAAGAATGACGTGCTAATGAGTAATGATTATAGTGTGTGGGTGATCTCTGCCTGCAAGCTGATAAAACTATTTATTCTATATATTTATATCAGTGTACATCAAATATACAGGTCATGATTGCAAGAAAATTTAAGACTGTTCAAAGACGAGTGCGAGAGGCTGATGAGGGAGTAGAATTGATAAAGTTGATGGACATAATCTAAGGCTCAGCAAGTGCTAAGTCGCGCTTGAGAACTCGAATTGTCCTGAATAGATCCTGGGGTTGCTAAACTTTGATTTGGCATATAGTGAACTATAGAGAGGATTTGCGGAATTTAGGAAATGTAAATTGTGTTTCATTGATGAAACGAAGTCTAAAGATGGAAAATAAGGTAGTGTCTATTATTATTTTTTGTGTGAGGACATGTTATTTACTCGTGTTGCATGATGCCATGGTTGCTGGTTGTCCCTCGGCCTAGTATTCTGTGATCATATTCGATGTCAAGGATGGTCCAACAGATGCTAGTTTCCAATCTATGTTGGTCAGACTAAGCCACCGTCTCCATTTCAAGGAGTTGACCTCGATGGTGATGGCATATTACGAATATTAGCTGCAAACGTCAGCACGATCCATTGCCTCATCTCCCTGCACCACAATCGCGCATGACACCGGTTCATATGCTCTTTCATTGCTGCGAACATCCACTTGTCTGGGTACGAAATTAATCTCCATAGTCACACTACCCGGAGTCACAGGAAAGTCCCACGTAATGCAAATTAAGATGGGTTACAATACTGCATGTCATGTACGTTGTGAGAGGTAATTACATTATTTTGCTGTTAGGTTACTACACGATTCCGTGGTGTTGGTTGCTATCATGTTTTCTGGAGATACATACCTGGAGTGACATAATAAAGTCAACTCTGTCACCCATAGTATGGCTCAAGATTTCCAAAAATTTTACAGCAGTCACCAGCTGAGTAGCAGCCTGCCATCTTAGTGCTACTACACACGAAGGTTGTGGAGATGGGACTTGGTTCAGCCAACAGATGGTGTAAACTAACATTGTTCGGGTCATCAATGACATCTAGCAGGACTAAAGTCCGTGTCAAGCAATCACGATTGCTGGTCGGAGATAGAAATCCGAGAGTCACATCAGAAGCCATTGTATTTACACAACACGACTAGATAAAATGTCTTCAGAATACAACTTGTACACTCGCCACGAGACCACATTAAGTACAACAAGCACATATAACTTGCTACATCTCTAGAAAAAAAAAACCTTTCCCAATCGTCAAAGAATATCAGAGGATCAGAGTTCTGGAGGAGATCGTTAAACTCTATTGCCTGACGTACGCAACCTCAGTGCTAAACCTGTATACATTCTAGACTCTGTTATCAGTACCATCGTACCTGGTCTCTCACAAATATGGTTGTTGTAGAATGTGGTCACTGGGTCAAATGGAATGCGTTCGTGGACCTCTGGATCCGCAACCAACGTGGTCATAAGATAGAGACGATGTGGTGTGTGTAAACAATGTATGCACATTTAAAATTATCAAGTTATAGCAAGCTATGAAAAAAAAAACCGTTTCAAGGAACTTGAAGTGGATGATAATGGATTGGGTGGAGACAACAGTCTCAAAATCAATAACGTTGAAAGGAAAATATATGAATTATGTGAAGTGGAACATCGGATTGGCTTGAAATGTGGAATGTTTTCTATAAACTGGGAGAAGGGATAAAGTTGGTGGACACTATACGTGGTTCAATGTACTCACGTTTTCTTTAATTAGGTTGCGTACGTGTTTTATGAACGATTGTGTAGTCTTGTGAGTGTGCTGCTCGATTCTCAATAAACAGATACCCATATCGATTGATAGTTTAAGCATACTCCCTTCGACTCAGAATTTGTGGTTATTTAAAATTGGGACTGATTCAAATTATAGAAATAATATAGACATTTATTAAAACTAAGACTAATTATTTGGTGCATATCGTTACTTGATTTTAATTTACTATGATATATAATACACACCGACTTCTTCTTCTTTCTGTCCCCATGTACCTTTCGGTGTTGAGGGGAGAGTGATTGTACGGTCTTTTGCCTTTCTATTTGCCTCTTCTGATGTTATATTTCCGAGTGTCTCTAATACACTATCTATCCACCTTTTACGAGGGCGTCCAATAGGTCGACTGTTTTCGTATCGTTTGTTAAGTGTTTTTTGGATAATACTTTGCTCTTTCTGTCTGGTTATGTGGTCGTACCATTTAACTTGTTGTTTCTGGATGCATTCTATTGTTGACTTGATATATAATTGTTTTCTTAGTTTTAATTCCTTATTTTGTCTCTCAAGCTAACTCCAATCATACGTCTCACACATTTCATTTCAGTGGTGTTAATCTTATGAATTGTTCTAGAATCTAATGTCCAAGTTTGACACTGATAACACAATGTTGTTAAGAAAATGGTGTTGAAAAGCGCTTTATTTGTTTCTAGTGTAATATCTTTGTTTCTTAGTACAGGTGTTAATTGACCAATGATCTGACAGGCCTTATTACATCTCGCGTTTATCTCCGCATCTTGTCTGCCGTCATATCTCAATATGCTGCCCAGATATTTGAATTCATCTGCTTGTTTTAGTTGTTTATTGTTTATCTGTATGTTGATGTTCTTCTTTTCTCTTGCAATATTCATTACTTCTGTTTTATCTATGTTGATTTTCATTCCATATAGCTTGCCTGTTGTGTCTATTATGCTTAGGTGGTCTTGCAGGTTTTTAATGATGTTGTGAAATAAAAACTGGTCATCTGCAAAAAATAGTGTATGTGTTTCATTAGAATTTGCTGTTTTGTTTATATGCACAACGACTGCTGATGCTTATATTAGTTGAGATTTTTTGGGATATTTAATTATGTACATTCACATATTTTACTCTAAGTAAAACACGTGCCACTGAAATAGAACTTCCTCATTTCCGCTGTAGTCATTTGTTCCAATCAGTTTACACATGTTGTTCTGCTTTCTCCAGCAAGCTTCTACTTTCTCAATGTGGTTCTGTTTTATATTTTATATTGCACATTCTAGAGCAATGCATGCTTTACAATATTTCCGCTAACATTGATAATATATAGTTTATACATCTACAGCCTCTACCATAATGTATAATTTTATATATATATATATATAAATAATTATTATATAAATAATATATAAATAAATATAAATAATGATATAAATAATTATTATATAAATACTTTTTATATAAATAATTATTATATACATAATTATATAAATAATTATTATATAATAATTATTATAATCATTATATAATTTGTATAAATCCGTATATAAATAATTATTATAAATCCTTATATAAATAATTATTATAAATCCTTATATAAATAATTATTATAAATCCTTATTATAATAATTGTCAACTACTGAGCATATTTATATTGACTAGAAAATCTCTGCAGTCAACAATTTTTCCGTTGATGGCTAAATCCTTATTAGGTTAAGCTACCAATTAATATATATATATATATATATGCTCGTACGTCGCTACTTGAATGTGTGGATGCACATTGTGTCATATAACTGAATATGTTGATGCACTTTGCTGTGTGCCATATAACTGATTGTGAAGATGCACTTTGCTGTGTGCCATATAACTGATTGTGAAGATGCACTTTGCTGTGTGCCATATAACTGATTGTGAAGATGTACGTTGCTGTGTGCCATATGATTGAATGTGTAAAAATACTGTGCTGTTTGCGATATAACTGAATGTGTGGATGCACTTTAATCTGTGCCATATAACTGAATGTGTGGATGTACTTTGCTGTGTGCCATGTAACTGAATATTTTGATGTATTTAGCTGTGTGCCATAAAACCGTATACCAACGTATAGAATTGCCCGTGTGTGTATGTGTGTATTCCATGTCGTGTGTTTATTTAATAGTTTCTCTGTATTCTCTGTATGCGTTATCACTTTCCTTCCGCGCCACCAACTCCAACGATGTTGCTTGATATGTCTTGTGTTCTTCTAGCAATGTGATATCGATTGTGACAGTCTGCCAGTCGGCCTGCTGATTTGTAACCCGTATCTCGAGTCTGAGCACTGAGCTAACATGTAACCGGATTGATCAGAACGCTGTACCGTACTGTAATTTCACGACACGTTAGACGAGGCGTGTGATACACGTTACTTTCTTTCCTGGCTTATTCTCCTTCTTTATTCTTGAAATGATTCTCTTCCTGTTTCTCAACATCCCTGCAATTCTATCACACAGAATAAAGTATTTTGATGTAACTTGTATGCATAATTAAAGATTGGCAATACAGTCACGCCTATAAAGGGACGTGGACCCTAGTATGTAGGACATACTTCACGAATGTTGTGGATATAATCTGATCAAGCAAACAAAGTAGCAACATAAAGTCAAGTCAAGTCACCCATATCATATATGAATGCCGTAGGGATGTGAGATGTTATCGATCTGACATTTCAGCGGTTCTGCTATATGAGGGCGGTAGCCATCTCCTCTCCCTCACAGTCTTTACTTCCCGGATTATTCCGGTATCCATTTAAGGAAGCGTCGCTCCGGGAGCCGATGCGATCTGAAAAACATTTCCGCTTGAACTGGAAAATGAACCCAGGACCACTCTTATGGGAAGCCGTGCGATAATAACAGCGCTACGCGGAACCCATATCAACACTCAAATCAATGTAATTTGTTTAGATATTACTATTTTCCTCATGTCATTGAATGTACTTTTAGCCATTCCTATTATCCTTTTAACTTCTGTTTCACATCTGCCATCATTTGTGACTATGTGTCGAAGATATTGATACTGTTTTACTTGTTCTAGTTTCTCTGCATGTATTTTTTATATTTATCCCCTGTTAATCTGTGTCCTTGCAGATAATCATGTTTAAAAAAATTATAAATTGCAGGCTGTACATGATATTCTTTACTATTCTTTGCTTGTTAATTCGACTAGATATATTAAGTCTTTCTAGTTCATGTCCACTTTCTGACAAAAGAACAGTAACATGTGCATATCTCAGGCTATTTATTATTTTTCCACTTATATTGATTCCTGAAATACCTTCTATATTTTTGAAGATTTTCTCTGTGTAGATATTCGATGATGCTTAATAAAATACATCCTTGTCTTACACCTTTGTTATTTCAGGGTAGTTGAGTAGTTGTTTTCTCACCTCATTGATGCAGTATGTTCCAAATATATATTTCTAATAGTCGTATGTCTTTTCCATCTATGCTTATTTCATGAATACATTTGATTAATTGTTCATGCTGGACTCTGTGTCAAAGGCCTTGCTGTGGTCTATGAAGCAAATGTATATACTCTTTGGACTTAAATGTATTTTTCTATCAATAATCGGGTGCTAAGTATAGCTTCTCTTTTTCCTTTTTTCCTCTAAAATCGAATTGCTCTTCACTGGCCTTAATGTCTATCTTGTTTTTTAGTTCTTTCATGTATTATCGTGAGTAGTATTTTAGGTATGTGACTCATTACACTCATTGTTCTATATTCTGTACAGTCCACAGCCCGGGCCTTCTTAGGTAGTGGCATGAATATTGTTGACGTCATGTCTCTAAGTATTCGGCATGTTTCATTTGCCATTGCAAAGTCCGGTGATTGTCTCCACACAAACATTATCTAGAGTTTTAATTATATTTGATGGTATGTCGTCAGTGCCTGCGACCTTTCGAAATTTGGTTTATTGTATTGCGTTGTCTACCTCTGCTTTCAGTATTCCTGGTGCATGAATTGTGTGTATTGTGTGTTTTTGTTCCGTTTATCAACAAAAGACTGTCACATATTCTTCCATAGTGTAAGTATTTCTGCTTTATCAACTAAATTTTTTAAATTTCTATCTTAAATACACAGTTCACATTTCTATCTTAAATACACAGTTCACATTTCTATATTACATACACAGTTCACATTGGTAAAGACTTTTCTTATTAGTGATCTGTTTTATCTATTATTCATTTCTTTTGTCTTCTGATGTGCTGAAATATTATCCTTTTCTTTGCATTTTACACGTCGGTGCTACACATATTAAACACATTTGAACTATCTGTCCAACATTCATTCTCTCCTTGATTCTTTATTAAAAACTGGCTTCACAACACGCGGGACATTCCCATAAGTGCTCCACCCTCCGCTCCAGCAGCCATCCCAGCTTTAGTTATACCACAACGTCGGCCTGTCGGAACAACATGGTAACTGTTATTTAAGGTTACGACTACGGGATCCTCAGGAAAAAAAGAAATCACAAGCTCATCAGAGTAACTGTGACCACTCATGACGCCATCTTTAACCGGAATACAGACATCGATTAAATTATTCTCGCATTCACTCAATGTGGCAGTTTCAGCTGTTTCGTGACTCCGCCATAGATTCACGGCGATTGTGTCAACAGCTTCATACTTCTCCCATAGATTCACGGCGATTTTGTCAACAGTTTCATACTTCTCCCATAGGTTCACGGCGATTGTGTCAACAGCTTCATACTTCTTCCATAGATTCACGGCGACAGTATCACCAGTTTAATGATTCATACATATCTATTGGAGTGGGAAAGGGTGCAGGTCATCGTATCTACCTGTATCTATTGGAGTGGGAAAGGGTGCAGGTCATCGTATCTACCTGTATCTATTTTAGTAATGATCGTTTCTTTTGTTATTTTCTTATCAGGTGTAAGTATTTTTACTTCTAAATGTGTGTTACGAGTAAATGAAAATAACAACACATTTATATACAACCAGCCACTTTAGACCTCCTGCTGTGTAGACATATGTCTACAATGCGTCAGCAGAAATCACATCGGAATGTGACAGTATCACATTTCGAAGATTACTACTACATGTAACTTCAAACATGATTTAACCGCAAGTACATCACGTTAATGCAGGTGTAAACTATGACTACATTGCGAGCATTCTTGAATACGACAGATCTAAAACTGTCAGTCATAGACTCGCTACATGAAAAATATAACATGACTGAAGTGAGAAACTATACGTATACCACATATTAGAACAGGGAGTAGACAGGGATGAGGGGTAATGTGTGTTTTCACTGGGAAAATCCGAAGAATACAGTATTAACATCTTCTTAGAACTACGATTGATAATAATATGGAACGTCGGCTGGATTAGATCATGTATGGGAATCTCCCATGTTCTGTGATGTTGGTTTTTAATCAAACATGTTCGCACATCTGAGTTTTTGTGTTGTTATTTTTTTACCTGAACAATCGTCACAAATAAGTTCCTCTTCTTGTTTATGTTCTTTATCGTTAGTTCAGGTCTAGTCGACCTATTGGACGCCCTCGTAAAAGGTGGATAGATAGTGTATTAGAGACACTCGGAAATATAATGGCAGAAGAGGCAAATAGAAGGGCAAAAGACCGTACACTCACTCTCCCCTCAACACCGAAAGGTACATGAGAACAGAAAGAAGAAGAAGATAGTTTGTGCACATTTACTCATTGTTTCAGTTGTTGAACTGTTGAATGAATTTATTTTCATGTTGAATGAATACGTATTTATACAACTTCCTAATTTATTTTGTGTCTATGCAATTATAACGCTGTTTACGTAACAGCCTATACAAACATTGGTATTCACAATTTACCATTGCCTGTATTTTCCGGGAAATCTGGCAATGATCCTGTGGGTTTATTGAAACGTGTGAATGCATTAACAACTGTCTAGCGTGGTCCAGCTATAAAATAATACTTTACCTCATTATTCAGACCATACACTAACACAATCAAATGCAATCTTTTCTGGCTAAGTTACAACTAAAAATACTATTAGTTCACAATTTTTCTACATCGAACATTCCATCCTTACTGATAGTATGACACGAGTTGTCAAAACTCCGGTAATGGAGGAGATTACTGAGTGTGAGGCCGAGACACCAGAGAGCAAAAATAGGTGTCTGGGATCTAAAATTTGCATGAACTAATCTCCGCACACTACATTTTTTATAGCAACAAAAATATTACTTTACTGCAAACTTGGAAAGTTGATCTTCAGTCAGCGTATATTTTTTTTTACTTTTTCCAAGTACAAATAACCCACTTTTCTTTTTTCTGTATTTTCTCGCTACTATTTCGTCAGCTTCGAATAGTTATTCGATTTTCATACATACTTGTGATAGCATATATAGTAAACGATGCTTAAAATTGTGTGTATTTCATTTCTTTCTATTTGTATAGAGTAGAAAAGTTATATTTATATATCGGAGAGGGAATTCATTCATTCGTACGTATAATTAGTTAATTGTTTTTTTTAGTAAACCTCTTATATGTGTAGCTCTGATGTAAGTAACTACGTTTTGCTCGAGTAATCAAAGGTTCCATTCCCTCACAAATATAAATAATTATTAATCATCCGTGGACACTGTAGAGTATGTAAAATAGATACGAGAAAATTCATGAAAACAAAGGCTGAACGTGTTACGTTGACAATGTCATCAGTAGGGTATGCATTGTTCATAAAAATCAAGCAAGGACCTTAAAATTCATGAAAAACTGGCCTCATTTCCAGATGTGTATAAATAATGTGAACATGGGAAATGATGAAGAATAGAAAACAGGGATACGGAAAATATAACTGAGGATAAGATTAGAAATTAGAAAACCAGTGCAAGTGAAAGTATTGGCATGGGAAAAACATGGGCAAAACAGTGGAAAATATAGTCAGCAGAAAACATTGACAATAGAAAACATGAACGCGGGGAAAATGGATAAGGGAAACATGGATAAGATAAATTGCGACAATTAAAAACTTGGATACTGGAAATATCGACACAAGAAACATGGACAAGGGAAACATGGACAAACGCAAAGATCTACACGACGAATCATGGACAAGAGAAACATGGACGAGTGAAAACATGGACAAGAGAAAACATGGAAAAAATAAGACATGGATAGGATAAAATATACACAAGACACAACATGGCCAGTTGAAAACATAAAGAAAGGAAAACATGGATAAGATAAAACAAGGGTAATTGGAAAAATGGACAAGGGTACACATGGATAAGAGAAAACATGGACAATGAAAAACTTGGATAAGGGAAAGCATGGATATGGGAAACGAGAACAAAGGAAAACTTAGACAATTTAAGTCATGGAAATATGAACACATGGATATGTGAAAACATAGACGAGAGGAACATGGATAAAAGAACCATGCACAATAGAAAACATGGACAAGGAAAACATGGACATGTGAAAACATGGACAAGTGAAAACATGGACAAGAGGAAAATATATTTTTACTATTCGATACATATGGGGAAGACAAATTGAGAATGTTTCTTTTGTCAAAAGTGACATAATAAAAGCTATTGACCGTCCATCAATGTGACAGTGTAACAGCTATTTCCCGTCCATTAATGTGACAATGTAACAGCTATTGGCCGTCCATCAATGTGACAATGTAACAGCTATTGGCCGTTCATAAATAAGGTATATTGAGGTCTGGTAACGTAGACAGTTGCTAGCGAATGAGGATTAGGATGGTAGTGGTGAAATTAACGTCAACAAAACGTTTTTTAACATGCAAATTAAATTTTGCAAATTTCAGAAACTGTTCTAAACTTCTGAAAAATAAATATGTCAATTTGTCGCCATTTTGGACAAATATTATGAAGATGTAGGGTTAATTTTTCATGGAACATATTAAAGTAGGGAAGTTCATGAATTCTTGTCACGTTGTTAACGAGGGACATTGTCAATAATACTAGTACACATCAGAATCATACCATTAATGAAAAAAGTGGATCTCAATTAATGTTGGTATGCAGGAAACAAAAATTAAATTTAAAAATATTCATTTGCCCTAGTATTTTAGATATATGGAACTTTTGTTATTTTAATCACCTCTCTCTCTCTCTCTCTCTCTCTCTCTATATATATATATATATATATATATATATATATGAGGCAACAACTGTGGTGGACTGAATTATTGATTTTGACCAATAAAAATGTAACTAGTAGCATTTGATACAATCCTACCTGGTATTACATCACGTTTGTGTATAAATAATTATCTCTGATTAAATTTCGTTTTTAGTATTGTTATTTTACTTCTCAAAAGTGTGTTTGTTAGAAATGTCCAGGGCATGTGTTAAAAGTGCGAATAATTTTTGTTTTATTTGTGGCGAAGTGACTTTTCTATCACAAAGACGAAATATGTCTAAAGTGATTAAAAAGTGTACCATTTGTATTTTGGCTGGAGGATAGTAGATCGTGATAAGAGTTGGGCACCACACACATATGCAATACATGTGCTGCACATGTTAAACTGTGGTTGGCTGGCAAATAGCAAGGTATGCCGTTTGCAGTTGTAGAAATAGGGTGGGAGCCCACTGATCATATCAAAATGTGGTGGGAACCCACTGATCATATCAAAATGTGGTGGGAACCCACTGATCATATCAAAATGTGGTGGGAGCCCACTGATCATATCAACATCTGCCACTCTTGTGTGACGCCTCCAACTGGGGAAAGAAATATCAAAGAAGAAACAATGTACTCTGCAATATTCAAGCAGCCGTTCTTCAATACGTCTGGTACAGCACGACGATGCCCTACCAGTTCCCTAATTGCACGAATATTTTAAATATTCAGAATATAATTGTCAGCTGGTTCTTATAACGAAGAGAAGGACATTTCTGAGCCATCAACCTCAAAAGTCCCAGAATTTGAAGTAGCTATATCTCCAACACCACAGCAAATAACCCACAATAAACTGAATGCTCTTATAAGAGTCCTTAATTTACCAAAGAACAAGGCGGAGCTTCTGGGTTCCAGATTACAACAATGGAATATTCTAACAGAAGATGTTACAATTTCTGTATTTAGAAACTGTCAGAAGCCTCTTACTAAATGTTTCTTTTAAAAACAGGTGATCTCATTTAATGGCAGCCCTCAATACCAATTACAACCAGGAGTAGTGCAGCCTTTTCATTGATTCTTCTAATACACGTCATAAAACTGTAAATCGTTGAATAATGGTGCTTTACCGTCAATTCCAGTTGGTCATTAATTTCATATGACAGAAACGTATTAAAACATTGAACAACTGTTGAAATGTATAACCTGCGTTCATCAGCATTGGTCAATATGTGAGGGCCTAAAAGTGGTAGCTCTTTTACTTGGACTACAGGGTGGATACAACAAGAACTGTTAGGGGGGTGGGGGGAGGTTGCAGGGTGGATAGTCTCTGATTCGTTGAATGTTGATGACAGAACAGAAGAGGTTTTCAGAAATTGGCCAAATAATGTTGATGCACTTTTATTGACAGCCCCCCCCCACGCCCCAAACATGGAGTCGTATAAACCTGTAAAATACAGCATTAATATGGATGTAAACACATGCATATTGTCATACACTGATATACATATTGGAAAACTCATGGAGTTTATTTTATACTTGCAACAAATCAACGTATCATCAATTAGCTAATAAACACATTTAATAATGCATCGATTATTCAGAATTATAAATTGATATCTTAAGATTCTCTACAAAACTGTCACTGTTCGTAGTTATTTTTCTTCTAGAACATTGTCACTATTCGAAGTTGGATGTTCTAGAAAATTGTCACTATTCGTAGATATTTTCTTTAGTTTTAAAATAAACTTACTTTCCTTCACTTCCAACGATTACTACATAGTTGCTTGACGATAATGAAGTAATAACTTTAGACTTCTCTAGAATAGGTCCCTAATGCATTCTCTGGAATAACTTTACTATTGCATTCTCCTGAATAACTTTACTATTGCATTCTCCGGAATAACTTTACTATTGCATTCTCCGGAATATCTTTACTATTGCATTCTCCGGAATAACTTTACTATTGCATTCTCCAGAATAGTTGTGCCAAGTCCTTATTGTAAGACACTGGGAATATACGTTTCGGCCAAAGAGAAGTAACTCTACCAGAGATCAACACACATGCACTATAATATGTGCAAGAATCTTGCCTTTACAATGAACTGACTGAGATACTAATACATGTTTCGAAGACAACATACTTATTAAGAAATGAACACAGCACAGAAACAATGACTAAACATATTTTCATGACTTTATGGTAAATAAACAACAATACGAGTTTCTGTGTCACATTTATGAAGGTTTATGTATATTTCACATAAACAAGGAACGTATGTTTGAAGAACATAAATAAACTCGTTTCACAAACTGAAACAGTGAATATATATATATGGTGAAATAAACAAACGTTTCACAAATATAAACAATGAACATATATATGGTGAAATAAACAAACGTTTCACAAATATAAACAATGAACATATATATGGTGAAATAAACAAACGTTTCACAAATATAAACAATGAACATATATATGGTGAAATAAACAAACGTTTCACAAATATAAACAATGAACATATATATGGTGAAATAAACAAACGTTTCACAAATATAAACAATGAACATATATATGGTGAAATAAACAAACGTTTCACAAATATAAACAATGAACATATATATGGTGAAATAAACAAACGTTTCACAAATATAAACAATGAACATATATATGGTGAAATAAACAAACGTTTCACAAATATAAACAATGAACATATATATGGTGAAATAAACAAACGTTTCACAAATATAAACAATGAACATATATATGGTGAAATAAACAAACGTTTCACAAATATAAACAATGAACATATATATGGTGAAATAAACAAACGTTTCACAAATATAAACAATGAACATATATATGGTGAAATAAACAAACGTTTCACAAATATAAACAATGAACATATATATGGTGAAATAAACAAACGTTTCACAAATATAAACAATGAACATATATATGGTGAAATAAACAAACGTTTCACAAATATAAACAATGAACATATATATGGTGAAATAAACAAACGTTTCACAAATATAAACAATGAACATATATATGGTGAAATAAACAAACGTTTCACAAATATAAACAATGAACATATATTTGGTGAAATAAACAAACGTTTCACAAATATAAACAATGAACATATATTTGGAGGACATATACAGACATGTTTCTTTTTCTTCTTCGTCTGCGTTCTTTCTCAAATTCCTGCAGATTAGCAGGATGTAGTCGGGGAACGGAATGCGTTGTGTCATGGTTTACATCATTGCTGCGATATCTGCGCATTTCTGCCTGACACATCCGACTTCAGCATGGCGTTGGGTCCACTGACCCTATATGGGATGGGACAGCCAACTCCATCCCATAACCTCCTTAGTCGCCTTTTACGATATGCGTGGAAGGTAAATAGTGTTGCTATTCACTGCTCCCCTTTCGGGCCACGTTAACACATGGACGAAACATGTTTCAAAAACATGGACAGTGAACATGTATTTGGAGACCATAATACATTCTCTTAGAATGGAATTATAAAACGTGATATAATTAATTCTACGGAACATCAAAAACACGTATGCCATACACAACAAATTGAAATGTAAAAGTAACTAACATGCGTAATAAATATGATGGAATAAATATGTGTAACTTATAAAATGGCATGACACTTTGATGAAGTACTCACAGGACGCCCGTGTGTTGACGGGGCCCGAAAGAGAAGCAAAGAATAGCAACACTGTTTACCTTCCACGCATATCGTAAAAGGCGACTAAGGAGGTTATGGGATGGAGTTGGCTGTCCCATCCCATATAGGGTCAGTGGTCCCAACGCCTTGCTGATATCGGATGTGTCATACCAAAAGGCGCAGGTATCGAAGCAATGATGTAAACCATGACACAACGCATTCTGTTCTCCGGACTACATCCTGCTAACATATAGGAGTTTGATAACGAACGCAGAAGAAGAAGAAGTACTCACTGAAGGTGATTTCTGTATGCCGACACGCAAGGTACAAGAGATACACGAGGAATAAAATAACAATATGACTATAATATTTCACTCTGTCTGCATCAGAGTGTGGTAATGCATGGATACGGCAATACAATCACACACAACATTCAATGCGTAGATTGATATTCGATTTAATGTGATCTCATTTTTGTAGATGTTTCTAGAACGTTGACGCTAAGAACAAACAAGAATAGATAACATATGCGATCAATTGTATAAAGATACACGTGATAATTTGAACTTACAACTAATGAAACAAGAAACATATGCGTATCAGCTTACTCGTTTTACAAGTTAAGAACAAACATTGGTGACAGATAGGAACAAACATTGGTGACAGATAGGAACAAACATTGGTGACAGATAGGAACAAACATTGGTGACAGATAAGAACAAACATTGGTGACAGATAGGAACAAACATTGGTGACAGATAGGAACAAACATTGGTGACAGATAGGAACAAACATTGGTGACAGATAGGAACAAACATTGGTGACAGATAGGAACAAACATTGGTGACAGATAGGAACAAACATTGGTGACAGATAGGAACAAACATTGGTGACAGATAGGAACAAACATTGGTGACAGATAGGAACAAACATTGGTGACAGATAAGAACAAACATTGGTGACAGATAGGAACAAACATTGGTGACAGATAGGAACAAACATTGGTGACAGATAGGAACAAACATTGGTGACAGATAGGAACAAACATTGGTGACAGATAGGAACAAACATTGGTGACAGATAGGAACAAACATTGATGACAGATAGGAACAAACATTGGTGACAGATAAGAACAAACATTGGTGACAGATAAGAACAAACATTGGTGACAGATAAGAACAAACATTGGTGACAGATAAGAACAAACATTGGTGACAGATAAGAACAAACATTGGTGACAGATAAGAACAAACATTGGTGACAGATAGGAACAAACATTGGTGACAGATAGGAACAAACATTGGTGACAGATAGGAACAAACATTGGTGACAGATAGGAACAAACATTGGTGACAGATAAGAACAAACATTGGTGACAGATAAGAACAAACATTGGTGACAGATAAGAACAAACATTGGTGACAGATAAGAACAAACATTGGTGACAGATAGGAACAAACATTGGTGACAGATAAGAACAAACATTGGTGACAGATAGGAACAAACATTGGTGACAGATAAGAACAAACATTGGTGACAGATAAGAACAAACATTGGTGACAGATACGAACACATATTGGTGACAGATAAGAACAAACATTGGTGACAGATAGGAACAAACATTGGTGACAGATAAGAACAAACATTGGTGACAGATATGAACAAACATTGGTGACAGATAAGAACAAACATTGGTGACAGATAAGAACAAACATTGGTGACAGATACGAACAAACATTGGTGACAGATAAGAACAAACAAACATGGATGACAGATGAGAATAACAAAACATGGATGGCAGATAAGAACAAACAGTGAAACGCAGAAAACTAGCATGGTTCGGACATGTATGCAGTCATTATTCCTAGTCAAAATCGATACTGTAGGGAACTGTCGAAAGGGGAAGAAGCAGAGGAGGGAAAATAAAGGCATGGACAGACAACATCAAGGAATGGACAGGACAAGATATTTTCACACTCATCCGCTTCGCTGAGAATAGAATTCGCTGGAGGACTCCGTGTGCTTAAGCATCCAATGTGGTTCCCCTACTACCCTGAAGGGTTACAGGTCTATTGATTGATTGATGTAGCAGCTGAAAGTGCAACTCCAGCACCTGGAATTGGGACTGCAATCAACAAACTCGAATTCTATATGTACATTAAGATTAATGTAATCTTCTAAATAATGTATTCTGTATACAGGGAGAAAAGGTCCGGTGACTTTACACAACCTTCCCTGACACCCATTTCTATCTTTTGAAATCTACATATAATGTTGTTAACTCCCATCGCAGTCGTTTGTTTCCATGTTTGCATGTTCTTCCTATTCTTAGATCTTTCACATCAAGGTTAAGATTTTCTAGTAGTTTTATAATCTCTGAATACTTCACCTTGTCAAATGCTTTGCTGTAATCTATGAAGCACAGAAAAAGGTAATGTACTTCTATGGCCATTTCTATTAATGTTCTTACTATACATAATGCATTTCTTGTGCCTTTTCCTTCTACGAATCCTTATTGTTCTTCTGCTATCTTTGGTTTTATTTTTTATTAAATTTTACGCCTCGCCTCATTATTATGTGCAGTAGAATCTTGGTCATCTGACTCATAAATCTGACTATGCTGTGGTCTTCACAGTCTACTGTATGAGGTTTCTTTGGCAGCGCTATACTATAACAATTGATTGTAGAAATCAGATGGAATATATCCACTGTTGTAGATTTAATATGTTGGCGATAACTTCAATGACATAATCTCCAGAGCTTCTAATTATTCTTTTGCAATCTTATCCGAACACGATAATTTGTTTTTCAAGTGCTGTATAGCTTTCTTTACCTCGGTCTTTAATATACTTGGACCTTCATTGTTATAATTTAAGTTAGTATAATTTCTGCTATCTTCGTACAGTTTTTTAATATATTATTGCATTTCATGGACTTGCTTATTGAAACTGGTATATTCTCTGAGTCGTGACTAAACATTATGTAATGTAGGGATATTATGGTAGTAGTTTCCGTCTGGCTTTCTACCGGTTTATTTATGGTGTCCTTCGCTAGCCTTTGACTAAATAACATGACCTACAATGCAGCAGTGGTTTCATTTTAGAGTGGCCTTCTCTTAGATTGATTGCCCTTCCAAAACTAACGAACTCCATCTATCAGAAATACACAATAAAAACCAATGCAGGTCATCATATTTCGAACTATCGTGTCACACTAACAAACTGGATCCTTTCACAGTCCTTACGCACGAATCGCACGTAAACAAAAGTTAACGCGCTATTGCAAGTAGAACTTGACAATATCCATTATGCAAACTAAATACATCACAATAGCACAGGAAAAACAGCTTCAGGTGACATTTTCTTGCTTCTTAAACATTCACAAGTTAGCAGGTGATGAAATTTGAACACTTAATAACCCTTGGAAAGATCAAGGGGAGAAGATATAGGAGACGACAAAGAGAAAAGTTGTTAGATGGACTAGTATTGTGGCACGGTAGAAGTTGATCACTCGAGCGTATTGATAACACACGAGACAAAGAGTAGTAGAGAAACATGATCGCCTACGCCACTCGACATGGCATTTGATTGATCACGTTAACCTCCTACACGTTATGTATATAAATATTTATAAATTTGCTATTTAAAAACAAGACCGTATAACCATCCCGTATCATCTCAAGATAATGGTGATGTGTATCTCAGCTAACCTTCGTCTTTTATGAGTAGAATGGCAGACGGTTTAGTATTTTAAATCTTAGGCCAGACATCGATTACCCAGCGTGTATAGGTCAGCCATTTATAAGTCACGTTCAAACGACAGCTACTTGAAAAGCTGACATTTTTAGGTCAGGCATTGATGAGCCAAAGTTCAAAGGTTAGATATTGATACACAACCGATCATAGATCAGGTATTGCTAAGCAATTGACCAAAGGTCAATATTGGTAAGTGATTGATCGACTGTCAACATTGATGTTTGTTCGTTGGTCCATCGCAAGTGATGATGGCCATTTTTACATCTACTTTTGAAAATTCAGTAAGAATTTTGACAATGCGTAATAGTTCGTAGATGGCTAAAGAACGCAATTTGAGTTGTAAATGTCCTTGGGCAGTTCGGGTATGGAATGACAACTGCAGGCGGATGTTGGTCTATTCGTGACTTTCTAGCTACTTTCCGTTGTTGGGCTACAGCATTTCTCCTCTTTTCGCAAGATGATGCCCTTTTTTCCATGCCCCTAGAGTCAGTGGGAAAACATTTTTCCTTTAGATGAATTTTCGTGAAAGTGAAAATGACGTGCACTTGGGATTTCGATTAAAGTGAGGAGTTGTGCAAAGTGTTGACCTCACTCTCTTGTCGGTCCTCGTTTGAAACCAGTAGCAAGACGTGTCGAGATGACTGGAAAGTACGCGATACTTTTAAGCGATTATTCAAAGGTCAATATGGATACGCGATTGCTCACATATAAATCGATTTCCCAAAGGTCAATATGGATAATCGATTTCTCATATATACATCGATTTTCCATAGGTCAATATAGATAGCGGTTGGTCAAATGTTAATATTGATAAGCTATCTACCTATATATGTATTGCCATGTCCACTTGTGTCGTTAAGCGTCGTGGGGGGATTCGAAGTTTTTGTCTTTGGCAATTTGAGTTGCATTGGCTATGGTAACCATGTGTATGTTTAATATATCTATGATTGTGTCTGCCTATCTAATTCTTCGTCGTTTTCGTGCATATTAGCCGGATCTTCTGATGATGTGTGAACGAAAGGCTGGTTGCTAATGTTTCATTCTCATGACGTGACTAAACCATCTGGTTTGCTGCTTTTCGATGTAGTCGTGATCTGAGATAGTCTTTATTTATTTCCTGAATATTCACTTCTCCTGCGGTCTCTTCTCGTGACATTTATATCGTTCCTCAAACATCTCATTTCGCAAACTATGATCAAACAATGCAGATTGATAGGTGTTTCAGCAATGGTGACAGCTGGTAAGTCACAGCATTGCCTTTATTACAACTTGTTTCAATCTCTATATCGAGGTTGCCATCCTTCGTAAATATGCTTCCTGGGTATTTAAACTCTGGGACTTTATTTCGTTTTATATCAATGACAGATGCATTTAACTGCACTGATGCTCTGCTTATCTGCATAGTCTTTGATTTAGATGCGTTTATTTTCATGGTGTGTTGACCGCAGTTTGTATGGAGCATATTTTTGTGCCTTCGTAATTCATTTTCATAATCGTATATTAAACACTGATCATCTGCAGATTAGCAGTTCGGCGAGTGAGCTGTGATCTTCATTTGATGTTTCTGCAGGGGTGAATTTGTGTTTTATGTCTGCTTCTTTAGTTATCCTGTCTATGTGTGCTAAATCTAGACATAAAGTTGCGAAAACATCAAGTCAACAATACTACTTAAATGTGTGCGGTCTCAGTGACAAAGTGATTGAATTATTTTGCTTTATGTAGAGAAGTAAAATTGCAGGATTAACAGACGCCAAGAAAAAAGGTAGAACTAACAAGGAAGTGGATAACCGCTATGCTCTGGTATAGAGCGGAGTTGATACAAAAGAGAGAGCAACACGGGGTAGAATTTTTGATACACCCACGCAAAGCAAAGTATATTGTAGATATAGAGAACGTATCAGAGAGAATAATCCGCATACAGTTGAACAACAACGGAAGAATAACCAATTGGAAAATTAATTATTAGAGAACATTAAAGTCAGATATTGATTTCCCACCGTTCGTAGGACAATTATTGATACGCAATAATAATAGTAACTAATAATACACATTCGGCATAATCCTGTCGAAGACGGATGGTTCGGGCCATTGGTGCAAAAAAATGTCGATACAATGCATTTCCATTCTCTGGATTACATCCAGCTGGAAATCTAGTAGAATAATGGCCCTGCTACAAGGGAGATCCTGGGGTAGTTTGAGAATGAACGCTGAAGAAGAATACACATAACCCGTCAAGATCGTAGGGGATGCCCCACTGGAAACATCAGGATCGTAGTGGGTACCACACTGGATACATTGACAAAAGTGACATGCAAACAGCTCAGCCATTCGGAGAAGTGTAGAAAATGTACACCCAACCCATTCCTTGGTGTTATCAATTCAGGATTTTCTCGGCTCCCCTCTATTTAATCCACCTTCGAATGTTCCTAGCGAAAAGAGAAAGCCGTTGTTCGCTTCAAATGCTAACCAAATAAGTGTACACCATTTTACCACTACCAAAAGATATTCTTGATAACCTGCACGTTTTTGTATGTGCTTCTGAACAAATGTGTTTGTTTTGTGTTCTATATAACTAATTCTGAAACAGACATCACGAAGCAATTACACAAATGGCAATATTGATAACGCCCATTCAATGATCAATATTGATATCGCCTATTCAATGATCAATATTGATAACGCCTATTCAATGATCATTATTGATAACGCCTATTCAAAGATCAATATTGATAACGCATATTCAATGATCAATATTGATAACGCCTATTCAAAGATCAATATTGATAACGCATATTCAATGATCAATATTGATAACGCCTATTCAATGATCATTATTGATAACGCCTATTCAATGATCAATATTGATATCGCCTATTCAATGATCAATATTGATATCGCCTATTCAATGATCAATATTGATATCGCCTGTTCAATGATCAATATTGATATCGCCTGTTCAATGATCAATATTGATAACGCCTGTTCAATGATCAATATTGATAACGCCCATTCAATGATCAATATTGATAACGCCCATTCAATGATCAATATTGATATCGCCTGTTCAATGATCAATATTGATATCGCCTGTTCAATGATCAATATTGATATCGCCTGTTCAATGATCAATATTGATATCGCCTGTTCAATGATCAATATTGATAACGCCTGTTCAATGATCAATATTGATAACGCCTATTCAAAGATCAATATTGATAACGCATATTCAATGATCAATATTGATAACGCCTATTCAATGATCAATATTGATAACGCCTATTCAATGATCAATATTGATAACGCCTATTCAATGATCAATATTGATAACGCCTATTCAATGATCAATATTGATAGACCCCCATTCAATGATCAATATTTAAAACGCCTATTCAATGATCAATATTAATAAGTGACTGGTCAATGATCAATATTGATAAACTACTATTCAATCGTCAATATTGATATTCAATTAAGTGCGATGCAGAGTGGCGTAGGCGATCATGTTTCTCCACGACTCTCTGTCTCTTATGATGTCAATAGGCTCCGTTGGTAAACTTCTACCGTGCCACAATTACTAGTCCGTCTAGCAACTTTTCTCTTTGTCGTCCCCTATATCTTCTCCCCTTGATCTTTCCAGTGGTTATTAAGTGTTCAAACTGTGTTCTTCTCAGCACATGTCCTAGAAACCTTGACTGTCTGCCCCTAATGTATGATATGAATAATCTTTTTACGCCAGCATCAATGAGAACCTCTGAATTAGTTTTCATGGTATTTTCATCACTCTTCTCAGAAACCACATTTCTGTAAACTCTAATTCGCTTTGCATTTAATTTATTGATAAATGACTGTTAAAGTGTCAGATATTGATAACCAATGATCACAGATCACCGATGCATAACACACATCCCTCATATTGCATATGTACAAGTCATAATTCATATCGATATTCAAAACTACCATTCAATTTTTTTAATCAAACTTTTTATAGTCTAATATTTATAGTGGGATAATTCATATTTATAGTTTAATATTTATAGTGGGATAATTCATATTTATAGTGTAATATTTATAGTGGGATAATTCATATTTATGGTGTAATAGTTATAGCGTGATAAATCATATTTATAGTGTGATAAATCATATTTATAGTGTGATAAATCATATTTATAGTGTGATACATCATATTTATAGTGTAAAAAATAAATTAAATTCACATATATTTTTTATTGTAATAACTGACTTTGTTTATGCTAACGTTACGCTCGGAGTGATGTCGTCATAATAACGTTTTACTCTCTTTACTTTCACAAAATCGACGTATGATTTATCACAATATAAATATGATTTGTTAAACTATAAATATGATTTATCACACTGTAACTATGACTTATCACACTATAAGCATTATTTATCACACTATAAATAAGATGTATCACACTCTAATTTTACACTATAAATATGAATTATATCAATATAAATATTAGACTATAAATACTTTGATTTTGAAAAGATGATTGATAATTTTGAATATCCATATGATTTATGACTTGTACATACGTGCTATGAGGATTGCGAGTTATGCATCGGTGTTTACTTTCGCAAAATAGTTTTCATATTTTTATTACAATGCATTTGCAAATACTGGAAACTGTGGCTGAATCAGGTTTGTCATCTAAGATTTCTACAATTAACATCATGTCATGTTTAGGGAATCATTGTAAACAGCTAGTTGCATGTCATGCGACTAACTAATCTTGAATAACACGCCTGGGATATTGCTTTAGAAATGTAGCAGACACCCTAATCTTTGGCTTGGAACATGACATGTATTTTTGAATACACCATCGTAACTGCCGACCCGAACAACACGTGACCCTCTCTAGATATATTGTGTAGGCTTAACGATAATACGAGGAGACATGTCTAATAAAATAAGGAAACATCAAGTGAACTTGTAGATTAAATAGCGAGACTTGTAATGTATACGCCTCTATCTCATGGAAGCAAATCCAATTAACAATGTAACACAATAAGTGCTTCACCTGAATGCGCATGATTAAAAAAAACAACAACAAACAAACAAAGAGGGTTGAGGAGAGATGATGATGAAATGTAAAGCAGTGACATCGTAAATCAGGGAACTGTAAGGGGGGGGGGGTGTTTTAAAAGTCAGGATAACATATTGAAATACAATTCAATTTAGAGTGAAGATGGGAAACGTTTGTTCCGTGTACCAAATCGTGCCCGGAATGAATTTTTCTGGACACTAAATTGATTTAAATGTACTATATACACATACTTCTGAACTCAGAAAACAATTATTGAATCAGCGAGAGATTCCCAAAACTAAAGCATTACATTCTGACTACAGCAGAAGTAAATAATATGACGCCATTTTTATTTAAAAAATCTCCAATAATGTAGATGATAGAATGTAATGTAAACATCGCTGTCTATAGTATACATACATGTGATTATTGACGTGTTATTTGGTGCGTTGATGCTATTAATTATTCAGTAAGAGTGCATGGTTGATTGGTTTAACTCACAGATGGCAAGTCTAGTATATTTATGTTAGTGGATTCTCTAAGGGTGGCCGTGTTTTTGGGGTGTGTTTTCGGATGAATTTATTATGGTTTGTGTTACCAGTGCGTGTGTTTGTCAAGTGACGTATTCCTTCCAGAACGTTGTCTTCCCAATGAACCCTCTGAACCTCTCTCTGTCTTGGGCGATGTGGCTTGCATTTTTCTAGCGATGTATTCATGTTATCTTTAATGTCCTCAGTCCATTGTCTTCTTGGTCTGCCCTTCCTCTTCTCTACCCAGGTACTCTTCCCTCCATTATTTGTCTTTCTAAATAGTTGTGTCTCTTTATATGACCAAACAGGCGTAGTTTTCTTTTTGTTATTGTGTTTAGTAACCAACACTCTGGAATCTTCAATGTGTTTATATGGTAGAAAAACATGGAAAAACAACAACATAGAAACAAAAGAGCTCATGTTACGAACTTATATTTTTCCGGTTACTATTGAGATGTATTAATTGTAAATTATTTATACATTTGTTGTTTGTTTATATCTTAGTAAGTGGTGAAACGAAGAATAATTACATTTGCCTTTTGGAAGATGAGGTATAAAATATGCGGTATAAAATATGATGTATAAAATATGTATATAAAATAGTATGCGTTATGTAATTGGCAATAATAATAAAAATAATACACATAACGAATGAGGGTTGTATGGGTGCAAGACTGTAAATATCAGTATTAAAGGGGTCTTTAAAATATTTCTTTCGCACAGAAGAATCATTTATTATAACGGCCATTCACGGATTTGTAATTATAGTATTGTAACAATACCCAGATATGTTCTTAAAACTTATTGCTCGCATTAATATCACAGTTCATATGTGTATTGATGAGTTCAAAAACAATGTGAAAAGGAAACTTTATTTAAAATAGAAAAATGTACACTTTATCATTCACCTGGAAGCGTACACATCCCCGGAAATGAAGCCTTCCGTTTCGCATATGTCTGCTTGGGTTTGTGATGGTTAACATGTATCATTCCTTCTCACATATGTCTGTTTCCTTACAGAATCGTAACCTTTATGACAAATGATTTTTTTTGTTGCAAGAACCATGTAAATATACAACAGGCACGTCGGTCTATCGAAAGCTCCAACAATTCTTTCACCTCATGTGTAACAAATGGAGCCCGTCTATGTTTGCTCCTTGCAAGGGCTCTACTGTATATTTAAAACAGGGTATGCCCAATGTTATGACGACTGATTGTGTTAATTATTTGCAACATCTTCTGACAGAGAAGATCAGCAGTCCTATGGATATCTGCTATTAATAAAATCAAATCTCCTTCAGTAAGCTCACGACGTTTTGGCTAGCAATATTGATAATGATAAGGACTATATACCATATTTTCGTACACAATATATTAAGGTGGCTTGACATTTTATGTACGATTTTTCGTGCACACGAAAGTAAGTAATTTAGTTAGTTATTCATCGGATCATCATCACTGCAAATTTGACACGTCTTTAGTTGCTCTGATCTCTCCCTGTTTGTATCCATCATTTCACTTCTGGTCCTCTGCTGGTTGATCATCATTCTTCTGCGCCCTCCGAAATGTTCACTTTTAGCAACACCACATGTCAAATACTGATCTTTAATCTTGGACATTGAAAAGGAATCATCATCCACACTATTCTCTCGCTGTCATAAAAAATAATAATACTTAATGATGAGGTCTTCGTTACCTCTAATATTGTATGGTAGTGTGTCTTAATATAACCTAATTGGACTTTGTTTTGCGCTGGTTGAAAGGGGCACGCCTCTCTAAAAGAGAGTAAAACTCATTAACTACCTACTATTCTCTCGCGTGCTATATCTCTTATGAAGTCCAAAACATCCGTTCGATCCATTACCCCATCCCCTGTGCCACAATCGCGCATGACACCAGTTCATCTGTTATGTCATTTCTTCGAACGGAAGTAAGGTGGCTTTCGAAAGATGATTGCCAGCATTGCCATTTCTATCTTTTTGAAAGTTCAGCTGCTTTCTTGGAATCAGTGAATTATTATATTCATCAACAACATGGGGCTATTACAAATTATATTGGTTACCTAAATGACGTGTTTGTTTTTCCAGATTTCACTCAGCTTAACTTGCAGATAAAATGTCTTGAAGTTAAAACTGTGTGACATGTTTTATCAGACTTCAACTCCGATTTCACTTGCAGATGAAATGTCTTGAAGTTAATCTGATCAAGCAATATCTGTCATTACAGAATGCATTTCTACCGTTCCACATTTTCGTCAAAATTGAAAACTTTACCAATTTTCTGGTCTTCTGCAGCATGAAGAATCCTGATTGCATACCTGCTCAATGTGGAGCAATATATAAAAACGAACCGTTTCGTGATTTGATTAAATTGAAAGTGAACGAGTAAGAGAGCAGAAAAAAATTGGAGATCAATTGCAATCGATATTATATCATAAAATACAGCTCAGTATCATAAAATCGTTCCCCACTGAATATAGGACACATGATTATACAATTCAATATACATATATACACATACTTATGTATATATATATATTTGTCGTACATTACAATTTTGTAATCTTCAATAGGCTTAATTTAAAAAAAAAATATAATATACAGTGTTGGCTATTGTATTTAGTACCAGAGCTGTGTGTTTTATTTTGTATTCATTCTTTCAGTTTAAAAAAAAAATCCTATGTTAGTTTCTACTTTAATATAACGTTGTTTCTGTGATATGCATACTTTTATCAATTATCTTATGTATTTACATTATTAGTTCAACTTGTTTGTCTGCTGTTTCTATGGTATATTTTCTTTAAAAAAAAATTCATTTTATGACGAAAAGTCGATGGTGTCTGGTCCAGGAAATGTAAGACTATATCACTGTATCATTTATGATTTCACTTTAAGATCAATTATGACTTATCATTATTGTAGACTTGACATCTTGCCAGAATGTATTGTGTTAAAATGAACTTTGACATAGACGTGTCAGATAATAGATTGGTGCAGCAGTCCCAAGTTATTATCAATGTCAATAACTATTGAAATGTATGAGTCATAACTGACTTGATTTATCAAATTCTATCTGGGTATTTTTGGCAGTGGTTATGACTTTGTCGGTCTAGACAGAAAAGTCAAATAGCAGACCCAGAAATATAGAAGGGGTCACTAAGAAGCTAAGACACGACTGTGTCTACCAGTAGGTGTGACTCTAAATCCACATAAATCTAGATATATACATGGACGTGCACTGGCGTCACAAAAACAGTCGATTGTCAGCACCGTTTGCCAGGATATATCGTTAAAGGAACAAATGTAAACACATGTATCTCGAAAAATGTACTAGTCGTGTGTATTGTAAGTCTTTCTGCAGAATATTCCTGCGATCTGAACTCACGCAGCGTTATTTATCTAGACTTGTCTAACTCTTTCGCGTTTTTTATTGGTTGGCAGAATAAAGTCAAGCTACCATGATCACTGGTATCAGCCAAGATGAATGATGCTGCGTTAGAACATCCTGCAGTAGTGATTTGACAAGAGTTTGAGAAAATATAACAAAGATAATGTTGTATTTCATCGGCTTTCGTACTAGAACGTTTATGTATGCGCAGGAAGTAGTCAGCATAATAGAAATAATAGGATGTAGCCAGTGGAACGGGATTAGCAGGATGTTGTCATAAGAATGGAATTAGCAGAATGTAGTTAGTGGAACGGAATTAGCAGAATGTTGTCAGGAGAACGGAATTAGCATAATGTTGGCAGGAGAATGGAATTAGCAGAAAGTTGCCAGGAGAATGGATTTAGCAGAATGTAGTCAGGGGAACGGAATTAGCAGAATGTAGTCAGGGGAACGAATTAGCAGCATGTAGTTAGGGGTACGGAATTAGCAGAATGTAGTCAGGGGAACTGAATTAGGAGAATGTAGTCAGGGAAACGGAATTAGCAGAATGTAGTAAGGAAATCGGAATTAGCAGAATGTTAGCAATAGAATGGAATTAGCAGCATGTAGACAAGTGAACACACTTAGCGGGATGTAGACAGGAGAGCGGAATCCATCGAAGAAAATATCCGTTTTAAAACAGTAGAAGACTTACACACGCAGTGCAGGTCCTGGAATACATCAGAAGTTGTGTGGTTTTCACAAGCTTATATATATATATATATATATATATATATATATATATATATATATATATATATATATATATATATATATATATATATATATATATATATATATATATATATATATATATATATATATATATATATATATGGCTAAATATATGGCTGCGTAACATGGACATTGAACAGGTCAGCGACAAAGAAATATCTGCCTTTAAGACGAGACGGTAAAGACAAATTGTGAGAATACCATTTGCGGAGAGCAATGATCAAATCACGAAATGAGAATTAGGGTACACGTCGAAGCGAGCTGGTTCTTAATAACATGTAGAGAATCATAATATAACATAATAAGAAAATGTAGGTACAAAGATTGCAGCAGATGAAAAAAGTTCAATAGAAATAGGAAGCAGAATAGGGCAGACAAAAACTACATTCAGAAAAATAAAACTTTTTTGTGTGTAATATGACCTTGTCATTAGAGGTGAGAAAGATAGTTCTGATGTGCTATATAACCCCTATACTAACATATGGGTGCGAGTCTTGGACAATAAACAAACTGGAAAGTGGGAAATTAAAGGCAATTGAGATGTGGTGATACAGAAGAATGCTGAGAATATAATGGACGGCCAGAAAAAACTAATGTGGAAAGTGTTGAAATTGTCAAATGCGAAACGGACCTTAATCAATAATATAAGAAAAAGGCAATCTTCATTTTTAGTCACTTCATGAGATAGGCAGTTTTGGAGAGTCACAACAGGCAACATTGAAGGTAACATAGACAGAGGACGACAACTTGAGAAAATATTAGACAGTCTGACATCCTGGTACGGAAGGGAAACAACAACGATCTTTTATACATAATACTGTGGGCACAGTGCTATGGAGAGCCATTCCGGTGTCCACATCGTTTACATACCTGATAACAACATAGCTATGTTTTTATCAAAATACTATTGACTGTCAAGAGCTAATATCTCACAGCTAAAGACATTTCTTAATCATCATGCGCATTTTGAAAATCCACAAATCTGCCAGGGGTCGCAAGGTGACTGCAGTGGTATTATCAACAAACGTTTTACAAGTATTTCTATACACAGAAATGATGCTGATAATAGAAAAATCATAGCAATCCATACATTTCTGTTGTCTTTCATTTATCTTCTAGTCTTCCGTAGCTCGTGACGGTTCAGACTCTGCATGCATGGTCCTTTTTGACAGGGACTCATGCGTAATTACATGTACAAACAATACCAGAGTGTCGTCAATTTTTATTAGCATTATTCGAGAGTCTAATAGTGTCGATAATGTCCTTCAATATGTATTGTATGTTTCATGGTACAGTTGAAAGTGGGTAATGCAACAAGGGATATATAAATTCATGAGTAGACACTATCAAAGCCTGGACAAGCCATGTTTTTTTCTCATTTATTCGTATCCCTGACTATAAATCGTGGAATGGCTATGTGTTGACAAATTCACTGTAGAACTATTACAATTTGACGGGTTAATATATAATCGATCCATATGTATTTCACAGATAATGGGCTGCCCAACGGCAGAACACCGATTACAGTATTGTCGTGCACAGGCGTACCTTCAAATACATGCAGATAAGGAACTTCCATTGCTATCCGAAATACAGAAACGTAAAGGTAGCAGACTTAAGGTGGGAAGTCCTGCATGGGAAGTGCTAAGGATGTCATACACAAAGCGTGTGAAGACTACAAGATGTGGCAGCGTGTGCGGTATGGATAGGTCTACTCATTTATTTCGAAAAGTGTTTGAGAGTAGTAATAACACTTTGCAGGGAATGGTGTCCAACGGATGTGGATCAAGTGGTGCAGGCTGTGGTCAGAGAATGACAAAGAGAAGGATGTGATTATATACCACTGATATATCTGTTATTAGACATGTTCCCAGTTCGTGGGCCTTCACAGCTCAGTGCGCAGGTAAAACAATCAGTGAGTGGATCATTTGCTGTTACTACTAGTAGCATGACCATGGAGAGTGCGGTGACTAGAGAATTTCAGTGGGTATGCACACAGAAGGTAACATATCTCTGCATCTTGAGTGATCTCTATGAGTATTATTAGGAAGGTACAAGTTGGTTCCGTTCGCGAACAGTGGATTGTGGCCTTGTAAATAGCGAGGTTGGAAGAAGTTACATTTATTTTTGTGCCGGAGACATCTGGTGTTCGAGGTAATGAAAGAGCAGATCAACTGGTGGCATGCGCGATTGTAGCACAGGGCAATGGGGAAATGGTTCGAGCTGACGTTGTGAGCTTCCATAAGAGAGATAGCACGCGAGAGATTAGTGTGGATGGGATAGTGATTCCTTTTCAATGGCCAGGATTAAAGAACATGATTTGAAATGTGCTGTTGCCAGAAGTAAACATTTTGGAGGTCGCAGAAGTATGATGGTCAACCAGCATAGGACCGGTACTGTCAGCAGAAATGTGATGGCTTATACACTCAGGGAGAGCTCGGGGCAACTATGGACATGCCTGTTAGAACGGATGATGATCTGAAGACTGAGATAGTGAATCGATATGTATGTTATAAATAGTGGATCGATATGTTATTTGTAATTGGTCGATACTTACGTTATCTGAAATTACTTACTATTTGTTGAGAATTGTGAAAATGAATATTTTATATATTTTATGCAAATTATATTTCAGTTGTCATACAAGTACATTAAATTATGTAACTGTTTCTATTTCCCCCAGACTATCTTGAAAGCTCTCTGTGCGGGCACGGCGTTCTTTTCAAGAAAACTCGAGGTGAGACTAAATAGAGACACGTGAATGTAGTGTTGCTATGTGTGTCTGTCTGAAAAATACATCTTGTCTATCTGGTAATTAGTATTTGATTTGTGACTATATATATGCATATCATATGTACTATATGTTATCGGTGTCATTGATATGATTTGTGTTTCTGTTCATAGCGATAACTAATTTTTAATTATTTGTTTTAATACAACGCTCTATATGTTTATTCTATATCAATATTTTTTTAAATACTTTAATCCATATTTATGTCTGATCCTTCTCGTGTACTCACCCGCGCCTCACTTTTTGTTGTTCATACCATGTTTTCTCGAGTAGTTTAAAACTATGTGGTTCCTTAGTGTAGGTGATGTACCCCAAATGGTACTATAATCGCAGTCCAACCTTCGTTTTCGTTCTTATTTTCATCTTAGTGCGTACCCAGTATTGTATGGTTAATTGATCTAAACATTATATAAACAAATAAGGAATAATTAATTGAAATATTACTTTTTTAGGTTAGTGTTAGTTATGGTTTACATAACTAATCCCAACTCTAACCCTAAATATAAATATGTTTAAAGTAATACATCATAGACGCATACACATACACAAGGGAAATAATCACACATTTAGGCACTAATTGGCGCACCAAGGGTTGATTGCGATCATAGTATCCATCAAATATACTTCATCTCTCGCAACGAAGACATACGCCGCATGTCTAGAGTACCACTCATAGAACCTACGTTAGCAGCTTCAGACGATCATACTGAATACTTGAACAAGCATCGAACAGCTTAAACATTGCACCAGCGAGATTCCTTTTTAAAAAAAAAAAACTTTTAATGATTAGTGCTGTAGGAAAGTTGCATTTTAAAGAATTAAGCTTTTGAAACTTGGGTTTGTAACAGCATTTATCATCATCAAGTACCATCTCCGCAACGAAGGCTGTCTACAGCAGATCTCCAACATTGATTAGAGATTTTTTGGTGGGACACTCTGCTAGACTGTAATCTGTCAATCGTGTGATGTTACTCTCCCACTTGCATCTCTGCCCATTAGTGTCCATGTTTCTAATCTACTCATTAATATAGAAAAGATGTAACATTTATAATTCTCTTTTTTAACCTATTTGTACTTTGTTTAGTTGTTACTATTTTCCTTATGTCATTGAAAGTACTTTTAGCCATTCCTATTCTCCATTTAACTTCTGTTTCACATCTGCCATCATTTGTGACTATGTGTCCAAGATATTGATACTGTTTTACTTGTTGTAGTTTCTCTTCATGTATGTTTATGTTTAGCTCCTGTTCTTCTGTTTCCTTGCTGATTATCAAATAAGAGAATAACTTAAGTTTGAATTCGTACTAATTTTAGTGCACATATGCCCTATCATGTTCATACACGAGATGGGCATTTGTTTTTGTATAGCCAAGGTGGGCATGTATTAACTTGGGTGACCATATAGTGGTATATTACATTCTCATTGTTATATTACATTCTCATTCTTATGTTACATTCTCATTGTTATGTTACATTCTCATTGTTATGTTACTATTGTCATAGAACGATTTTTTTCTGAGAAAAAATACCATGTTTATATTAAAATATTCAGGTCTATGATTGAGTTGTCGTTATAACTTTCAACATCTTAGATGGGTAAAGTTGAGCTGATTAAATTGAAATAAATAAAATAACACCAAAATGTATTAAAAATGAATCAAAACTACATTAATTTATCAGACTGATAGCAAAACAAAAAGCATCAATTTGCATATAATTATAAAGGAAAAGTTGAAACATATCGTCTGTGTATATCCTCAGCTAGCGACATACAATTTCAAAGATCCATCAAAGGCTTTCTGGAAAGTGAATATTATCGTGTCTGATCTTTGAAATGATTATATGGACTTACATGTCTATGTTTTTTTTAAATATAACTTTGTCTAGCGTTTCATATTTTCCTAACATCGATTTGTATATTATAGAAGACAACAATGTTGTACTGCCTACACGACGTACATTCTGGAACATAACAGAAATAACTTGCCGATCATATTGTCCCAGAAACGTATAGTATAACCGTAGTGACAACTGTTGAAGCATTGTTTCTAGATTTATAATTTAGTGAGAAAATGGTAATTAATGATCCTAAATTCTTATTTTAGTGTGGGCAGTTTTAGCGATGTTTCTAAATTCACATCTTAGAAGTTAGTTAGTTAGTTTGTTAGTTGTTGGATTATGGTCACTTGCACTCCAAACAAATCAATATGTGCTCAGATCTCTCCTTGAGTGTATCCATCATTACATGTTGACTGACGGTCCCAGTACGCCGGCGATTTGCTATCATTATTTCTCGCCCACCGAAATCGCTCCTTTCTAGCAACACCACATTTCAAACCACGCTTCCTTATTCTACTCGTGGACCAAGAGTCAAGGTCACTTATGCAGTTATTTGTTCGTGGCTTTTCCCGTAAGGCGTTCAAGATGTCTGCGCGATTCATTTCTCTGCAATAGCCATAGTAGCCACATGTGCGGCCAACCTATCTGTTCTCTTCATTAACCCGGACTCCCGCATATCCCGGTAGAAAAATTAAAGTCACTTTACGCAGACAGAAATTCTTCACCGCATCCTGCCACTATTCTCAAATATACACAGCATGCACTTTCACAATCATTGCCCGTTGACATGATTACAGGAGCATGGTGACATCTTAGACACGTGTCAGCAATGTCCCACCACTCATATCTTAGTAAGAACAGTGTCAGCAATGTCCCACCACTCATATCTTAGTGAGAACAATGTCAGCAATGTCCCACCACTCATATCTTAGTGAGAACAGTGTCAGCAATGTCCCACCACTCATATCTTAGTGAGAACAGTGTCAGCAATGTCCCACCACTCATATCTTAGTGAGAACAGTGTCAGCAATGTCCCACCACTCATATCTTAGTGAGAACAGTGTCAGCAATGTCCCACCACTCATATCTTAGTGAGAACAGTGTCAGCAATGTCCCACCACTCATATCTTAGTGAGAACAGTGTCAGCAATGTCCCACCACTCATATCTAAGTGAGAACAGTGTCAGCAATATTCCAAAACTTATATTCAAGTGATAAAATTGTACGCCCTGCTCCTAAATGTATATCTTAATGAGTAAAGTGGAAGCAATGTTCCAAATTCCAAATCTTAGAAAAGGTTTAAACAATGTCCCAAAACCCATATCTTAGGAAAGTTGAATCAATGTCCCAAAACCCATATCTTAGACAAGTTTAAACATTGTCCCAAAACCAATATCTTAGGAAAGTTGAAACAATGTCCCAAAACCCATATCTTAGGAAAGTTGAAACAATGTCCAAAACCCATATCTTAAACCAACAGATGCAATGGTTTGGTCATCTGGAAAGAATACAGTGTGATTCATTAGTGCATAAAGCATATACGAAGAGAGGAGAAGCAGAAAGAAGAGTCAAGGGTAGACCTAGAGTACGCTGGATCGACAACAAAAAGAGACATTACACGAACATCAAATATCATTATCTGAAGCTGCCAGAAAAGCGAGAACAAGAACATTGTATCTCCCTCGATAACTGTAAAGGGTAAAAGAGGAAGGAAAGAAGAAGACTCATATCTTAGGAAAGTTAAAACAATATCCCAAAACCCATATCATAGGAAAGTTAAAACAATGTCCCAAAAACGCATATCTTAGGAAAGTTAAAACAATGTCCCAAAACCCATATCTTAGTAGAGTTGATATAATGTCCCCAAACCCATATGTTAGAAAAGTTTAAATAATGTCCCAAAAACCCATATCTTAGAAAGGTTGAAGAAATGTCGGCACATGTATATATGATTACTGCCAGCTTTAATATTGACAATACATGAAATACGATGGGGCGACTTATAATATGTATATTTTGTGCATTCATTTCATGCATTGTAGAACATCATGTCTCTGAGCTTGTATATATTGTTTATGCTTTCAGATTTAAGAAAAGTACTAGTTGAGCAGTCTATCTAATATCTGTAAATTCTATGTAATCAAATTGACATACGATGCACTGCCATAACAATTGCATTTCTGTGTTTCTCGTTTGTCCTGCTTATGTGGTATACTAGTTTCCCTACACGTATCTGCCTATGTGTGCATGGTTAGTTTCCCTACACGTATCTGCCTATGTGTGCATGGTTAGTTTCCCTACACGTATCTGCCTATGTGTGCATGGTTAGTTTCCCTACACGTATCTGCCTATGTGTGCATGGTTAGTTTCCCTACACGTATCTGCCTATGTGTGCATGGTTAGTTTGTTTCCAGGACGTGCGATGATCGACCATCTGAATTTGTGATATGTTTCATATTATGTAAAAAAGTGCACACTTTACTACTTGTGTAATATGTAATGATGTATAACAAAAGTGGCGTTCGTGTCTTACAAATAAGAAGTGCAAATATTCACATTTGAAGCCACATACCATACGTATGTTTACTCTGAATGTAAGAGTAATCTGGCAAGACAAGATACGTAAGGGTCTCAGTACATTTATATGTACATAATAGTCGTAACTTATTTAAGTTTCCAGATATCATACTCAGCCTAATGCAAAAAATGATTCCATGATCTACGCCACACAATGTATCTATAGTACTTGCTTAGAACACAACGTTTTCTCTGATTTGTACAATCCTTCATATACTATCGGACTATCGGTCTATTGGGGTATTAGTATGAACATAGTCGTTATTGTTTTGTATTGGTTGTTTACTGTTTGTTTTGAATTTTCTAGAAAAAAAGACCTTAAGGTTGAAACGTTGAAAATGACTTGAATACTGTTATATGTATGCTTCCGTACCAATAGTATATACGAAAGTATATGGTCAGTGTAAAACTCCGGAAAAATTGGTGTATCCACATACCAGCTTTCCATTTACCGTGGATATACGCGTTTTCTGGGAAATCCATTTATAGTAATTCCCCGAATCCATGCAGCTCGTAAGATATACGTATGTAATATTGTTATAAACGTGTACACCAGTCTGACATATTATCGAATGTACAATTAATTCAGAGTTATAGTTGATGCTTCAGGCTAATACATACATCTCATACTAAAGTGTAATGTTGGAGACATACCGCGTGTTGTCACCAACCTGTCTGCAACGATCTCCGACTGAGAAACGTAGTTACTCAGAATATCTTCACACATTACAACCGTTATGTGTAGTAGAAGTAAGTTTATTAGCATTTTTTGATTAGAAAACTGGCCTAACAGCATGTGGGGCATTCCCATAAGTGCTTCGCCCTCTGTTCCAGCAGTCATTAGACTCAATCGTATCTCGAGTCAATTGCCCCCGAAACAGACGTCGACAACAGGGCACAACTCTGACCCTTGCAACAGGTTCTTTTCTTGTTCCGCCCACCCCACGCCGTTCCCGTAACTAGTTAAATCACAACGTAGGCCTGTCGGAACAACATGGTAACTGTTATCGAAGGTAGCGACTACGGGATTATCCTGAAGTAGTTTCGAATTCAGAACAGTCAGTTGCTTCCTGCTCAAGAACATGCTAAACATGAGATCGGAGAACATGTAAGTTTGTGCGGAGTGCACCATGATGAGCATCTGATAACATAACTAACTATATAATTCATAACTAACAGTTCAGTCATAATTAGACTATACTAAAATATTAAGTGGGTGTGTTTAGAATCATTTACAATGGTTTACATCACACTGTGGAAAAACATACAGAGAGAGAGAGAGACAGAGAGAGAGAGAGAGAGGGAGGAGATAGAGAGCTCATCAACTGAACTTTGGGAGTTCTAAAAATTGTACTTACTAAAAATTGTACTTACTAAAAATTGCATTTGGGAGTTCTAACATGCTTTACTAATAAATTCAATAACCAACCAGGTTTGAATGACAATGTGCGCATGCTAAAAATACTGCAGGTCTGACCAGTGGTCAATCATAAGCAACCGCTATTTACGGTCAGTGTGCAGGAGGGGTCTTCACAAACTGTTGTATACCATTAAGAGGCGGTGTTTTCTGGGTATGAAATAAAACACTTTTTCCCTCCCCAGGCGACATAAATTGAATGCTTCATAAAACACAACACTTCTCTAGCAATATAAATCAAATGTTATATGGAACCACCTCACATACACATACATATGTCATCCAATGGCATTCGATTAAAGGGCATGTGTGCATGGATCGATGAATCTGCAACTATCCAAGCATGTCTCTAAATATGGTAAGAAAAAAAATAAAAAAAAATATATATATTACACCAGAAACGTGATAGTGTGGTGCACTATGCAAGACCTAGCTCCAACAGAAATGTGGCAGTGTAGTGCCCTAGGCAAGCTCTATCCCAACATCCTCTAGTTTACATTAATTAACACTAGTCATGTCGTCCTTAGGGACTGCTTTTAACGTTCCCAATCAGGGAGGTCGTCCATGTCACTTTATCCTTGTTTTGTCCCTGCTCTTTGTCAATATAGTTTTTCACAATAATTAGTATATTTCATCGACAACTTTAAACATAAGCGCCTACTATATATATGGGTTCAATCTCGAACTACCAATGCTAAATGATCATACGTAAATATATACATTTCACAGCCGAGCGAAAAACATCGCTGCGCATCCATCTCTAGGATTATGATTTAATGAAGAG